>CM056049.1:165636554-165963364 GCA_029574335.1 Rana kukunoris
TGATAAAACGTGCAACAAGCAAGGCACAGTAACACGGAACAACAATCAACATTTTCTACACAGTAGCCGGACCAGTACATAATGAACTAGAAAAGCTACAATTTCTGGGGAAATTGTGAAGTGTTCTTGCCTCCACCAGTAGTCTACAACTGTGTGGTTGGTGTTGCTAGAGTAACTGTGGAAACTGAAAAAGTTGAAGAAGTGAGAATATTTGGAAAAGTAGGTATGGTTTTAATGTTTTTTTTTTTCAAAAATGATTTTATTTTTTTCAAAAATAAATGATTTTATTTTTTCAATAAAATTCCCCCCCCCCCCCAAAAAATGATTTTCTTTTTAAAAAACGTTTTTTTTTATAAACTGTAAAAGATATCAAACTGAAAATATATAGCCGGATAGCTGAACATTTTGTGAACATTTTAAAGTTTGTTAGGCGCCTGTAGATGAAAGTATGAAGGAGCTGAAACTTTTGGGAGCAGAAGAAGATTTTAAGGATTTAAAGCATGCTCTCATTGACTTCAATGTTAAAAAAAAGTGTTAAAAAGCTTAATATTAAAATTAAAGTTATAAATAGTAGGAAAAAAGTCCCATCATTAGCTGAAAGAACTGAACATTTTAAAAGTTGAATGGTTTTAATAGCTGAAAGTATGCAGAAGTTACACAGAGCCAAATAACGGAGCCAATTCCCTTCAGCGTTGTGTGGGAGGAGTTACAATTCCCCTCAGAGCTGTGTGAGAGGAGCTACAATTCCCCTCAGAGCTGTGTGAGAGGAGCTAGGAAACCAATGTTTATGTAGGCTCTAAGCACAAACCAGAGTTTTTTGCGTCTCCTGAATACTTGTCATTCTTCAAACGGTCGTATTTTAAAAACTTTAAATCCTACAGTGAAGAGCTTTATATTATGAGAATCACACGATCCAGACCTACAGTTTGATGCATAGTATGTCTCTGAAATATAAAAATTAAAGGCACAGTCACAGTTTAGATATTCCTCTATAAATTTTCGGTGTCTAGAGTGTAATCTCAATGGATGTCTATGGATGGCGTGATTTGCAAACAAATGGTCATATTGTGAAAACGATCAGAACTATGGCTTAGCTGTGGACATGTGTAGTGGTAGCAGGGATAGCTGAACGTTTTGATATAAGATTTGTGTAGGTCGGCTTAAAAATGAGGGAGTGGTGGCAGTTTAGAAATCATGTCCTGATTTTTCAGTTTTTGTCAGCTCACACTCAAGTTTCACCTATTCATTCCCATGGGACAAATTTCGCAGCAAAAACGTTGATATTTCGTGAACGATTCAGTGAAATGTTCCACAAATAGCACACTCCACAAGTTTCGGTAGATTACTTGTCTATGTAGTGTAAAAACTGTGGGAGGAGTTAGGGTGGTAAATTTGGCTAAAATAAGAATAATATTATATGCGAGATAACAATAAGTGCTCTTGCTATGCAAGAACACTTAATTGTTGTTTATAGGGATCCTATTCTCTGCCTGGCTCTTTATAATTTTTTATCAAACTGATTCAATAGTGTAATTGTACTGATTGTTTAAGTGTTGGAACAGATAGAGATGAAAGTGTCATGCCACTGAAAACTGATATTTCAGTTTTTGGCAGATGCTAGAGGGTTAATTCAGCAAAAAAAATTGCTGATTCAACCCTCTAGCATCTGCCAAGGACTGAATGCTCCTAATCACCTGTCATGGAAACTATTAAGGGGTTCTCTCTGAATGTAGGATTACAGGATAGAGCAACAGGAGGAATTAGGAATACTCGCACTACAAGGTGGGTGGAAACAAAACTACTACCGAACAGATGAGACAAGATGATGCCACTGGAGTCCACAGGAGATGAAACTCATTCAATTATTCAGTCAACCAAATTCCATCTATAGCTGAAAAATGTACTTTGGGTAGAATGACCCTTAAAACCACTTTAATACTAAACCCTGTATGGGTTCTTCAAACTGCCTCCTTTCTATAATACCCAGACACAGAGCTCAGATACAGCATGGAAGAACCTTCTGTTGCGCCAGGCACTTTTTCCATTTGCTATTCCACTGGTGCCCGACCTGCAGGGAATATGCACAACTTTAATTTCTATAGAGATAAATGGGAGATCAGAGTTTGGCTATTTTTAGGTGTAATAGATAGAAGGCACATGTGCAGCACCAAGCCCCATTGTGTGCAGCCTGTCAAAGTCTATGGCAGGTCCACAGCTGGATGCTTAATCTGTCCCCCCCAACACCAGGATTACATGCACAGGGGCTAGATGCCTCGAGTGCAAGAGACCTAAATCTGCTATTATTACGCCTAGTAGTCCAGTACTCCTAGGATCACTGTTTGTATATTCAGACAGCAATGGGTGTCAGCTGTCAGATGAGATTCTTCCATTCGCACTGTTAAGCATGGATGAAGGAATCAAAAGTTTTCTTCCAATCAGTTCACACAAAACGAGAGAAATGGACAGCTTTACCTAACAATTAACAGCTAAATGCCTAAGAAACCTTCAGGTGTCAAATGCTGAATTGTAAAAGATAAACTATATTGGTTTGGGGACTGCACCCACAAGATTTATAGAGCACTTTATGTTTTTATCTTGCGCTTCTAAACTCTGTAAACAAGCTTTTTTCAGAAAAGCAGGTAAAAATAGCCTGGCAAACTGAGCCTGAGCTTCTCCTGCTAACTTCAAATAAAAATGTAAAGTATTAAATGCAGTATTTTTAAGGAAAACATAATGTAAGCCTACTTTACTACAGACATCCAGACCAACGATAAGGAATTATTACTATTCTACATACTTGCTGCAGCTAAGGAACTTGGAATCTTTTTTTTTGTTTAAACGTCAGCAAAGGTTATATTGCTTCTGTGACAGGGTTGCTTTTAAAAAAGTATTTACAGCAGATTGAAACCCTAATGCCTTGTACACACGATCGGAATTTCTGATGGAAAAAGTCTGCCGGAAATTTTTCATCGGATATTCCGACCGTGTGTGCGCCCCATCGGAGTTATTCCATCTGAAAATTCCAACGGACTTAGAAAGAGAACATATCGGAAACATGCATGCATGCTCAGAATCATGTCCACGCATGCTTGGAAGCATTGAACTTCATTTTTCTCAGCTCGTCTTAGTGTTGTATGTCACCGCGTTTTGGACGGTCGGAATTTGATGTGACAGTGTTTATGCAAGACAGCTTAAACAGAATTACGTCAGAAAAATCCATCAGAGTTTATCCCGATGGAAATTCCGATCGTGTGTACAGGGCATAAGGCTCTGTTTACACTAGTTTGATTTCAGATGCAACTTGAGTCACAGAATTGTATGAAAATGGAAATCAGATTGTTTTCATTTGTGCCAATTCATATCAATGCAACTCAGCATGGAGCGATTTTGGAAAAGGTTCCTGTACTACTTTGGTGGGATTCCAGCATGGCCTCACTGAATATGAAAACAACATCCAAGTTGCACTACATAAATTGCATTGAAAAATCAGATCAAAATTGTGTGAACCTAGCCTAACTGGATGACATAAAATACTGTGTATCATATACATTTACAAAAACTGTAATCTTATTGAGTATTTTTTCAGTGCTGCTGATCTCCCCAGGCTCATTTAGCCATTTCTCCAACATCAGCTACACATCACTGCTCTGGAACAACCTCACGTCATGACAACAGAGGACAATGCCTGAGCAATGTGTGTTGGCACTGCTAATTGAAATCTGCGCCAAGCAGCACGTGTGACAAGGTAACAATTCAGGAGAACAAATTACCGACAGTTGTCATATTCATACAAAGTTAAAGAAAGGAAGGGATAGATACCCAAAAGAAAAATGCAATATAAATAAAAAATCATTGGAACCACCGATTAAGGTTTGGTTTCAAGATTTTAAATTAATTAGTGCAGCTGAAATCATTAAAGCAATGAGAACAGCTAATACTAACTCTCCTGTTACTGACTGCTGCCCAGGCAAACTATAAAGGCTGCAGTAGAAATAGCATTGGTCTTGGCTGACCTTTCATACTTCATATCTAGAAGGCTCATATCCTACTATGTTTAAATCATCATTGATTACTATAGTCAAGAAGAGAGAGGGTAAAAACGATAAAAATAACATCGACCTTAGCAGGCCTAATTATCTGGCTAATCTATGAAGGTGATGCACGCACCCAGCTTCAACAGTTTGTCGAGGAGCAGGCTTTGGATGTGAAACAATCTGGCTTTAGACCACGGCACGGAACCGAGACTACATTAATTGATGTCACGGATTCCTTCTGATGCTAAAGATAACAACCAAGATTCCATCCTAGTAATGCTGGACCTTCGGCGGCTTTTGACACTGTGGACCATGGGATCTTTTACAGCGACTGCGGGAGGTTGCGCATTAAAGGGAACTGCCCTCAGATTTTTCATTTTTTTGGAGGGCAAAGTAAGGGTACGCCTGGGGACACTTCTCCGAAGTCGACCTGTTGAGTGTGGAGTTCCCCAGGGGTCCCCCCTTTCCCCGTTGATTTTAACATTTACGTGCGCCCCCTCTTGGCCCTTATTCGGTCCCATGGTCTGCATTCAGAATTATGCTGATCACCCAGCTCTATTTGGGGTGGGAGCGGGATCACTTGATAAGCCACAAAAAAACTTACTGACTGTCTAAAAGGAGTGGAACGTTGGATGGGAGAAAACTTTGGCGTTAAACAAATTAAAAACTGAAGTACTCGTGGTCAGAAGTTCCGAAGCGAGATCCTCAAAATTGAACTGCCATGGCAAGATTGGATGGTAATGGTCCAGGCTGCAGTAAAGTGGTTAAAAATCTGGGATTTTATATAGATGAGGATCTGCTATTTCTGCCACACATTAATCAAGTCACCAAGACTGTTATGTACAAATTAAAAGTCAGTAGGATCTTGTGTATTTAGCTCCTAGGATCGCCCTAAAGTTTTGCTGCCCTGGTCTTTCCTCATTTAGACTATGGTAATGCATTCATGGGCATCCCGGGAACATAAACAAAAACTCCAAAAATACAAAATTTTGAGTTCGTATTGCAACTGACTGAGAAAAAGAGATCCAACATCAGAACAACTAAACAGTCTGGGGTGGTTAACTGTCGAAAACGCATTAAATTAAAAATAGCATGTTTAATGTATAAAACATTTAATGTAGGACGCCAAAATATATAATGGATAAGGTTGTCAAACATGTTCCAACGGACAGTTACGCGAAGATGGATATTATGCGTAAACTCCCAAAAATAAAGAATATCCGAATTGGTGGTCTATTCTCATACCAAGCGGCGGTAATGGAATGCTCTACCGATTGAATTAGAAGGGCAAAAACTTTTAACCAATTCAAAAAAATGATGAAAGGTCCTACGCAACCCTGGATCTGATTAGTTACGTAGTTTGATTGAGTACTGTATATAGAAAAATGTAGTCAGTGATATTTGGTATGTGAATTTTGTAATCACCTAAAAATGAACATTTTAGATATGGATGCCCTAGATGAATGAAAAGTTAATTAACCTAAATGTATATTAATGGACTTGACAAATTTTTTTTTTTTTTTCCCTCCTTTTATAGTTTTAGATTTCTATGTTTTGTGTACTATATGTCTGAACTATGTTAATTTTGTTTCTGATGGCCTCGCAACGAAACCATTAAATTTGTTGTAAAGCGAGTAATTAAGAAATAAAAACAAACAAACAAACAAACAAACAAAGATAGTAAGTGCCTGAACAAGGATCATCATGGCAAGGTAACTACTGTAGGTATTATTTGAATGAAAGCTACATAAATAAAACAGTTTAAAAATACATTTACACTTTAACTATTTTATGACATTTTCTTGCTCTGGGTTTAGATCTATTTTTTTTTTTTTAAATAAATACAAAGAACTCGATTTGTACACATTGCATCAGGGCTTATAAATGAAGCACTTTAATCCATGATCGAAATTTCCAAATCCAAGATACAAAATCAGCTTGAATAGTTTTTTGCTATCTGCATTCATTTAAACTAATAGAACATGAATATGAGAAAATCATGGCAGTTAGCGGGGATTAATGTCTCAAAAGGACTAGTAACGATAAGTATTTCCTTGCATGTTGGCCCACCCACACCGCTTGATTCATAGCGCTGAGACTGGTAGGCAGAGCCATTCTAGATTAACATGACAGTATTAACAAACTCTTAACATACTGCATAAATAGAACAGACATTTCTATTCCCATCTTAGCATTTAGCTGATTCTGGCAAGAAAAAGTACTTTTATACTTGAATAAGAAGAAAAGAAACCCCACTTGGGAGCTGAGCGTTTAATGCATCTTATGAGCAGCTTTCATCAGCTGTGCTGAGTGATGTTTTATTTACAAACAGAGGGAGTCAAAGAGCTCTGAAAATCCAGGATGTAGCTCTACCGGTTCAGATAAGAGATACCACTGTGATACATTACTGTGTCACCGGGCATGTCTAATCTCACAAACTGTCACCTACTACATAGCATGAGATCCTTCCTTCTCTTCGCTCTCTGAGGCCTCGTACACACGATCAAATCTGTCTGCTGGAAACGGTCGCCCCGACCGTCCCAGCAAACAGATTCGACCGTGTGTACGGGCAAGCCGACGGATTTGGCCACCCGACAGATTTCAAAGTCACGAGGTGCTTTGAAATCTGTCGGCTGGGAAGGAGCCCGAGTCCACACGCCCGATGCATGTGTTCTGCTGTTTGTTAGTGCCTTTTGGATGCTTTTAAATGCCAGCTGAGACATCCCTTGTTGTGAGTGACCATCTCGCACACGCTTAGAAGAGGATATCCAAATGAATTCGACGCATGCGCGGAAGTGGCCCATTCCATTACTTCCTGGTGAGTGGATGTACGGTGACACTAGTGGCGGCGTCAACGTCACCGCCACGTCTTCTACCGCCACGTCAGCGCGCTGTCTGCTGGCGGGGATTTTGGTTTGCTTTACGTGTGTACACGCTGAGCAAACCAAAATGCCAGCAGACAGATCTGTTCAAATCGATCGGTCCGTCCTCCACCGATGCTTGAACAGGCTATCCGAGCTATAGCCTGACTCGTGTGTAGGAGCGGGGAAGCCTGATATACAGCGGGTAAAAGAAGTATTGAACACGTCACCATTTTTCTATATATATTTCTAAAAGGTGCTATTGACATGAAATGTACACCCCATGTTGGTAACAACCCTTGAAATTCATACATGCAAAGTAAAGGTGCACCGAATGGAAATTTTGGTGCCGAAACCGAAAATGTAGGATTTAGGATGCACTTGCCCCAAAAACCGAAACTGAAAATTAAGGTAAAAAAAAAAGAAAGTAATATATATATATATTTGTATTAAATACGACTTTTTAAATTAAAATTATGAATTTAAATGAAAATAAATTTGTCGGCCATTATTGGCACCTTTAGCTCGAGAAAAATGTATCCCTTTCAAATTCTATGTAGGTCTTGACAATGGTCCGTTGCGCTTATGTTGTATCATGTTGTCCTAAACCCAATCCTGCATCCACCCATCCAGCCACCCACCCCTATCACCCACACCCCCCCTCCTCCCCCCCTGTTCACTTTCAGCGTCAGTTACAAAAATGCACCTCCTTCGTTTTACATATGCATTTTTCTCTCTGCCCAGGACAGAGTGCAGGAGTCTGCTGCAGATCCCCAGTCCACACATTCCAGCCCAATTCCACTCCCACCCATCCCCCTTGGTAGCGCAGGAGTCTTTCCATGTTACAGTTAAAAACATACCACAATCACAGTAACATGGTTTTAGAATCGTGGCTAAAATCGCAGTAAAATTGTATCAAAATCGTTTTTTGGTGCCATTATCAGTACCTTTTTATCTTATTGGCAAAATGCCGAAAACACAATTTTCGACCGATATGTTTCGGCAGCTGAAATTTCTGTGCATCTCTAATACAAGGAAACCTAAACAAACAAGTTCAGAAATTAAGTTATGAGTAATACAATGAAATGACACAGCAAAAAAGTACTGAACATACAAAGAAAAGGAAGTGAAAAGAAAAAAGGCATGGAAAGCCAATACACCAGCTGAAATCCATCAGTAATTAGAAAGCAATCCTTCCCATTATCAGTGCAAATTAATATCAGCTGGTTCAGTCTCAACAGGTGACCCTTTAAAAAGGCATCTCATTACCAAGGTGTCACACAAACATCTCATTCATGGAACATGTTGCATTCTGTGAAAACAAAACAATGATTTTTCTGAATTGAGAAGAGAACAAAAGGACAGCCATGAGGACTGTCCTAATCTGTATTATTATCAAGATCAGAAATTTGTGATAAGATATCCTCTGTGCATGAAAAACGCCAAGGCATAAGAAAATGGATGGATCTTGTGCAATCTAATTGTTGACTGCGCTTTCTTTAAACCTGTTAGAACCAGTGGTATTTACCCATTTATGTGGGCCGTAAGAGGGGTTGGATTGCATTAATTTACTGCACCCTTTGAGAATTTGATTCACAGTCGTGACACCTTCCCTGTAACTGACGCTGTAGGGCGCAGGTGCAGGACTGGGGGAGTCAGGACTACCGTCACATGGCAGTCTATATACAGTTTGTGATGTAATAAAAAAAGGTTCACTTTACTAATTTATAAACAGGAAAAATCCTCAGTGATATTTAAAGTGGAATTCTAGGCTATTACGAACTAAGCTTAAATCTGTTACCATCACCCCCTACCCCTTCTACTTATGTTTACCAATTCTTGGGGTGTTCCAGTCCAGTCACATGATCTCAGCAGCCGGCTTCAGGGAAGAGCAGTGACAGCTGTGTGCTGCAATGCCTGTGTGGTGTCATCACCCATAGGCTTACTATTGGGCATCCGTTGTCAGCTGTCCCTCCTCTCTCCTGAAGCAGGCCACTGGGGGCTCATCACGTGACCAGACCAGATTACCCTGAGCATTGAAATCAACCAGCTTCCAATTTTTTTTTGTCAAAGTCGAAATTGAACAAGCTGCAGTTAGAAGCCGATTGGCTACCATGTAAAGCTGCACCAATCTAGTTTTAGTAAATCAAGCCCAATGTGTGTTACTGTCTGGTGTAATTGGGCCCTTAGTATCAGCTATACACATCCTAATTCACGTTGCCTTACGTCAGAATATGCAAATTGTCTCAGATTCTATTTAACAACCTTTTGAGCTACGCCTAATATTGAGCACATTCTGCTGCAGCTAAAAAAAAATCCTTGAGAAATGGGGCCCAACTTATGATTCTGCACCCTGGAGATACTCCCAGCACCAGAGTTATTGCTGGACAGCAAAAGTTATTGGTAGAAAAAAGCCTTCCCTGACATTGACCAAGTAGTAAAGTCTGCTGGTCAACATTACAGAAACAAAATGTTCAAGAGTATAGAGTGCCATTTTAACTTGAGCTGTTATAATCCCCTGCGATACTCCACACTGTGGCTGGCATTTTACAGCCAATTTATAAACTACAGGCCTCAGTGTAGAGCCTATGCTCTATGAGAGAACTTCATGGTTGGAGAAGAGGCCAGTCACACAATTTTGGCAGGTCACCTCACCAAGCTTTTCTTTTTTTTTTACAGTGACATATTTATTATTAGTGCTCCACCTGCTTTGGAGTCCTGAAATTAGCAGAACATGAAGCACATCTGCAAAGCACATATGTGCATAGCACTTCCTATAAACGGGCCCTATAATGTGGCCTAAGCTCGGTCTATATATATGTAATTTTTTTTTGTATATTTATTATCATAAACCGATGAATTCTAAAAAGAAAGTCAAAAGTTCTAGCCTTTCCTTACTCCAAATAAAAAAATAAAGAAAAACACAAGTTTTCAGTCTCAGTCTTTGTTGTTGGCGATTTATCATCGCTCCCTGTCTGGTAAAAAAACAGCAGGACAGGAAGTTAGAGAAATCTCTCTGACAGAACCAAAACCAACCCTGCACTATCCAAAGTGAAGAAATGTTTTTTGCTGGACATACACTTCAAGTGTTTTTAATTAATAAGACTGTCATATACTGTATTTTCTTCCAATATTGCATTGTTTATATAAAATTAATGTAGAAGGTTTACTTTAATCATATTTGTTTCTTTTTAGACTTCTAGGAGGTAGAGGTGAGCCAATAAAAAGCTTTTTATTGAACCCCTTTCAAGATTAGAGGCTTACTCTAGCCATTCTGCTTGTCACCCACTTCTACTAAAATCTATGGCATGCAGTTACTTTCCTATATCAAATTTGCTAGCAGCAGCTGCTATACTTGCATTGGGTCAATGTCATGGGATATCTTTCAGGATCATTGTGCCAAGCATCTGCGGCATCATTGTCATGAAGTTACATTCCGTAGCACCGACAATCATGTGAGCACATCATGTTAATACAACGGAAATCTTTTAAGAAGTTAAATATTCTTATAGACAGTCACAGTGGAAGATATGATGCCCTAAGTGACAAGATGGCATACCAATCAATGAAAGGTTTTTTCTCCTTCAGGCTTTGCATTACATTTGGTGCTCTGGCACTATAACCGTTGAATAATTAAAAGCATAATTAGCTCATTCCGTTTCAATAAATCCACTAATGATTCACAACCTTTGTTCTTTCTAGTGCATTTCTTACCTTCTAAAAGATTCTCTACAAAAACATTTACATAAAAAGGTCAATTAAATGCTCTAGAAGTACACAGTGAAAACTGACATTTGTTGTAAGAAGGAGAAAACAATTTCATCTTATAATTTAGTCAAAGCTTCCCTGTCCCAGCAGGGCCCGACTTGCTGGTACCCTACACAGATAAAAAAGAATGACAGCATCAAATGTTATCATGCTATAAGCAATAGGGAGCTTTTAATTTGTCAATCAATAGAGAGTTTGATGATGCCTACAGCTTAATGATGCTGTGCCATATGATGAATTTCTCCAGCGTGGAATGCGTTAATTTTCCGATTGTTAAAGTCAGGATTGAACTGTTATCTTTTACTGCAGACAAGTCAGATGACATGAATAATCAGGACAAGCTGGATAAAAAACAATTATAATGATGTGATTTAGTCAGTCTGAACTTTAATCTAGAAAATTCCTCAGCATCCAAGGAGCAGACACAGAATCTACATTCTAATTTCAGCTCCTTGTCTGTATCTCTTAGAGGAACATGGAGGAGATATGGGAAGATCTCAATCAGTTTTGAAGCACATGAAAAGCAAAACTGGAGTAAATTTCCAGCGGGCATTCAATCATGCAAAAGCGATACTGGTGTGTAATAATGGATTTTTGTGAGCTCTGAGGTCTTCAGAGCTTATGGGAATACTGCTTTTCAAACAACATAAAAAAAGATTGTGCATAAATGAATTTTAAATACTATTCTCGGTTACATTGTTTAGAAATGTGTCAATAATGGTAAAATATTATGAAAAAAAAAATAAGAAATTTGTTAAGATTATATATAAATGTTCTAGCAACCTAAGAAAAAGCTACAAGGAATAATAACTAATCTCAATTGGCCTCTGATTGTAACAAGTCAAGGTTAAAGAGAGTTTCTGTAAAGGCTACTTCTTCAACTCACTGATACTCACCTATCCAGCGATCCCCCACAACTCCTTAGCTGGTGCTTTTGGGTATGGAGAAGTATGTGACCTTCTTCTATGATGTAGTACTCAGACCTAGCAGACAATTGCAGATCATTGCAGGACAGAGGGAGAGACGATACATTTCCTTCTAGACCAGCCTTTCTCAACTTTTTTAATACAGAGGAATCCTTGAAATAACTTTATAGTCTCAGGGAACCCCAGCCAAAAATTACTATAACTGCAGCTCATGATCAATTAGTGTGATGGTCAGTGGGAAGAATGCTTCTTAGGCCACGTACACACGATCAAACTTATCAGATGAAAATGGTCCGACGGACCGTTTTCATCGGATATGTCTGCTGGGCTGTTTTGGTCTAATGGTTGTACACACCATCAAACCAAAATCCCCGCGGAAAGACAGCGCGGTGACGTGGCGGTGGCGTTGACGCCGCCACGTCACCAAACCAGGAAGTAAAATACTTCCACGCATGCGTCGAATCCATTCGACGCATGCGGGGGATTTTTGTCCGCTGGTTAGGCGTACTAACCAGCGGACATGTCGGACGGACGAGTTTCCAGCAGACAAGTTTTACAGCATGCTTTAAAACTTGTCTGCTGGAAAAACCTGTCTGCTAGCCCATACACACGGTCGGATCTGTCCGCTGAAACTGGTCTGCGGACCAGTTTCAGCAGATATGTTTGATCGTGTGTACGCGGCCGTATACACGAGGCAATCTATCTGTTCAAATCGGTCGGACCGACCGATTTGAACAGATCTGTCTGCTTGGATTTTGGTTTGCTTGCGTGTACACACGAGCAAACCAAAATCCCCGCCAGCAGACAGCTCGCTGACGTGTCGGTGACATGTCGGTGACGTGGCGGTGACGTGGCGGTGACGTTGACGCCGCCACGTTGCCGCACCAGGAAGTAAAACACTTCCGCACATGCGTCGAAATCATTCGGCGCGTGTGCGAGAAGACATGTCTGCTGGTTAGCATACTAACCAGCAGACATGTCGGGCGGACGGGTTCCCAGCCGACAGATTTCAAAGCATGCTTTGAAATCTGTCGGGTGGCCAAATCCGTCTGTTTGCCCGTACACACAATCGAACCTGTCTGCTGAAACGGTCTAGCAGACCGTTTCCAGTAGACAGATTTACTCGTGTGTACGAGGCCTTATGGACATTGGGAAGAATTACCCCCCTTATAGATAGTTAGAAAGATAAATGGTGTCAGTAGGAACTTTATGTTTTTAATGCCTCGTACACACGTAACCATGCAAAAGTCTGCTGTGAGTCTGTCGGAAGTCCGACGAAAAGATAAAGAACAGGTTCTCTATCTAAGATCCGTCAGACTGCCGACCAAAAAAGTAGACGGCCGGACTTTCCAAAATAAAAAAAAAGCTTGTCTGACTTTTTTTTATCTCGGAAAGTCCGACCGTGTGTACGAGGCATAAGGGGCAGAAGTTTCTTCACGCAACCCCTTGCAGCCTTTGGAGGAACACTACAGGGAGTGCAGAATTATTATTTGAATTATTATTTGAGGATTAATTTTATTATTGAACAACAACCATGTTCTCAATGAACCCAAAAAACTCATTAATATCAAAGCTGAATATTTTTGGAAGTTTTTTAGTTTGTTTTTAGTTTTAAAGGGGGATATCTGTGTGTGCAGGTGACTATTACTGTGCATAATTATTAGGCAACTAACAAAAAACAAATATATACCCTTTTCAATTATTTATTTTTACCAGAAACCAATTTTCAACATTCACAAATATACATTTCTGACACAAAAACAAAACAAAAACAAATCAGTGACCAATATAGACCTTTCTTTGCAAGGACACTCATGGCCTGCCATCCATATTTTGTTTTTGATCTGTTCACCATCTACATTGTGTGCAGCAGCAACCACAGCCTGCACTGTTCATGACTGTTTTCCCTCCTTGTAATCTCACATTTGAGTACCACAGTTCTCAATGGGGTTCAGATCAGGGAACAAGGAGGCCATTATTAGTTTTTCTTCTTTTATACCCTTTCTTGGAGCTGTGGAACTTGAGTGTGTGAGGAGCATTGTCCTGCATGAAAATCATGTTTTTCTTGGGATGCAGACTTCTTCCTGACCACTGCTTGAAAATGTCTTCCAGAAACTGATAGGACTGGGAGTTGAGCTACTCATCCTCAACCCAAAAAGGCCCCACAAGCTTTGTGATACAGCCCAAACCAGTTCCACCTCCACCTTTGGCGTCTGAGTCGGACTGGATCTCTGCCCTTTACAATCCAGCCACGGGCCCATCCATTGGCCCATAAACTCACTCTCATTTCATTAGTAAAAACCTTAGAAAAATACTAGATTTTCTTGGCCCAGTCTTGACGTTTCATGTGTGTCTTGTTCAGTGGTGGTCGTCTTTCATACCTTGGCCATAGATCATGTGCTTTTGGGCAGATCATAAACAGCAAGTGGCCTTGGCAGCTTACTTTTCTCAGTTCATGGGCAGTAGCGCCTTGGTTTTTCAACACGCTTCTTGCGATGGACTATTTTGAAAAACGCTTGATTGTTCGAAATAGAAGCTTTGCAATTATTTTGAAAAAAGGAAGTTGCCTATAATTATGCACACCTGGGGTGTTGAGTCATTAGACCACACCCCTTCTCATTACAGAGATGCAATAAATATGCTTAATTGGTAGTAGGCCGCCTATACAGATAAGACAACATTAAAGAGGATTGTGGTAAAAATACCATTTGCATTGCACTCCCTGAGGTTCTATGAAACCCTGGTTGAGAAACCCTGTTCTAGATTTTGACACCAGCTGACATGGATTATTTTGTTTCCAGCTGCAATGAAATGAGTAGTTACAGGGGATTACTGGAGAAGAGAGTATGAGTTGGCTGATGAAAATGGAAGATATTTTACTCAGACTTTGTCAATTTTTTTAAATACAAATTTTAAAAATAGAAAGTGAGAGGAAAAACAGCCCAGCTTATGGAAAAAAAAATATTTTTATTTTGAAAAAAGTATGGGAGGGCAATAACCCGCCTGATTTTTCCCATTGCAGAGATTTAAATTCCCTTCCTGTCCCGTAACCAAACAGAAAGTGAGAGGAAATTATGGAAAATTTGTCCCATTGCAGAGAGATTTCAATTCCCTGGGGGGTCACCAGAACTAGTGTCCCCATTGGAGGATTTCCCCTCTATTTTTCTGGGGACAACCCAAAATGTGAGATTCTTTTACTTTCAGTGATAATGTTAAACAGGACAATTGGAGAGGATGAATCTCCTTAACAGGGGCACAGAGAGCAATACAAAAAACTGACAGGAGTTATAATCCTTCTCCAGTCCAATTAAAACTAAAAAAAAAAAAATGCCTTAGTCATACTTTAACCACTTAAGACCCGGACCAAAATGCAGGTAAAAGGACCTTGCCCCTTTTTGCGATTCGGCACTGCTTCGTTTTAACTGACAATTGCGCAGTCGTGCGACGTGGCTCCCAAACAAAATTGGCGTCCTTTTTTCCCCACAAATAGAGCTTTCTTTTGGTGGTATTTGATCACCTCTGCGGTTTTTTATTTTTTGCGCTATTAACAAAAATATAGCGACAATTTAAAAAAAAATGCAATATTTTTTACTTTTTGCTATAATAAATATCCCACAAAAATATATAAAAAAACTTTTTTTTTCCTCAGTTTAGGCCGATACGTATTCTTCTACGTATTTTTGGTAAAAAAAATCGCAATAAGCGTTTATCGGTTGGTTTTCGCAAAATTTATAGCGTTTACAAAATAAGGGATAGTTTTATTGCATTTTTATTATTTTTTTTTTTTTACTACTAATAGCGGCGATCAGCGATTTTTTTCGTGACTGCGACAATATGGCGGACACTTCGGACAATTTTGACACATTTTTGGGACAATTGTCATTTTCACAGCAAAAAATGCATTTAAATTGCATTGTTTACTGTGGAAATGACAGTTGCAGTTTGAGAGTTAACCACAGGTGGCGCTGTAGGGGTTGTGTGACCTAATGTGTGTGTTTACAACTGTAGGGGGGTGTGGCTGTAGGTGTGACGTCATCGATCGCGTCCCCCTATTACAGGGATGACGCGATCGATGCTGCGGCCACAGAGAAGCACGGGGAAGCCGTGTGTACACACGGCTCTCCCCGTTCTTCCGCTCCAGGGACGGATCGCCGCACTCCAGTGGCGATCGGGTCCGCGAATCCCGCGGTCCCGGTCCTGGAGCTTCGGACCGGGTCGCGGGCGCGCGCCCGTGACTCACGGCTGGGTACTAAAATCAATGTATATATACGTTGATGTGCCCAGCCGTGCCATTCTGCCGACGTAAATGTGCAGTAGGCGGTCCTTAAGTGGTTAACAATTGTACTTATTAGGGTTGTCCCGATACCGATAGGTATCTGGACTGATACTGAGCATTTGCGCGAGTCCCGATGCTTCACCCGATACTTTAGATGAAAGAAGTCAGCGTACAGCGGAGCAGAGTGCGCGGCGGGGATCACAGTGGAGAGAGACGGAGAGAGCGGCAGGGATCACAGTGGAGATAGGTGAAGTGCGTGGCAGGGATCACAGTGGAGAGAGGCGGAGTGCGTGGCAGGAATGACAGTGGAGAGAGGTGGAGTGCACGGCAGGGATGACAGTGGAGAGAGGCGGAGTGCACAGCAGGGATGACAGTGGAGAGAGGCGGAGAACATGGCGGGGATCAGAGCGGAGAACAGAGCATTCTTCAGGCGGGCAAGTAAAGTGACATGCCAAGCGTGTCTTCTGTTTTTTTTTTTTTTAGCCTGGGTGTCCCTTTCTGGGGAAGAAAACAAGTTTCTCTGCTTAGGGTGCCATTTGGGTTTGAGCACTGGACACAGGACAGCGCCGAATTTTGGAACAGATAAAACAAAGTATGTCCCTCTGTGTAAATCCCATCACCCTGGCAGGTATTTTGCTGGATGTGACTCAATCTCCTGCCTGTTTTTTTCAATGCTGGGGAGGGAGTTTTGAGAAGCAGTGCACTAAGAATAGCCCAGGGTGAGGGGAGACCTGCCTTTCTTTGGTGAATAAAAACTAAGGCCCAGATTCACAGAGCGATTACGCCTGCGCAACAGGAGATGCGCGTGCGTAAGTCGAAATGTGCGCGTGCGTTTCGATGCACGGCATCCCCAGAACGAGATACGCCAAAAATCTACTTTTTTTTGTCCGGCGTAATTTCGTTAGACTGGCGCATCCGTCCGCGCAAAAGTGCGCTAGACAGACCATTGATTTGCTAGTCAAATATGCCAATGAGGGACTTATGGTGATCCACAAAAGAACGCAGTGTGCGCAACAGCAAAATGTCCTGTCTAAAATTAGACCATATAAAAGCTGGTCTAAAAAGAGAAAAAAAGTCTACTTGTTAGATAAAGCAACACTGTTAGTGAGGAGCTCAGCAGTCACACGTGTTGCACAACAATCTGTATGCCAACATGCCAGGGGCATCGTCGCGCATAGCTATACTACTGACTTTAGATGAACAAAGAAGGATGAGGGCATGGAGGAGGGCACTAAGGAGGGCACGGGAGATGTTTTTTTTATTTTTTTTTATTTGCTTATATAAACTTTACAATTTAATCTAATCTAATACAATATTCTTATCTGATACAAGCCCCTCACTCTTCACTTGATATATCACACATGCATAGACATCTTTGGCATGAGTGATTCTGAGGTGTCTCGCATCTTCAGATTCACCCCTCATGCCATCATGGAATTACCACAACCTTGCAGGAGGACATTAGCAGCCCAACACATGGCACTACCCATGACAGCTACATATACAATCAGAGCCCCATCCACACAGATTTCGAACAGAACATGTATGGGGACAGCTGGCTGGTTGGTGAGTAACATGGGTGGCAGGCATGACTGTCCCCCCCCATGATGCACACATCACAAGGGGCACATGCACTACTAACATCCTCCTGTCTTTTCCCTTCAAGGTGACTCTGCATATGCACTGGGACCCCATCTCATGACCCCATCTCATGCCAGCTCACATTATGCATCTTTGCACGTTAAACACACACATTAATCATGGCACAATGAGAATGCATGCATGCACACCACTGTGGTCCCTAGCACACACACCCCACATCCTCATCACATTGGATTGGCACCAGTCCACCATGCAGGACTTGTGAGCTGCAACGCCATGCCACGGCTCCAATTATGTCACTGTACATTCATACACCATTCACACGGACCTGGGGATCACTTCTCCACCACAAATGAGGGTGACACCCCTTTTCCCGCAGGAATATCACCCCCACATTCCAAAATCATACACAAACAGAACCAAAAAAATAAAATAAATGACGAGCAAAAATAAAAAATGCCCCAGCAAAAATATAATTTAAACAAAATAACAACAAAGAAAACACATAAAAGACAAAAATCACTCTGCAAAACAGTCCCCAAATATCTCAAAGACACGTCACAAACAAATAAACAAACGCTAATAAATAAAAGCACCTTGCTGTATAGGAAGGGAAACAAAGGGATGTACTTTTGCAAAGGAAGTGCGTTTGTGTCTGTCTATTTATGCTGTTTGCGTAGTTCACAACGTTGCCCTAGTCCATTTCCAATTTCACTGATTGCGCCGCTCCCGAGTTGTGAGCATGCGCACAGCGGAGCTCACCATGGTCTCCTTCAAGCGCGCATGCGCGAGCCGGCCGGCCCTTCATTTGCATGGGGTCACGGCTCATTTCAATGTAACACGCCCACGTCCTTCCCAATTTGTATTACTCCGCCTTACACCTCTGAAAAAACGTTACGCATGCGCAATTTTCTGCGCAAAAGCTACGAGAATAGGGTGATTACGCGGCAAAATTGCGCACGTCTAACGTAAAGGCGGTGCGCTACGCCGGTCCAATAATGCGCAGATGTACCTGAATCTGGGCCAAACTCTTCAGAAGTGCAGGACATTCTTCCCACTGACCAGCAATGTAAGGGGCATTCTTCACACTGACCGCCAATGTAAGGGGCATTCTTTCCACTGATCGCCAATGTAAGGGGCATTCTTCCCACTGATCACCAATGAAAGGGACATTCTTCAAAAAAGTATCGGTATTGGCGAGTACATGAAAAAAAGTATCGGTACTTGTACTCGGTCCTAAAAAAGTGGTATCGGGACAACCCTATTACTTATTATATGCTGTGTTTTATGGATTTATGAATAAACCTTACTGCATTACCAAAAACAGCTATTGGTGTTGTTGCTGTATATGGTTGGACTATGCTTGTATACTTGAATTTTTTTGTTTATTTTACAATATCATATAATGCTATTTTTTTATAAAGTTGGTATAGTTCTGAAAAAAAAAATCATGAAAAAACATACTTTTTGGTGTTCAAACATGTTAAAAAAAAAATCCAAAGTATAACAAACATAAATCAATACTTTGAGACTGAAATTATAAAATGGTGTAAGAGGAGTGGTGTGCACTGTGCAGTGACCTTAAAATCAGCTTACATTAGTCTGCCCACAAGGTGTAGCAAATTGGCTGTATGTCATACATTACAGACAAAAACCTTCTCTTTGTAATAGGTTATTCACCAAGCCTAATACAGTCTATATGATGATTATACTAGTTAAGTACAGAAAGTCTAAAGTGTTCACAAGATAAGTGTTGATGAGATCCAAGCTGTTAGCTCTAAAGCGGTTTGCAATCAAATCACATGACCGTGTCACATATTTCATTCATGAAGACTGTCCTAGAACCCATGTAGCTTATTTTCAATGAACGTCCAGTCAATGCTGTTACCATTAAGTGACAAAAATAAGCCACACTCCATCTATGCAATGGGAGTTTCAATCTCACAAGGGTGGTGTCTATGAAGAAGACTTTTTATAAGAACATTTAAATCTACTCTAGAAACCAGTGCTAGTGGATGTTTATATGGCTTAAACAAGTTTTGCTGATGTGGCAAGCCCTGCATATGCCATTTTTTACCCAACAAGCTCCTACGCAATAATCTTTATCACTGACCAAGCTAAATTTCTAGTGTGGCACTCTTAAGGAGAAAACGAAATGATTAGCAAGCTGACCATTTAGACAGATGCCAACATTGCTAAACTTTTAACCAGGTAACAAAAGGTATTTTGAGAAACGAATCTGTAAATCACAGCACCGCCTTCATTATCATCTGTATACCAAGATTACTGTGCAAAACATATATTTTTTGCTTTTGTTATTGAATTACAACTCACACTATACTGAAAGTCAGCAAGCTTCATGCAGACAATGCACAATTTATTTATCTGGTGTTTTAAAAGATGACAAGTATTTCAACATAGAAATAGTGCTCAAAGAATTTCAAGAAAAATAACGTATGTGCACTAATTTGTTGCCAATATTTAGATAAATTCTTGGAAGTGAAGAGTATAATAATCGTTCCCGAAATGCAAATTGCTGTCTGCATACTTAAGATATATTCACATCAGATGTGCTGACATGCATTGACCAATACACGCCAATGCATTTACATTGTAAAAGCAATGTATTTCAAAAGGAGCAGATCACACCAATATATTGTGCTAAAAAAAAAAAAAAGAAGAAGAACATGCCCTACTTTTTCATGACAATCCCCCTACCTTTGTAGACGATTTTCGTTTTTTGTTATTATTATTTTTACTTATGATGGTGCCGTCACAGGTGCCTCAGAGGTGTTCACTCTGCTGCAGTTGGGAGCAGAGTTCAAGGAGGGTGGCCTGTGTCTTGAAGAAGTGATAACTGGGCTCCTCTTGGATCCCCTCACCTGGCTCTTGTAGACCTGTGTCCTGCTTGGATTGTTATGGAGGAGGAGAGTTGTGCTCAGTGACAAAGTTGATAACCCAACTCCTCAGTATACATCAGGACACAGCTGCACAGAAGAACAATGCTGCAGTGAATTTACTGTAGGTGACATTGTGTTGTAGTCCTGTAGAGAAAGGGTTGTGGACTGGTAGGATCATCAAGTATTTATTTTGTGAATGGATGAGCATTACACAAATTAAAGATGGCCTTTCAATTTATAATGTATGCAAATTTTACATACTGATTTTTAGTCTTTGTCTAAAAATATACTTTAAAGCATCCCTGTTGCTAAAGTCAAACTTTACATTCAATGGTTCCATGCAAAGAAGACACTGAAAATCACGTCTCCTGCTGCCCACATTGCTAGTCTCTGAAATAAAGATAAAGTTTCAGCTGAAGTTCAAACATAATCTGTAAGGGTAGTGCATTGGATCTTCAGCTATGGTTTCTCTTGAGGGCCTCTATGTTACCACAGAAAGTGACAAGGCAAAGAAAAAAAAAAACAAGTGCATTGAGGGACCAGGAATCTAACATTCACAGAAGTGTTTCTGCCAGATCTTCAATTGGCAGTTTATCTTCACTAAAGCAGAGATCAGCAGTGAAGTCTTCCATTATTATTTTTTAAGACTTACTCATATATGTTTATTATTTAGCTACTATGTACCAATTTTTAGGATTTTTATATATATATATATATATATATATATATATATATATATATATATATATATCCTAAAAACTGGTACATATTAGCTAAATAATAAACCAAATCTGATATGTACCTTCGAAGATTTGAAAACTACAAGACATGTTTTGCACCAAACCCAACTCCAACACCTGTGATGGCAGAATGCAGAGCAGAATCATATTTCAGAAAGAATCAAGTCAGAGTAACTGTAAAGCTATAACAGTACATTACTGACTGACCTCCACTAAAGGTCTAGGCTTGCGTTCCACAGAGAACCTGAAGTGACAGAGTTCACAGTAGCTGGTGTTGGATGATGAAAGCCAGTGCTCCAGGCAGCTGCGGTGTATTGTCCCTAATGTTCCAGTACATTCACATGGAGAAAGAAGATCTTCTTGGTTACTTCCTTCATGGCATATTCTGCACATTGGCCGGTCATTGAAAGTGCTAAAAAGACAAGCAAAATAATTTCAAAGGAATATAAATGACATTCTTAAAATGAAAAAGGTGCCTATGTACCAATGTTACAACATCTTGAAAGTCACTGACAATGAAAATCTGTAATGTCATATTTAATTTCTTAGAATCTTCTGTGCTTACTTTCAGCTAAATAATGTAACAGTATTCAGATAATTTTAGCTGCTTTTGATATGCGAACGGAGGCTTCATCAAGCTGAAGATCACAGGGATGTACCAATTTCCTACTTCATGACTAAGAGACTTTCCTGAGGAACTGAACGGAAGTCTTACATTTCTGCTGAAAGGTTAATGTGCTCATAGACATTAGAGCCTTCTGTTTGATACCAACACTTTAGACAATGTGATACTTTGAAAGTGTATACGTGAAAATTATTTTAATACACGTCTACCGATCAACAGCCAAATAAAATTTAGAAATACATGGCTAGAAAACTGGTATTCTTTTAATTAAATTTTTAGTATATATAGATATATACATACACACACACACACACACTGGCAAATATATGTTGGGTACAATAAGAATCCTTTATTGGAATAATTGCAAACAACTATAATCTAAGGCCTATCAAAGGCAATGGACAGTTGCACATCTTTTCAACTTTTACCATATCCTTGCTCTTTCAAAATAATGCCTCAATGTTCTACCAAAAATGGCCAATAGGTTACCTTAAATTAACTGAAATACATCTACAACAAATTATTGAAGGTTTCAATTATCCAGGTCATAGTACAGCTAGCAGTGGTTAGTTACAATCAACTAGACTTCTGGAATTTGAGCCAAAGAAGTGGCTTGGATAAGCTGCAAAATCTCTTCAACATTACAGAACAAGTCCAGTTGAATGCGACTAACCACTTCTAACTCTACGGCTCTCCCTAACGCCTAGGAAAGCCATCACAAGAAGTGCGCAAGTGGTCACATCACTTCTAAAGACTGGGCTATTTATTCCTATCCTATTTAATATATATGGGTACCTCTTAGCCAACTATGGCTACAAAACATAATGAAAGGACCTATACTTTATTTAACCCAAACCAATTTTGGCACCAATTTTCTGAGATAATTTCCCAGTTTTGGATAGAGTAGGGAATGGCTAAACCCTCTTTATATATATATATATATATCTATATATATATATCTATATATATATAGATATATATATATATATATAGATATATATATTTTTATTATTATTATTATTATTTGTGTCCAGTTGGGAATCCTTCCCTTATTTCCTCTGCAGGAAAGGAACATGTGAGTCAAAATCTTTTTTAGGCAGTTGTTACTTGGACATTGGTTATTGGATAACTTTGCCTTTATACTGTTTCAGTGACACCTGAGTTTGGATTTCTCTTCACTTTCTGTCTTGGTGAAAATGGTCACCAGAACAAACAGAGAGGGTGAATCATTTTAGCAGAGACACAGACAGCAGAAATAGAGATTTCATCTTTCCCTTCTCTATTAAATACTAAACCAAAAATGTTGGGTTTGGATATAACTAAGTCTGAAAATTGCAAATGCAAGACAGTAAATTTATTTGCATTAGATAGCCATATGCTACAAGCTGGGATTACTTATGTACCGTCACTGAATACGTGATAAAGAAAATACATTTTCTAAAGAGTTTGCGAAGAGGACACTTGCACCTTTGGAATTCATATTATACGTCTATCAATAATGTTTGAACTTATTGCTGTTCTGTTTAAAAAAAAAAAAAAAAGAATGCCACATTGTAATCAAAACCACAGAAAAATTAAAAAATTCCACATTGTACTCAAAACCACAACCTAGCAATAGTTCTACTTCTGAACGGCCATATACAGAAAAACATATTCTGTACCTTCATCAATCATCTGCAAAGTAAAATATAATAAGCATGCAACCTTGTAGGTCTTGTTTTCAATGGGAAGAAAACTCTTCATGGTGCTGAAAAATATTCAATTTTTAGACTTCACACTCTGATTTATTCATTGGAAAGCACCCATTTTCCACATGCGTTTGGATAGTTTTGTTAAAATGGCTTGTGTTTACCCAGCCAAAATAAATTCCCATTGTTAAATCTATCCCACAAAGAAAGTTTTACGGTCTGAGAACTTGCTTACCTTAAAAAAAAAAAGAAAAAAAGTCAGCACTTCATGATACTAGCAACATTTTTATTTCCAAATTATGATCATATGAACCTTCACTGAAAAGCAGCAATGGAAACCATATTTGATCATCAGTACGCTAAAACAAATGCCGGCAGTGTAATGGCGAGTCAACCAAGATTAAAAAAAGAGTTGTAATTTAAAGGGGAAGATCCTGGTGTAAACTCTAGGGGTTCATGCACACAGATGCAAATATGTGCATAAAATATGCCTGTAGTTAGAGCACCTGGGAGCCCTGCTGGTTCAGGAAATGACATCCATACACATGCGCCTGTAAATACAGGTATACCCCGCATAAGGGAATCATTTTTTAAGTATACTCGCATACAGCGTATCCTGAATACCTACTTTAAATTATGTATTACTATTTTGTACTTTGACATTTACAAATATACAAGAATCAATTAATTCACAATTTTTTACTTGAAACTGTGTGCTTCATTTAAAGTCCCATCCCTCTTGTTTTTATAATTGGGTTCTGTAATTGACCATTTGTTTTTGAACATTACTTTGTGAGTGCATATGGAACATGTATGCTTGAAGGTGTTCAAATAAAAAAAGCTTTCTTCAGATTAAAAAAAAAAAAAAAGGAGAAAAAGAAAAAACAGGGTTAAAAATCAGGGACCAAAAATGTGTAAGCACAGTTCTAGTGGCAATGATAGTTCTGTAGATTTTTTTTTCAGAAAAACTGAATGCATGGAATGCTGAAAGTTTCCGGGGTTAATTATCAAGGCATGCAACATGCGATTTTTTTTTTTAAAAGTAGGTCCATTTCTTGCTTCATAGGCCCTTCCTTACAAAACAGAATACCGATGGGTGGCAATGGCTATGTAAAAAAACAAAACAAAAAAAAAAACGGAATTTTACATTTACAGGCAGAGAATTAAAAAAAGACTTAAAAAAAAAAAAAAAAAATCCTTTTGACTGGTGTTCTGGAGTGTTTAATAGAAAACAGCACATTAGTAAAGTCACTTTAAGAGATAGGTCTTGGGATACGGGTACAATGATATGCCAGCACACAGCAACCCTATTCATTCAGGCTCTGAATTCTTTAGCTTGTATGGTAATGCGTTTCCATTAATGGTGTTTTTCCACTTTAGTAGTCACGGTTGGTTGAAGGAATGTCATCTAGAAACTGGGCCAACTGAGATACTTTTTATGCAGAAAAGTATCTTCTTACTGAATTGCCACACTGGTGTCAGCAAAGCCTCTAATGTCATTTGACATCTGTGCAAAATAGCTTAAAAGACCTCAGTTTCTCAGAGAACTAAAATCAGCAGTGAACATGTTGAATTAAGATTAGAAAAAATCTCAGGGGTTCGATGAAATAAAACATCCTACTTTAACACGACAATAAAGAGCTGGAGTGGAATACCTATCAGATTCCACCAAGCCAATATGAAAGCATAACACAAATATATGTAATTTTAAAAGTAGCAATAAGTATAGTTACTCATTCACCGATCGAGGGTAAACAGCTGTCTGTGTCACAGTGCTCACATTTATGGAGGTATGATATTTATCAAAGTATATGTAAGTAACGATGAATGTCTCAGAATTGGACAGTGCTGTAAAAGATGGCATCCAGTTGCTTATGTTATTGCTGAGGCATATTTATAAAAGGTAAGCACCTCTCTCCTCAGGCAGCAAAATATTTGAGTGGAATAAATGTTCAATAACAGCACAGATTATAGACTCTAGAGTCTGTTCCTATGATGAAGCTAGGTAACAATCATGGTCATGATAACTACTTCCTAGAATATTGGAACAGGTTCAAGAGTTGCCATAGTCTCAATCACACATTGCTCAATCATAGACAGCCAGTCTCTGTCCTTTTCATACCACGACCACTCCGTGAAGCTGCAGGCTGTCCAAAAATAGGGACAGGTAAACACCTTCATCAGATTCTAGAAGAAGAAATCTCGTTTTAGGGCAATTTAATGCAACTAAATTCACATCTGTCCATTCTTTATTTATTTTTTACACACTAGTGAATAGAAGGCAGCTATCCAAAGTCTGCTTCAGTGCTTTCCATCCCTATGGTGTACAATATCGAATAATACATTGTTTGTCAGGAATGGAACTTGGTGTCTGAGTAAGGATTTATGATATGGATTATGTAAAGAAAGGGAAGAATGCTCTTGGTAGGAATATAACTATGTTACGTTTACCCCTGAAGGGGCCATTGATGCTTCATTCTTGTCAGTAACCCACTAGAGTCCAGTGATGGTGAACCTTGGCACCCCAGATGTTTTAGAACTACATTTCCCATGATGCTCAACTACACTGCAGAGTGTATGAGCATCATGGGAAATATAGTTCCCAACATCTGGGGTGTCAAGGTTTGCCCTCATTGCACTAGATGACTAGACAGTACTGCACCCTCTAAAACACCAAGGCTGAAAGAAGGGTTGTTGAAATAATACAACACGACCAGCAGAGTAAGAGCACAACAATATTACCAATAAACAATGGCAAAACCAAGGCAATAAAAATAGCTTGCAAAAACCAAGCTTACAACTGAGATAATATCAGGATTACGTATAACAACAACCTCGTTCAATGGTGCATCTGTACATATAGCTTGTACTATTTTGGTTACAGTTTTTTGGTTATGCTGCGATTTTGTGATTATTTTTTGAATTACATGTTATTTTCTGTATTTCCTCCCCTTCCCGTGATGTAAATTCTAGGCATGTGCAAAAGTGAAAAATTCGTTTCGTTTCAATTCGTAATTTAATAAATTTCGTTAAGTTAGGTTCGTTACATGTGTTGAATTCGTTTTCGGAATTCGTTCGTTTTCGACCGAATTTCGAAAAAATCCGGTCGAAATCGAAAATATTTCGTTCGTTTGACCGAATTTCGAAAAAATCCGGTCGAAATCAAAAATATTTCAACCAGATTATAAAACAAATAGTCTCTTTTCAAATAGAATTTTTTTCGAATTAAATTCGAAAATATTTTTTTTTTTAGAATTCCGATCGAATTTAGTCCGCAGGTTTTCAATTCGGAATCGAAAACGTTCGTTCTGATTCGGTAAATTCGCTAATATTGCAATTCGGGAATTCGTATGCATCCGAATGTCCGAATAATGGAAAATTCGTCAGAATTTCGATTCGGAACGAAACGAAATGCACATGCCTAGTAAATTCCTTTTCCTTTGTGTGAGCTTCTGTAATCCTTCTTTCCTACAAGACACTCCCCAGATAGCGAGAGTAACTTGAAAAAAGGGGAGGAGATCACGCTATATTACACAAACTAAATATCAAATGGCCACTTGTGATGAAACGAACAACAAAGTGATTATCTGAATAATAACAATGACCATCAAAAATTGCAAATACAAATAAAAATACATATACATGTATAATACATGTTATAAGCAAAGTCCAAATGGTGAGTATGAATCAGAGAGAAACAGGTCCCAGTTGTGAAGTAAATTCATGCAATGTGTGACTTGATGACAGACAAGAACCTCCACCCACGACAAACACTGACCCTTACCAGAGTCAAAGATCTCACAGAGATCAAGAACAGCATATATCAGGAGACATCCACTATCCACAGTGGGGAATGGTAATATCTGTTCAATGCAGTGTGGGTGGTCAGATTCGTATATGAGTACCGACCGATCATGCTTGCCCGTGATTCCAAAAACTTGTATCTCTCAATTTGCTTGTCCTCCCTCCTGTTTGGTCCAGCCTGTTATGCAGTATCTGCTTGTGCACACAGGTCCCAGAGGACACAGGGAGACACACAGGTCCCAGAAGACAACTGGACCTTTCAGAAAGCGCAGCATGACTCGTGCAGTAGGAAACAGGCTGTAAAGCTGCAAGGATGCCAGAGCCTGCACCCAATGGATGGTTCCGCTTTGGGTGCCGACATCGTGGGCTCCTGGAGTAAAAGTAAATGTCCGTAAATTAAAAAGTCAGCAGCTACAGTATTTGTAGCTGCTCACTTAATTATTTTTCTCCCAGGCTGTAACTATGCTTTAAAATGATTGTAAAGTCACTAATCACAAATCTATCAGTATCTGCGTTTTTAAAAATGATGCAGAAAAATACCTGATTTCAGAGCGCCACTGTGCACTCACATGACCTGCCGGCACTCTCCTTCTCTGATCTGAGGACTACAGTGGAGGGGCTGAGATTCCCCATTGACGTCAGCCAGGAGAGCAGCGGGAGGTCACATGAGCACACATGAGCACACAGTGGTGCTCTGAAATAAGTTTTTTTGCTGCAAATTTTTTTAAAACATAGATACTGCACAGTATATCTTTCTGTAACAGAGGGGCTTTCAGTATTTGATATTAGTGATTTTACAGCCAAAGCAGCAGAAGGGGAGGGGAGAAGAGATGGCTCACACACAGTGCCTCCGACACTGCTGTCGGAGGCACGTAAACTTAACAGTGTCATGGATCAGCAGCCATGATTACCGTGGTCAACACACTAAGGAAGACACAGGAACAGGCAGGATCAACCAGGTATGTTACAGCATAGAGGAGCGACAAATTACACAGCACAATTACTATGCTGTATATCCTGCTTTAAAAGGAACAGGATCTTTTTTATTTTTTTTTTGAGTTATACTACTTACAAACGCGTATACATACATTTATACACATAAGCGAGTAAAGTGCATGTTCTTAGATGCAGATTTTTTTGGATTTTGCGTTACGGATCTGAAAGCAGCTTATGTTTACGCAGCTGTTTGAATGGTTCAATTGAAAACAATGCAGCGGCATTTAGCTCTGTAATTGAAAAACACTTGTGTATGCATAATTTGATGGCAGTGTACTTTATACACATGGTCCAAAAACCTTTCAATCAAGAGGCCAAACAATGGACCTTGACCGGGATGAAAGATGACCGGGAGTAGATGGAGGGAAGCACTAAATATGCAGCATAATGTGCCAATAAGCTGTGCATACTTACACATTATAGCAAAATTCTCCTGGGGGAGCTGGGAGTTGGGTGTTCTTTGTATAGCGGTGGTTTACTTTAGCTTTGATTACTAAACAATTTCTGGGAAGAAAACAGATATGGAATCCACACACTAGAAGTATTATACCTATTCAAGTATCTTATTATTTTTTGCCTCCAGACTGGTTTCCTGTTGTCACAGCAACATAAAAAGGATAGGTTATAAAACAGAAAGCAAACTTCTTCACCTTGTTTAAGCTTTGAAGTGATTTTTAAAGATCAGGCAACACAAGGAGTCCATTAGTTTTTTCACTGGAGAACCCTCTTCAGTATGCCGGGGAGCCACTCTCTAATGAGAGCTCTGCAGCAACCAAAAGTGGTGCCGTCATTGGCTAGTGGGGCAGAGCACACTTTTGGTTATGAAGCTTTCACAAGTCTGAGAAGTTGGCTATAAATGGAACAGGTTGATAACACCGAAACAAATTTTTGGGATTCTAGCTAATAAAGATGGGTGTAATTTATTTTGTAGTACTGGAGGATGGGTTCATCCCAACCTACCCCAAAACCATTATAACTGAACTGAAAATGCCTTCTGTATCTACCAGAGTGCTTTGCACTGCATAATTTTTCATAGCTCTACAGATACAATGTATACAATGCATAATATTATGTAGCACACTCTAGAAGGGAAAACATAGCTGGCTCTGGGTTATACCTGTATCATTAAATCTGGGTCAGGGTTACTAGAAGCCAGGGCTGTAGGACTCATCCTGGCAGCTCTTTGGTGCCTTCTTCGTTTCTAAAGAATTCAAGAATGGTCTGGAACTAGTGGGTGGAGGCTAGGAGGGGCTGGCATGAATATTTATGGACACTTAGCCAATCACCAGTAGTAGGCAGGGGCTTGACAACCCCATAAATTGACATGGGCCATACCTGCAGGGGAGTCTGGTGGAAGAAGGAGAAGCAGTGCTAAAAAGAGACTGCCGGTGGCCCTTAATGGGCCCCTGTCAGGGAGGGGTTTTACCTCAGGCTGGAGTCCGGAAAAGCTGGCCTGAAAAGATTCCACCACAGGAGGCAGTTGGAGGGATTCAGACCGGAGAGCAAGCAAGCAAAGACAGTCAGTAGATCAGCACGGTGCATGGACAATAAAAGGGGAGATACTGTCAGCTGTAACAGTGTTCTCTTGAAGACCAAGACTTGTGCCAAGTCTTCATCTAACCTTGCACTGGGGAGTCTCCATGTGTGTGTGCCAGTCAGAAGGACTGGGGGAAACAAGCAGCAAGGTGGGCTGGTGGTCTTCTGCAGTGGTAGAACTGGGCTCAGTGTCTACAGGGAGGCAAAAGGAGATGCTGTTAATGCCGCAATGTGCTAAAATATCCACAAAGGGACGGGATGTTCCTAGCCTGTAGTGATCAGCAGGTGGTGTACATAAGGAACACAGTTTGTGCAGGAGGAAGGAAGGAAGGAAGGAAGGAAGGAAGGAAGGAAGGAAGGAGAGGATTTATTTGTAAATAGGAAGGAATTTATCCCCTTTTTGTTCTGTGTTATAGACATTATCATGTTGGGAATCCCGTAATTTCCTGCCCCATTCAAGTCATCATCCCCTAACAAAACAAAAACAAGCCAAGGACTGTTTGGGCTCTTTCACACGGAGCGGACTGTTTTTGATCCGCCCCGTGTGTGTCTGTCGGCTCAGCGGGGATCATCTGTAAATCCCCGCTGAGCTGTCGGCGGACAGGGCGGTCCCCGCACACTGTGCAGAGACCGCCCTGTCTTTCCTCCGCTCTCCCCTATGGAGAATCTGATGAATACGGACCGTTTGTCCGTATTCATCCGATCCGATCTGCCAGACGGAAGAAAATAGGGTTTTCTTCCGTTCGGAAAACGGATCTTTGCGGACGCGGATCTTTGCGGACGTTAGCGGATGCATCATCCGCTAACGTCCACAATCCCATAGGGATGCATTACAAGTCCGTAAACGGACTTGTAAAAAACGGACCGTTTGTCCGTACGTGTGAAAGGGCCCTTTTTTGAGTGAATGAAGGAAATGACTGGCTGTGCAGCAGTGGGGAACCATAACTTCAGCAACTCCTGTGGAGGTAGTGCTTCTATTATTATTATTAATGATACAATTTAATTGTACAAAGTGGTAGCGTGGATGATAAGCTTTCATTAAACAGAAACCAATATGCTTCATAATAGTAGTTTCATTAATATGCACTGCTGTGGCAATAGGAACAGGATTATGAAAAATTGAAGGCTGGAGTAGGGAAAAGGAAGAAAGAAGTTTAAGTAAAGCTTAAGATGTTCATTACTGTACCGCAGAAGCATTTTTGATGACAGTGTGGTTGACAAGCTTAATATTCTCTGCTGTGGGCTTTATTTAAGATGAAAGTGTTAAGTACTGGAATTAATAAGAGGGGAGGAGGTGAAAAAAGAAAAATAACTAGTTGGGGAAAGAAAGCACTATAGATGAAGAGAAGAAAATATATTTATTTCACTGACATTTACATGGTTGGGTAATCAACATAAAAGCGGCAGTGAACAATAATGTTTCTTGAAGGTAATGACCAGTCAGCCCTAACAGAAGAATCCAGAGGAATGGTATTACAAATATTTGTGTCACATTATTACAGATTATGTAAACCCAACATTTCACATCCATGATATGTTCCTGCTGTACAATGTACTTGTATGGAAAAGTATCCTGTTCCCTTTGTATTGTTTCCTTTGTGTGGAATTTCTGATGTTCCTGCCAGTCCCTTTGCTTTCCTATTAGAAAACTGACCACACTAAGCAGAAGGGCACACTGTGGTTAGTTCTCCAACTGTGCCTGCTCTCCTTCAATGATCAGACTTGTCCTGATACCCCACCTCTTGCACAGGCGTTTGCTGGGAAAGACAGTGTACTGCTGTTTCTCCTCCCCCAGCTCTTATGCAGCTGAGAACAGAGGGAATGTGATCACTTAAAAAAAAAAAATGTGACAAAAGGAGTATTTTTTTTTATTTTATATCTATACACAAATGTTTTGCCTTTCATTTCTATTTTAACACATTCCCTACTGAGTCATTGTAAAATGACGTCGGCGAGAACCCTTCCTCCTTCAGACTGGACGTCATAAAATGTCCTTGCATTCCCGAGCGGCTAGTGGGCCCGCGCGGCTCCACCGCATTGCTCGGGACCCGGTGCGTGTGCTCGGCGGCCACGATGTCCGCCGGGCACCCGCGATTGCCCGCAATCACGGCAGGACCATGGATCTGTGTGTGTCCTGTCAGCAGTGAGGAGACAGATGTGTGTTCCCAGAACAGAGGAACACACATCGGTCTCCTCCCCTTGTGAGTCCCCCTCCCCCTACAGTTAGAACACACTTTAGGGAACATATCCCTTCCTCGCCCCCTAGTGTTAACCCCTTCCCTGCCAGTCACATTTACACAGTTAACAGTGCAGTTTTATAGCACTAATCGCTGTATAAATGTGAATGGTCCCAAAAATGTGTCAAAAGTTTCCGATATGCCCACTGCAGTGTCACGGTCACAATAAAAATCGCAGATCGCCGCCATTACTAGTAAAAAAATTAAAAAAAATAGAGAGGTGATCAAATACCACCAAAAGAAAGCTCTATTTGTGGGGAAAAAAAGGTGCCAATTTTGTTTGGGAGCCACGTCACACGACTGCGCAATTGTCATTCAAACTGCGACAGCGCTGAAAACTAAAAATTGGTCTGGGCAGGAAGGGGTTGAAAATGCCCTGTATGGAGTGTTTTTTTTTTTTTTTTTTTACAAGGTGAGGGTTTACATTCACTTTAACAATAAGTGATACAAAGTTTCTTGTAGACAATGCATGGGGATCATCAGGAATGACATATTCTTTTGCATCTTTGTTATTTAGATTTGCATTTCATTTAATCAACAGAGAGGACCAAAAGGTACATAAAAAAAAGGCAAAAAAATGAAAAATGAAAACCACCCGAAACCCCCCACCCCCCTAGGTCAGTCGGTCAGTATCCCCCCCCCCATTGCTTGGTTAATTGGCAAACCCTGCACTTACCCCATCTAGATCACAAGCCTACATCTCTTCCTTGGTGTCTACTACTCAGCATCTCCTCCTCTGTGTCCCCTGCTCGCCCAATATGGTCACTTCGCCTCTCGGCCAAACGGGTCTCAGGACCCACTTCTTGATTGGCCGGGAGGAGAATCAGGAAGATAATGGCGAATATTAATTTGCTATTGTCACACAACTGGGTGGGTTCAGGGCGCAGGGAAGCAAATTAGAGTCTGATTAGAGCCCCAGGCTCTAATCATGTACTTAAAGAAAAATAAACTCCCATTGAAATCCATGCGTCCGGCGCGCCCTAAATTTAGATAAAGGCCCTGGTGCATGGATAAGGGGGCTGGTGCCTGCACCCCTAATGGAACAGCCACCACTGGTCCTTATATTGTCACGATATTGTCAATATACAGGCAAGTGCTTGTTGCCTGTACCGTGCCATGACTGCACGTTTGTTTCCTGTCTATTGTCACAATTATTTGCAGCTTGCATATTGTAATTGACTATTTGAGGGCTGTGTATCATATACGATTGTCCATTAGTGGCCGATATAACCTCATGTCTCAACACACCATGATTATACATTAACATGGGTTACTATCGCACATTTTTTATTTTGTCCTTTTCTATATATATATACATATACATATACACAGTACAGACCAAAAGTTTGGACACACCTTCTCATTCAAAGAGTTTTCTTTATTTTCATGACTATGAAAATTGTAGAGTCACACTGGAGACATCAAAACTCTGAATTAACACATGTGGAATTATATACATAACAAAAAAGTGTGAAACAACTGAAAATATGTCATATTCTAGGTTCTTCAAAGTAGCCACCTTTTGCAGCAGACACATCTCTAGAACAACTGTTAAGAGTAGACTGTGTGAATCAGGCCTTCATGGTAGAAGATCTGCTAGGAAACCACTGCTAAAGAAAGGCAACAAGCAGAAGAAACTTGTTTGGGCTAAAGAACACAAGGAATGGACATTAGACCAGTGGAAATCTGTGCTTTGGTCTGATGAGTCCAAACTTGAGATCTTTGGTTCCAACCACTGTGTCTTTGTGCGACACAGAAAAGGTGAACGGATGGACTCTACATGCCTGGTTCCCACCGTAAAGCATGGAGGAGGAGGTGTGATGGTGTGGGGGTGCTTTGCTGGTGACACTGTTGGGGATTTATTCAAAATTGAAGGCATACTGAACCAGCATGGCTACCACAGCGTCTTGCAGCGGCATGCTATTCCATCCGGTTTGCGTTTAGTTGGACCATCATTTATTTTTCAACAGGACAATGACCCCAAACACACCTCCAGGCTGTGTAAGGGATATTTGACCAAGAAGGAGAGTGATGGGGTGCTGCGCCAGATGACCTGGCCTCCACAGTCACCGGACCTGAACCCAATCAAGATGGTTTGGGGTGAGCTGGACCGCAAAGTGAAGGCAAAAGGGCCAACAAGTGCTAAGCATCTCTGGGAACTCCTTCAAGACTGTTGGAAGACCATTTCAGGTGACCACCTCTTGAAGCTCATCAAGAGAATGCAAAGAGTGTGCAAAGCAATAATCAAAGCAAAAGGTGGCTACTTTGAAGAACCAAGAATATGACATATTTTCAGTTGTTTCACACTTTTTTGTTATGTATATAATTCCACATGTGTTAATTCATAGTTTTGATGCCTTCAGTGTGAATCTACAATTTTCATTGTCATGAAAATAAAAAAAAAACTCTTTGAATGAGAAGGTGTGTCCAAACTTTTGGTCTGTACTGTATATATACACACAAACACACACAACACTTATGCCACGTACACATGATCAGAAATTTCGACAAGAGAAGTCCGATGTGAGCTTTTGGTCAGAAATTCCGCGTGTAGGCTCCATCGGAATTTTTCTGACGGAATTCCCGCCAAGAAAAATTTGAGAGCTGGTTTTCAAATTTTCCGTCAAGATTCCGACACACCAAAAACCATGCAAGGAAGTCGAAGCATGCTCGGAAGCATTGAACTCCATTTTTCTTGGCTCGTCGTAGTGTTGTACGTCACTTCGTTCTCGACGGTCAGAATTTGGTGTGACCGTGTGTATGAAACACAAGTTTGAGCCAAGATTCCGTCGGAAAAAAATCCACGGTTTTCTTGTCAGATTTTCCGATCGTGTGTACGCGGCATTAGAAAATCCCCACTTCCTTCTTTTTATTTTCAGACCATTATTAGGATTTGTAAATTTACTGATTTATAAGAGGGGTTGTTAAAAAAAAAATGATATGCCCTGGGTGTCAAGTACGGTAAAAAGAAAAAGTTTTCCCCATTACTGTCGCATTTGCCAGACAGCTTTGTCTACAAGTTATTGTAGAGAAACATGAATAAAAAGGCATATGATATAAACTAATAATAATATTATTAAAAACAGACTTGGGTTTAAGTTCTTAAATATTGATTTATTAAATAAATTCAATTCATAAAATCAGAACCAGGTGCAAAATTTGCTAAAAATGTATAAACGAAAAGGGTTTAGAAGTGGTCATTAGCTATGGAGGGATCAATAACAAGTGCTAGTATCAGAATACGACGCAGTCAGTAAAACTGTATATGGGTAAATTGAAAAAATACATTATTTCGCAATCGGGACGGTTGGGAGGCATGTTTCTTATGCTGGACATACATGGCAAAGTGGGCTATCAATAACTAATAAAGATCTGAGGAATGTACAGTCTACAATTGATTACTGTGTATCTTGCAGCAGTTTAGCAACTCCCTTGTGACTTGAGCAGATTGCTGCTATTGTAAAAAAGAATGGGCATTTGATTACCAGAAACTGTCCAGCAAGATTTCTGTGACTTTCTTCACGTCGCTTCTGCATTAACCACTTAGTGACCAAATAACTGTATACAAAGTTTAAGTCTAAAATACTGCTTTGTTTATGGCAAGCCTGATTTTTCTGTTCTGAAAAGCCTGAGCATATTTTTCGGTATACACAGCATTTGCATCTTGCAATATCTAGAGCAGAGGCTGATGGTGGATCAAACACAAAAACAGCAGTTTTAACTGACACATGGCACTTAGAATTTCTGGCTATGTCCCTTGTTCTCCATGCTCCAGTACATTTACCATTACTATTTTTCTCTCAATCAGGTCTGCTGTGGAGAAAGCAAGGAGCCCCCGAGATGCTCTTACAACAAGAAATGAATGGCAATGGAGGATGAGGAGAGATAACTTGATGGGGGTCAGGGAATTCCTACCTTCTGGTGTTCACAATGTGAGCCTCAAAGCTCTGCTTGTGTATGGAAGTGTCTGGATACACCTGCAGAATCAGACACCCAACATCCACATGGCCCAGGCAGGTGTTTGCTGCACCCATCACTTGCAGGGGCAACAGGAAAGATTGTCCAACTACTACATATACACATTGACACAGTTCTCAATCACATCTTGCATCTCACGCAAATATCAGCGTGGATAATGAGAAAGTCACTGTTAAAGTGGAACTTCAGGCAATTACTATTGTTTTTCTAACCTCTAACTGAGATGCAGTGGTGGGGGGTGGGCAGAGAACTTTTTTTTGACCGATACTCATTCTCTAAAAATCATATCACAGGAGGTTGCAGGACCAGATTTCCTGCACTACACAATCTGTGGCATGTCCAGTGTGGGGGGCGGCTGTGAATTACCAGGAAGTCCCAGCCAGCTACCACATTCAAACAAAGCCTGTGTCGTCCTCGCTGGAGGCCACATCCATCTTATCCTGTCTTCCTTTCGGGGGCCACAGACTCCAGCTGTGCGACTGGCCGGAACCACGTGACGTCATGCGTACAGGAGCCGCCGGTCATGGCACATGCTCCTGAAGAAACTGCACAGACGGCTGTTCCTTCAGAGTGCATGCACCGATTACATAATCGACGCGGTATACAGTAAATGTCTCCTAAACAGTGTACATTTATTAGATATGTACAGTACCTATAGGTAAGCCTTATTCTAGGCTTACCTATAGTTACAAATGTTACAGGGAGGTTTACAACCTCTTTAAAGTACTAACTTGCCATGCTTTAATTTTCCTGCATCAAACCATGCCTTTGTTCCAGTTCTATACTGTCACCTCATCACTGCTCACCTCACTTCCAGTTTTAGGGTGGCTCTTTTCCCTTTCAGGGTCCTAGGGAGCCAACCCGGCATGTGTATTCCTGGCTGGGGCCCGAGATTTTGTGTCCTAATAGCCAGCTGCTTGCTATGGGGGCACTCGGCAGGAGGGAGGGGCCAGGAGCACGATGAGATCCCAGAAAAAAGAAGAATCATGGCTGCTCTGTGCAAAACCACTGCACAGAGCAGGCATGTGTAATATGTTTGCTATTTAAAAATAAATACAAAAATCTGCCTTTATGCTTCACTAAGGTTATATTAAACAATTATGATGAATAAACAGTATGTTTACTTAAACAAGCCTGTATATCATATTTGAAAAGGACATCTGAGGAGGCAAGGGGTACAGAGGGATTTCATTTAAAAAGTGGGACAGTCTCTCCAGAGAACAGTTAAAATCTATACATCCCCTCACCAACCGCCTCACGTATGAGTATGCCACCTTAATCATGCAGGAGAACTTGGATTCCCATGACTACCCACTATAGGCGAGTAAAGTTAGGCATGAAAGATACAGCAGGGCTCCCAATCACTTTGAACTTCCTTCTCAGTGTTAGTTAACCAGAAATGTCATCTCCATTGGGCCAATTGGCCATTACATAAGGAAGTAAAAAGGGACCAACATAGTGTAAAATCTTCTACACTTTATATGTTAAAACCATTAAAAGTGCTTACTCACATACTAAATAGTGGAGTCTAAGGTTAGCGGTGTATATAACTTCACAAAAATTAACCACCAAAGGAAAGCTCTTTTTGCAAGGAAAAAAAGGATATAAATTTAATTAGTGTACAGCATTACTTGACTGCGTAATCATCAGTTAACGATTTGCTGACCATGCGCCGCAGGTTTACTGCGGCAGAATAGCACGGCTGGGCGAAGTGACGTTACCTTACGTCGCTTTGCCTTTTGGCCACTAGGAGTGCCCGACTGATGCCGGGCACCCGCGATCGCTCATGACAGAGCGAGAACTGGGATCTGTGTGTGACAGATGCCGGTTCTCTTAGGGGAGAAGAGACTGATCGTCTGTTCATACAAAGTATGAAAACCAATCTCTCTTCCCCTAGTAAATCCCATCCCCCTCACAGTTAGAACACAGTGAGTGAGTGAGTGAAGAACTTTTATAGCGCAGCACATGCAAATTAAATCGCCTCTGGGCGCTCGTTGTTCCTTTCTCCTTTGATATCAAAAGAGATGAAGGAACACAGTTAACCCCTTGATCGCCTCCTAGTGTTAACCCCTTTCCTGCCAGTGACATTTATACAGTAATCAATGCATTTTTATAGCACTAATCGCTGTAAAAATGTGAATGGTCCCAAAAATGTGTCAAGTGTCCAATTTGTCTGCCGCAATATTGCAGTCCCAATAAAAAAAATAAAAAGATCGAAAATTGCCGCCATTACTAGTTAAAAATAAATACTAAATGCCATAAAACTACCCCCATTTTGTAGATGCTATAACTTTTGCGCAAACTGATCAATATATGCTTATTGCGATTTTTTTTTTTTTTTTACCAAAAATATGTAGAAGAAAATCATATCAGCCTAAACTGAGAAAACAATTGGGGATATTGATTATAGGAAAAAGTAAAAAGATAGTGTTTTTTTCAAAATTGTTGCTCTTCCTTTGTTAATAGCGCAAAACATAAAAAACACAGAGGTGATCAAATACCACAAAAATAAAGCTCAATTTGTAGGAAGAAAAGGAAGCAAATTTTGTTTGGGTACAGCGTCACACGACGCAGTGCCAAATTGTAAGAAGTGCTCTGGTCAGGAAGTGGGTAAAATCTTCCGGGGCTGAAGCAGTTAAAGTAAAGCAGTGGCAGAAAGCAAAAATGGCATGGTAACGAAGGAGGGTAAACCTTCAGGATTGCAAGTGGTTAAAAACTGCAGAGCTATTTGTCCTGTTAAACTGCATTTGTTCTAATGTTATTAGGCTATTTTCTCACCAGGTTGAATGTTTTTCATGCACAACAGAGCAAGAAAATACCACGTTACGACCACTAGACGGAGCTGATGAGAATATGAAATACTTTCAACTCCATCTAGGGGCCATAATGCAGTATTTTCATAATTTATTTGTATCTGTATGAATTAAAAAATATTCAACCCGGAGGAAAAATTGCCTAAAAAAAACATTTGTTTTTGCCCTCATTTAGACAGAACGAATGCACATGCAGTTTCAGAGGACAAATGGCTCTAAGATTTTTTTTTTTTTTTTATATATAAATACACCACTTTGAGTTACAGATCTGAAATAAGCAATAAGGAACTTCTGAACTGTGTACCTGTTTCAGGTAAGTGACTCAGAAAGCACTAAAGCCTGAGGACTGGAATGGCTGCCAGGGAACTAGCATTTACAATGGAGGTCTCATCATTCCATGTATTATATTCATTACAGAGGGCCGACACACAATACAAACAGATCTGGCAACAATTATGATGGTCTATATAGTTTAGACAGAGGAAAAAATCTAAGGACACTCTGCGTATCTTGCTGTAATTACAAAGGGTGTAGGATGATGGGCGAGGAAAGAGTACAATCCTTGCACAGTGAAAGAGTTGAATCCTTGCACAGTGATAGATACAATTGAATCCCTAAATGGATTTCCTAATATTTTGCAGGTGGTCATAGCGCTATCATGGGTGCTGATGACAAGCTTCACCTACCTAATGTAGTGTAGAAAAAGCTGCTCATCTCTAATAATGATGCAGACACCATCTGCAACATATTAGGATTTGTTTTAATTTCCCATTAAAGAAACCACAATGTCATTCTCATATTGGAAGCCGAGACTTCCTCTCATTTCCAAAAAAAAAAACACAATGCATGAAGAGACAAGTGATCCTGTTTACAAGTTTCTATACACATTTTTAGTGATCTAAAGCTTTGCCCAAAATTCACGTATGTATGAGTTTGTCAGCATTCATTTGTGTGTGTTCGTGAAATACCGTATTTATCGGGGCAAAATCGTGGGTGCACGATATACGCAGTACACTCGTGTATAGTCGGGCAGGCTCGGCTCCTCTCGCGCTCACGTCCTGGATGTACAGGACGTGAGCGCGAGAGTAGCCGAGCCTGCCCGACTATACACGAGTGTACTGCGATGGCATATACCGAGCGCAGTACACTTGTGTATAGTCGGGCAGGCTTGGCTCCTCTCGTACTGCGCTCGGTATATGCAGGCGCAGTATTCAAACTCGGCGCAGGAAAGCGGGGATCGAGCGGGGAGGACGCCGCGGAAGGATGCTGGACCCGACGAAGAGGACACCCGAAGCCGCAGACGGAAGCCGGACCCGACGAGGCCGCCGATGGACGCCGCGCAAGACACCAAAACTGTAAGCACAAAAATTTTGTTTCCACAGGAATGCGGGTCCACTTTAGTGGTGCGCGCTATATGCCGGAGCGCGCAATACCCCGATAAATACGGTAGTTCAGGCGTGTAAAAATAGAACGCAGGTCTTAAAAATTAAAAACTACCCGTGACAGACCCAACTGGGACAGGGGCTTTTGGGGGGACTGCAGGGTAGCCTTTAGTCTAATGACTATGGGCACTGGCATTTGAGGGAGCTACACGCATTTAGGAAGATATCCTGTTATATAATGCAAGATGCGATGTTATTACCACATTTAACAGTCAAGGAAGCCATGATTGTCTCTGCCAACTTAAAACTCAGTGAGAAGATAAATGTGAACAAAAGGTGCCAGCAAAGGAGCAGACTGGAAGTCGTTAAATGGTAACCTAATTAAAAACTAGTCATCTAGACAAGCCTGAATGACTCAGATCAGTGCCCACCCAGACAGTTCAGCACCAGTATTCAAGAGGACCCAGGGCTGTCCAAATCTCATTAACCACTTAAGGACCCCTTAATGCCGATATACTTCGGCAGAAGGGCACAGGCACGTACCTGTACGTCCTCTTTAGGGCCAGCCTTGGGGTCGTGTGCGCACCGTCGGCGGAGCGCTCGCGACCAGGTCCGAAGCTCCGTGACCGCGCCCGAGGTACCCGATCGCCACCAGTGTCCCGCGATCGGTCACAGGAGCTGAAGAACGGGTAGAGGTGTGTGTAAATACACCTTTCCCGTTCTTCATTGTGGCAATGTCAGTGATCGTCTGCTCCCTGAAATAGGGAAAGACGATCACTGACGTCACATGTCCAGCTCCGCCCCCCTACAGTTAGAAACACATATGAGCTCACACTTAACCCCTTCATCGCCCCGTAGTGGTTTACTCCTAAACTGCAATTGTAATTTTTACAGTAATCAGTGCATTTTTATAGCACTTTATGGTCCAAAAAATGTGTCAAAATTGTCCGATGTGTCCGCCATTATGTCGCAGTCACAAAAAAAAAAAAATCGCTGATCGCCACCATTAGTAGTAAAAAAAAAAAATATTAATAAAAATGCCATAAAAGCATCCCCTATTTTGTAAACGCTATAAATTTTGCTCAAACCAATCGAAAAATGCTTATTGTGATTTTTTTTTACCAAAAATAGGTAGAAGAATACGTATCGGCCTAAACTGAGGAAAAAAAATGTTTTTTTTAGATCTTTTTTGGGGATACTTATTATAGCAAAAAGTAAAAAATATTGATTTTTTTTTCGAAATAGTCGCTCTATTTTTGTTTATAGCGCAAAAAAAAAAAACGCAGAGGTGATCAAATGCCACCAAAAGAAAGCTCTATTTGTGTGAAAAAAAAGGATGTCAATTTTGTTTGGGAGCCATGTCGCACGACTGTGCAATTGTCAGTTAAATCGACACAGTCCTGAATCGCGAAAAGGGGCAAGGTCCTTAACCTGAATATTTGTCCGGGTCTTAAGTGGTTAAACAGCCTTCTTTTAACATCCATCTTCGTACTTTTAAGTTGGCAGAGACCACCATGGCTTCCTGTACTGTTGTGTGCTAATAACAGGGCAACTTGCATTATGTAACAGGACATCTTTGGGAATGCTTGTAGCTCTCTCATATGCCAGGGCACAAGTAAGTAATTTACACTTTATGTACGATTAATGTATGTTTATCTCCCATGGTTGAGACACAGGTTCCGTCATTCTATCAACAGGTTAGGACCCACTAATTCGGGGTACTTTCTCGCAGTAAGTGGGCTTAGCACTATATGACCATATAGTGTGACCAAACCCCCGTATTTTTGAATATGTTCAGGTGTTTTTAACTAGCCTTGCAGGATAAATGCCATGTTTGCATGTGTGCGCTATAATCTGTTTTGTACTGTCTTTGGTCTTATAGCAGCACAATCTAAGATGTACAGCATTTTTAGGGTGTGCCCCCCAAGTATGTTTAGACCCTGACCAGGTCTCTTGAGCATCTCTCACCCTCCTCATTACCTCATATTAGCGGCCACCAGTGCATAGGAGGAATCCCTTTAGTTCTCCCATATAGATGAGTTAATCTCCCATGGTTGAGACACAGGTTCCTTCATTCTATTAACAGGTTAGGACCAAGGGTGGACTGACCATTGGGGCACTGCCCCGGGGCCCCATGCCACTAGGGGGCCCCATCAGAGTTTCCAGCCTCAGTAAAACCGGGGACAGTATGTACAAATCTGTGCTTTTTGTTTTTAAACCTCAAGATTATAGCTGCCCGTCTCTCCAGTACCTTTTAGGTGTGTATGTGTATTTTGTGTGTGTGTATACTGTGTATGTATACTGTATGTGTGTATGTATACTGCAGTGTTTTTCAACTCCAGTCCTCAAGGCACACCAACAGGTCAAGTTTTCAGGATTTCCCTCAGATGAAATGGCTGTGGTGATTACTAAGGCAGGCCATACACGATTCGAATTTCGAACGAGCCGTCGAGCGATAAACGAACGCGGCGCTCACAAAAGCATGCGAGTGTACCATCAATTACGTACGAAAATCGAGCGAGAAAACACAATGTTTTCATACCATAGAGGAAGTGATGTAATCTTCTGTGACCTTTTAAACATACCCCCTACTGTCAAAAATCGGGTCGCGCCAACTCGGATCATGCGCAGTTATGTTTCTTGGGAAAAATCGTCCAACTCTACCATTAACGATACGATTTTTGGACGTTTTTCAGAAAAAAAACCAACATGTTGGTTTTTGAAATTTCGCCTGTCGTACGAAAATCGCGTGTCGAACAAGCACACTAATGATACGAAAATCGTCCGATTTCACGCTCGTATGCGATTTTCGATCGAAATTCGAATCGTGTATGGTCTGCTTAAGGCAGTGAAACTGATCAAATCACCTGTGCAAAATAATGGAAAGCCTGAAAACATGACCTGTTGGTGTGCCTTGAGGACTGGAGTTGAAAAACACTGGTATACTGTATGTGTGTGTGTATACTGTGTGGCCCCATAATCTATTGGCTTGGGACCCCATAATCTCCAATTACCCGGGGGGCCCCATAAGTTGTCAGTCCACCCCTGGTTAGGACCCACTAATTCTAGGTACTTTGTCTAGGTATTCTAGGTACCAAACCCCCGTATTTCTGAATATGTTCAGGTGTTTTTAACTAGCCTTTGCAGGATAAATGTCATTTTTGCACGTGTGCGCTATAATCTGTTTTGCACCCAGACAGTAAAGCACCAGTATTCAAGAGGACCCAGGGCTGTCCAAATCTCATTAAACAGACTTTTTTTAACATCCATCTTCGTACGAAGTTTGAAGTTGGCAGATTCGGCTGCTGATGCCTCCTGACAATTTTTTTATTTTAAACGTCAGGTTCACGGTTGCAATGTGCTCCCTTGAACTTAATGGGCCAGTTTGACCGGCTTTGACACCTGACAAACTCTGCAGGCCAAGTTACAACTGCTGTGGCTGCAAAACAAGGCAACACCACCACAGCATGTGCAAGTCCAGCTGTAATGTTATAATTTAGGTCGGCAACTGACGGGGGGGGGTGCATTGGGTGGTAAGACTCCAGCTCAACCATCTGTTTTTACTGCCCATTCCCCAGTTGTGAAGGAGCTTTAAGGCCTCGTACACACGAGGGGATATGTCCGCTGAAAACGGTCCGATGGACCGTTTCAGCAGACATCTCCGATCGTGTGTATGGGCTAGCGGACAGATTTGTCCACCCGACAGATTTCAAAGCATGCTTTGAAATCTATCGGGTGGAATCCGTCCGCCCGACATGTCTGCTGGTTAGTACACTTACCAGCAGACATGTCGTCCCGCACCGCCGCCGCGCCGCCACCGAATGGATTCGGCGCATGCGCGGAAGTGTTTTACTTCCTGGTGCGGTGACGTGGCGGCATCAACGTCACCGCCACGTCACCGCGCCGTCCGCCGGCGGGGAATTTGATCCGATGGTGTGTACACGCCATCGGATCAAACTCCAGATCAGACATATCCGATGGAAATGGTCCGCGGACCGTTTTCATCGGATATGTCCGATCGTGTGTACGAGGCCTTAGACTCTTGACTACCTACTATGAACTAGGCAGACATACAGTAAATAATGGACTGCAAGTGGTCATGCAGTGCTAAAAATGAACAATTGCTTGGTACAGGGAGATGGTTTCAAGTTACAACCAGGTGCATCAAAGTTAATGGTGTGAAAAGTATTGCATGTCATTTTTTTTAGAAAGCAGCCAAGAAGCCTGTCCTCTTCCAGCAAGCTGTAGAGAAGGACTCTCTTACTATTTTTGTGGAAGCAGTAGTCGCTCTGCAGAGGTTTGCCATACCCTCTGCTGAGTCAGAGCTTAAGATCTCAAAAAGCAAATTTCATTCTATCTGCTGATTGGAGAACTGAGACTCCATTCACACAGGGGCAACAGGACTTCCAGCACGACTTTGGGAGGCAACTTGGACACGACTTGAGTATAGATCACAGCGCGACATCAGGCAACTTACAAGGCAACTTCAAGTCGCCTCCAGGACAGGAGGTTTTTCAGTGGCCAACCAAACAACAATCAGCTCTGTGGGAGGGAGGGGGAGGGAGGGGTTTGCCTGAGAAATGTATGTTATCTTCCTGCAATGTTGCTTCTGTTAAGACAGTGATCCGACTTCTGAGGCGACTTCCATTGAAAATAACAAGTACAAGTTGCCTACAAGTCTCCAAGAAGTCGGATTGAAGTAGCACAGGAACCTTTTCTGAAGTCAGAGCGACTGCAGTAGTGTGCATTAAGACGACTACATTCACTTACATTGATTTTCTCATGCAGCGCGACTTGTGGCAACTAGGGGGCGACTTAAAGTCGGATACAAAGTCATCCCTGTGTGAATGGGCTCTGACTCAGCAGGAGACATGTCAGATCTCTGAAGAAAAAAAACAGTGTTTCCACGCAGTAAGCAAGGATCATTCTCCACAGCATTCTGGCAGGGAATTGGCTTTCCTAATCAGTCAGTGGCTACTTTCTAAGGAAAACTAACTGTAAGGCCGCGTACACACGATCAGTCCAAACCGATGAAAATGGACTTAAGTCCATGTTTCATCGGTCAAAACCGACCGTGTGTACGGCCCATCGGACCAAAGTTTTAAAACTTGCTTTAAAATCGGACTGATGGACGCCTGACCATCGGTCCAAACCGATGGTTAGTACGCAAAAGCATCGGTCCAAAAACCCACGCATGCTCAGAATCAAGTCGACGCATGCATGGAAGCATTGAACTTCATTTTTTTCAGCGCGTCGTTGGGTTTTACGTCACCGCGTTCTGGCCCGATCGGTTTTTGAACTGATGGTGTGTACGCACATCAGACCATCAGACGATCAGTCTGTGAACTGATAAAAATAGTCCGTCGGAATATTCTCATCGGTTTGGACCGATCGTGTGTACGCGGCCTAAGACTTTGCACACCATTTGCATACCTCCCATATTTTTGAGATGGGAATTAGGGACACCTATTAACAAAAAGTATGTAGGCATAGGACACACCCCCCTTAAGAGAGAATTAAACAAAAACAAAAAATGATTAGATAAATCCACAAGTGTTTTTTTTTTTTTTACCACTACTATTCCGTTATACTGGCTTTATAAATTTACAAATGCAGCAATTTAAAAATTGGATGAAAGGTTCAGTACTGGGAAACACTTTTTAAAAAGGTAAATAGTGCATTTTATATACAACAATATAGATCAGACGAAAACAGAGGGACACATGAGGGGGAAGAAAGAACAGAGGGGCTTTATTCCAAATCAGGGACAGTCCCTCGAAATCAGGGATAGTCCTTCAAAATTAGAAACAGTTGGGAGTTATGCATCTGTTTGGATGCACCTGGAATGTATTCATGCAGAGTTTAGCTCCTGGCACAGTGGTAAGTTTGACCCGTATTCCAACGCCAAAGAGGCGCCGTCTAGTATCCAAATTGGCTTATGCGTTTCAAGGGTAAACCCTCTTAAGAGCCACAATGAAAATTATTATTTTTTGGCTCTGAATAAGAGGGTGTACCCTAAAAATGCGTAAGCCAACTTGGATCCTAGACAGCATCTCTTTGGCATTGGGAAATGCCACCAACTAGTGGCTTGATGTGCTGCGAACCTACATGGTACATTTTTTATTGAATTATAATAAAGTATCCATGGGATAATGCACTAGGCCCTCTGTTTTTTCTTACAGACTCTGTGCAGGCCAGGCTAACCCGCATTTCTGCATAAAGATTATACTTGTTATGCTATACACTTTATGTCATGTCAGCAATTGTGCATAAAACAAAAGTCATATTCAGGGCCCATTCACACAATGTGCTGTGGCTGGCATTTTTTCTGCATGGGATCAACCTCAGTTACTGCAGGGGCACATAGAAAACAATTTTTGTTGTACGAGTCCTGCTCACACTGCGCTGCTGCCTTCAGATGGGTTACAGTGCATTGCAGACATGCTGCATTTTCCATAACCCTCCAGAGTTCATCTCAAGTCACTGTTTGTTTTTGCACCGCAGAGATATGAATGAAATGGCAATTTTACATTTCAATACAATTTAAAGTGAAAAAAAAAAGTAAACAGCATTTTCACAGCACAAGACACCGCCCCCACCGCCAGCACACTAGAACACTAGCCCACATTCTAAAATGGATTGTTTTAGCGCGCAGCTAGTGTGAACTGGCCCTTAAATTGATGTAAATATATAAAAACATAGGAAAATAGAAATGTCATTAGATAATAGATGCTGACTGTTGATTACCTTTGCATATTAATAACATTAGGTCCTATGACAATGAACACACAAACTCTATAATAAAACGATCATGGCTTATTATCAGCATAGGCATAAGGGTTTAAGACATTATGTCATTCTTTCAAATTAAAACAATTTCATTTTTTTTAAATTAAATATAGATTGTTAAAACTTTGCAAACAGGGAGTTGACATAAAATAAAGTGTGCTAGAGCCCAATCTGTGCACAGATTTTTATCTGTCAGCTGCAGGTATTTCAAGAAAGAAATTTCTGCAAATTACATGCTAACACCTTTAGAATATCTGCAGAACATTGGAAATATGCACCTCTTTTTGGCAGATCCTCGCTAATATTTTCCCGACCATCTCGTTCTTAGAAGATGAGTCAGGCTGTTATGTTTTTTTACCTCTTACTGTTTGACCATAAATATTTCCCTCTCCCTTCATTAAAATACATAAAGACATAAAACAATGTTTCTTTTTATAATAATAATATATACGCACACACACACACACACACACATTATATATATATATATATATATATATATATATATATATATATATATATATATACACACACACACACACAAAATTATATATTACTATGATATTATGATAGTAGTTAGTTAGCAAATGACTGCAGTTATACAAGTGTGTGTATATATATATATATATATATATATATATATATATATATATATATCACACACACATACACCATACACATACATACACTCAATATTATTTATTTTATATATATATATATATATATATATATATATATATATATATATATATACACATACACACACACACACATACATACATACACATACTCAATATTATTTCATTTATATGTGTATATATATATATATATCATACACACACATTTTATTATATTATATATATACACCCACACATACATATACTCAATATTATTTATTTTATATATACACACACACACACACATATTATATATATATATATATATATATATATATATATATATATATATATATATATATATATATATATATATATATATATATATATATATATACATATATATATATATATTACACATACATACATACATACATACATACATTACACACACACATATTTTCTTTAGAATTATGAAGAACTCTAACTTAAGGCATTATAAAAGAATACAAATGAGTAAAAATGAATAAAAATGTTTTATTTTCTTGTCACGCAGTAGTAAAAAACTCAATTTTCACAGAACATGTTGATAAATACAAAAAAAGTATTCTATTTAGGTATCGGGAGCATTTGCGTGAGTACAAGTACTCCCGCAAATACTCGGTATCGGTCCCGATACCGATACTAGTATCGGTATCTGGACAACCCTAATATATATATATATTACACATACATACATTACACACACATATATATATATTACACATACATACATACATACATACATTACACACACACACATGCCTACACACACAAGCCCACATTTAGCGCTCTTTCACACGTCCGTTCAGTTTTTTAGATCAGTTTTTTCCCCCTTCAGTTGATCCGTTTTTTCATCCGTTTTTCGTCCGTTTTCATCCGTTTTCCGTCCGTTTTTCATCAGTTTTTTCATCCGTTTTTTTTTTTTTTAGAACTTTTTTTTTTTTTTTTTACATATTTTGATGAAAAACTGACGTTAGCGGATCGGATGGTAAACGGATCATCTGCTAACGTCCGTTTTTCGTCCGTTCCGTTTTTTTGACGGAAGAAAAATAGGGTTTTCTTCCGTCCAAAAAAACGGAGCTTACCGCAGACGGATGCTCATCCGCTAACGGACGCTAACCCATAGGGAAGCATTGAGGTCCGTTAACGGACGTCCAAAAAACGGATGAACTGAACGGATGTGTGAAAGAACCCTTACACTACGTTAAAACTTAAGCATACTTTGTAAAAATTGTTAGAAGTGTACCTTCTACATGGTAGCAGCAATTTTCTGACATCGGCCCCAGCAAAAGAGACAATTTGTAAAAGCATTTTGCCGACTCTAAGGTACATGGTAAAATTCTAAAGTACTGCAACTATACTATTACTTACTAGTACCTAATACTATAATACCACCATACTGTCAACCTCACAAGACACAGAGTACCTAAAGTAAAAAAAAAAAACACGGAGGATGGTGAGCACACCTGTATATCACTTGGCTGATTTAATTGGGTTATATATATGTTTTTTCTTTTACATATTTTAATCTTACAAAATAAAAAACGTACAAAAAAAAATTTTTTTTAATATAACAAAACTGTTAACTTAAGTTTTTTAAACATATTCTTGCCTTTCTTTTCTATCGCTACAAACTACATATGACTGATGGTGGGCTTGCTATGATGTACTGAAGTCCTCATTGTTTACACCGGTAGTGCTGGGCTTGGTGCAGCACAGCCATCCCAAAACACACAAAGAGCAACAAAACACTGATGACGGTACTTACCTCTGTGTGGTCAGAGTCCGTACTACTGTAGACAGCAGCTGACCGTCTTTTGCTGAAACTTGCATGACATACTGTGGCTGTCCATTCACAAGACTGCTACAATCTTCCACTGTCTTTCCAGAGGGTGCTGAGCTAGTGCAGTCTGGTAAGACCTCAGGCAGGTGACTGCAGCGGCTTGTTGTCATAGTGACAGACAGCAATTATAGTGCTAATAGCTTCCGTATACGTACTGTATTTCCATCTGCAAAGAAAGAAAAAAATTAATCACAAATCGGTTCCGTTGTTTTTGGCACGTGGCACATACACATTCGATATTGAGCAAACAAGCGGGCACACAGAATATTAATATTAGGCCTGACTTTATGTGTCGCCTAAGTCAGGAGGCTGGCAAGAATAGAAAAGACGCAGCTTGCTCAAAACACATCACCAATAAAACAAGGCTATTGTCTCCTGACTAGTGAGAAGAATGTTCCGGCGTCACAGGCAGGATTCACGGCACAGATGTTCAGGAGAGGAGAAGAAGAATAAAAGTGCGGCTTTAAAAACAAAAAAAACACACACATAATCTCCCACTAAAGAACATGTCACAGGAAAACAGGCTTAACGCTTACTGCTCCGCAGACAGGACAGCTCTCAGTTCCAGCAATGTAATGATAGCCGTTTTCCTCGTCTGCCGGGATGATCAGGTAGCAACGGATGTCTTTTCTGAATAATCCATGGAGTGTCATAGAGCGACCTGAACCTCATTTTAATTCCTGTCACATACATGACTGGAAGCTCCAACTTACGGCTGTGGAAAATCAGTTTTCCACACGCCAGGGGCTGCGAGGCAGGCTGACCATCAAAGGAACTAAAATTCATGTAAAGAGTCTTAATGAATCGGCCTCACTTAACGTCAATTTGTGTTCCCTTTACATCAATTATCACTGTCTGTCACATCCAGCAGGCTATGGCGGCGTACACACGACCAGTTTTTTTTGGCAAAATCCAGCAAGAAACTCGACGGGAGACGTATTCTGCCGTGTACACTTTTCGTCGAGGAACTCGTCGAGCCAAAAAGAGAGCAGGTTCTCTATTTCCTCCTTGGGCAATGTGAAAATTTGGCTCGACGAGTTTTTTAACTGCCGAACAAGGAACTCGACGGGGAAAACTATGTGTTTCGCCCGATGAGTTTCTCGGTCGTGTGTACGCCCAATCACCGTCCAATGAATTCTTAAACTTTGTTTATATTGGTGAATTAGGAATTCCATTCAGTTTTAAAAGTGTTATGCTATTGCATTAGGGACCTGGGACCCTCCAGTTGTTGCAGAACTACAAGTCCCATCATGCCTCTGGGAGTAATTGTACCTGCCAGCCTTGCAATGCCTCGTGGGAAATGTAGTTGAGAGGGCACTGCCCAGGGGCCCCTGCACTTTGCCCAAAGCAGCTGGCCCTTGAGCCCACCCTGTCCCGAAATTGGGGGCCCCGTGATAGCACTGAGAGTGATAGATACACAGGGGAGGCAGTCTGCCTCCTACCTACTTGATGTATGTTTACCTGCACTGTCATCATTGTAGGGGCCCCAGAGCATTACTTTGCCCAGGGGTCCAAGATGCTATTAAGACATCCCTGCTGGAGGGCCCCCAGGTTGCCTACCCCAGAGCACAATCACACATGTGTGTTTATCAGCAGAGCAGTGGACGTGGTCAATAGAGCCTAGATTTGTGTCAGTAGGGCAGTGGATGGTGTCAGTAGGTTTTATTTTTTATATTTTTTTACAATTTTATTTTTTTACAATTTTTTTAGGAGCCCCGTTGGCTGGGCTTTGGTGAAATATCAAGGGTCTCATAACTATAGCCCTCCAGTTGTTCAGGAACTACAATTCCCATCATGCCCAGTCATGTCTGTGAATGTCAGAGTTTTGCAATGCCTTATGGGACGTGTAGTTCCGCAACAGCTGGAGGGCCGTAGTTCGCAGATCCCTGGAGAAAAAGGGACTGCACTGGACAGTGAATGAATGCTTTTTGCTGAGCAGCATCCTGCTCATTCACAAACAGAAGCATATCATACATAGTTTACTATGCGTCAGTTAAAGTGATTGTAAAGTCTTGTTTTTTTTTCTATAAAAATAAAGAATGTTATACTTGCCTGCCCTGTTGCAGTGGATTTACACAGAGCAGCCTGGGTCCTCCTCTTCTCCAGTCCCTCTTCGGTGCTCCTGCCCCATCCCTCCTGTTGAGTGCCCCCACAGCAAGCAGCTGACTATTCACACATCCCTGTTCTGCCTCTCGTGGCCAGAGATCGCTGGCGGATGGTGGTCATTGTTTTCTGACAGGGCACCCCCCCCCCCCTGTCAGAACAGACTGGTCAGTGCTCTCATTGGTTGAGAGCGCTGATCGAATGTCAATCGGCAGACCATTTTTGGTCATGCCCCTTCGACCAGCTGTCGTACACACGGGCCGAATGTCAAATAGTTTCTATTGAACCAGCCAATGCCACTCAATATTTGGCCCGTGTGCATGACCTTTAATACAAAAACATTATACAGTGATTGTACAAAGGCAGCTATTGTTTCCTTCCTTGAATAACCACAATTGATGCATACCAAAGTATTATTTACAGTTTTTCTTTTAACAGCAACTATGCCAGTAGCGGTATTTCACCAGTGCTTTAAAAGAGAAATTTATAAATGGTTTGATTGAAATGCTGAACACTATGCAAAAGCAAATGTTGTCAACAAGAGGCATGTATGTGCATTATTACCTAAATCTTGGGGAGCGAGTATATAAAAATTATAATAAAAGACAGCAGGAAAATACTGCATTATGTACCAAGAATATGTTTTAGTTGTCCCTTTGTATCAAGACACCTGACCAGCATCTAATGAACTTAAACAGCTTTAAGCCTGGAACACACTGAGTTTGAATTAAAAAAAAAAAAACTATCAGCTTCAGTCGGAAACTATGTACTAATTATGTAAAGTTAGTACAGCGATCTCCTCCGCTGAGCTGTTGCGTTCTGACAGGGGTACAGCCCCCCACCAGAACACTTTGAGCAGCGCTCTCTGCCATTGGCGGAGAGTTCGATTGGGAGTCCGGCGGCTTCTGACTTTGCAGCATGCTTGTCCGACAGTGTGGCATATACATGGGCTGAATGTCGGTCGTTTTTTTTTTAAACGCCCGATGTCTGACATTTGGCCCGTGTGTACAGGGCTTAAGGGCCCATTCATACATTTGGTTGACAGGAACTAAAATAGGTAGTTGAGCTGTGGTTTTACTGAGCACATTTAAGCCTGGTACACACAATAGGATTTTCCGTAGACAAAGCGTAGGACTTTTGTCCAAAGGGCGTTGGCCGTGAACTTGCATACAAACGGCCATAGGTGTGGCAGCTATTGCATTAGGGTGTGCACCCCAAAGCCAATACACAAACTACCAATCACTCACAATGTTCATTTAGAAAGGGAAGGGGATGGTAAGTTACATATTTACTGGCCCCTTCCCCACTCCTAAAACATCCCAGGAGCAACAGCAGATAGAAGAGGAGGGAAGCTGGCAGCTCTGCCGAGGGAAATATGGGAGCCAGGGCAGTAGGGGGAATGTGTGCTGCACAGGGTGATTAGGGTGTGCCTGGGCATGCCTGGGCACACCTGGCACACCCTGTGCGCACGCCTATGCAAACGGCACACAATTGTTGGCAAACAAACCCAAAATATGTGGTTTTTAAGCTCTTTAGCGCCACCCTTTGGGCAACTTCTGCTAATGCTGTGTTATGGTTAGCATTGCTACTGAGCATGTGTGTTTGTACTTTGGAGTTTTGTCCGAAGGACTTCTGTACACACGATCGGATAACTCGACAACACACACTTGTTGTCGGAAAATTGTAAGCATACTATCCAACCTTTTTTGGCAGAAAATCCGACAACAATTGTCCGATGGAGCATACAAACGGCCAGGTTTTCGGACAACAGCCTGTCATCACACAATTCCCGTTGGAAAATCCGTTCATGTGTATGAGGCTTAACTTGACACAGTAGCTGGTGTGGAGGGCTGTACAGAAGCTGTGGCAAAGATTATACCCAAGTAAATAGGGCTGCACCGTAATTGCCCTGCAACCTTGTGCAATGCACACAGCTGTGAAGTGGTGGCGTGAGATTTTCAGGGTCAACATAGGTGGTGAGAAGATGACATAGCGCCTCCCAAATCTTTGTCAACTGCCCTCTTAAGCCAGCCATGCATGGATCGAAATTCGTCCAGTTCAGCAGGGACCGGCCACATTTCAATACATTTATGGGCAGGCTGATTGTACCCATGTTGATCGGTTGATCAATCACCTTGGGTACAATCAGTATGTCATATTCTTTTACATACATTTACTGCCAGCTATAGCCGCTAGCAGTTACCATTGTATTCTTCTGGCCAGGAATGCTCCCCGCAGCCCCTGCTGGCAGCATACAATATCGCAGCGGGAGGCATTCCCCCATCAAACCCGACTGTGTTGATTGGGGAAATCGAGCGATTTTCTTTTCTTCCACCTATCGTGGAAGGAAAGAAAATCGTATCATCTATAGCCAGCCTTAAAGGATCACTAAAGGAATTTTTTTTTTTAGCTAAATAGCTTTCTTTACCTTACTGCAGTACTGGTTTCATGTCCTTATTGTTCGTTTTTGCTTTGAAGTTGCTGTAATCCTGCTCTGTTCTCCACACTTCCTGCTTGTCTGTTTCCTTATAACCACCATACTGGGAGCTTTCTCACGATGGTTTAAGCTGTCATTACTGTGTGTCTAAAACTTCCCAGAACCAATCAGATTAATTTTAAAAACAAAACACTGCCCTGGATTTGTTTGTTTTTGTTCTGTGTGTCTATTTCTACTTTGCAGAAACATGAAGCCAGTTCAAAAGTGAAACTAACCTGCAGGCACATTATATGATTGATTTTTATCTATTTTTAATCATTTTGAAAAGGAATCAGTTAACTTTTATGTCTCTATACCCTGTAAACAGTAATTTCAGCAAAAAAAGGTTTTTCCTTTAGTGACCCTTTAAAAGAAATGCATTGGGGCTCGCTTTTCAGAGGGGGGCTGTTCTTAGTGTAAATGAGCACACACAGAAAAAGTGCGGACATAAAATTTTCAGGACATTTCAGAAATTGGCAAGAGATGGGCTAGCCACAATAATAGAAATAAGAATAAAAACAAAAATAGTTACATTTAATGCTAAGTATACCTGTCTGCTATAAGATCCCTCTAGTCTCCACCACACCAGTTCATGTAACCTAAACCGGGTGTTAGGTTATATTTTCTGGAGCAGCTTAGCATTTTAAGCTTTAAGTTCAATAGCATGTCCTTTCATGATGACTGCTGACCTCACCTCCCCAGTGTACAGCTGCTGCATCATTTAGTCACATGACCTGGAAAGGAGGTATTTGTAAAATCTCCTTGTTAAAGGGTTTGTAAAGGAATTATTTTTTTTAATAAGCATCCTTTACCCACAGACATTCCTCTTTTCAATTCCTCATTGTTCGTTTTTGCTTAGAAGTTGCTCTATTTCTTCTCTGTTCTGTTCACTTCCTGCTTGTCTGATTTTACTGACCACCGTGAAGGGAGGCTTTACTGCGGTGGTCAGTGATGTGCTTGCCCCCTCCTGGAAACTACATCTGCGCAGCAGGACGCTCTCTACATGTTAGAGACTTCAAGGAGGTGTGAATTACTGGGAGTGCCGCAATTCATACTGGGAAATATAGTTCTTACAATAACAAGTGATGCAAACCAGGAAGTGAATGAGAGAACAGAAACTAGAATGCCGGAGGTGATATAGATGAAGGAATTTAATAGGTATTTACTAGGTTTTTTTAACAGAATCATGATACTATTCTGTCTGTCTACCTTGCAGACATTACTTTTAGGCAAAACATTTTTTTCCTTTACAACTCCTTTAAGGCACACAGGTTCGGTTATACTTACCATATTGTATGAGCTTTGATCAGCTTTAAGTGGAGGGTTTAGGGTGGAGTGTTTTATCCACAATGCAGAAAACCAATGCACTTGCAGGCCAATACTGAGGTCCATCGTTAAGGCCGCGTACACACGTACGAGAACCTCGTCGGGCTAAACCCATCGTTCCGCCCGACGAGGTTCCCGATGAGCGGTCGGAAAAGCTCGTCGAGCCAAAGTCCTCATTGAACAACGAGGAAAAAGAGAGCGTGCTCTCTTTTTTGGCTCGACGAGCTTCCCGACGGGACGCTCGTCGGAAGTGTACACATGACCGAGAACCTCGGCAGAATATGGATCCCAGCGCGCTTCTGGCTGGATTCTGCCGAAAAGCTCGGTCGTGTGTACGCCGCCTAAGTATTGGCCTACAAGTGTAGTTTCTTTTTGGGGGGGGGGGGGGTTTCATCAGGATTCTTAAGTTGCAACCATGTTACAACAGTACTCTACGTGGCTCTGAAACAAATTAGGGTCTATTTCATAAATATACAGAAAAAAAGTTAATCTGGTTTGAAAGCAGAGGGATCCCCAGTTTTCAACAAGAACACCTTTAATCTTTATCTGAACCCAAAACCAAAAATGTTATATATTGCCGCTTACTAGGTCTTGGTGTGGTGGCTGCATTCAATTTTCAAGCTTTTTTTTCTGTATTTTCACCCGTTAATCCTGCAAAATAACTAATTTCCTTTCCCTGGGTGGCTACATAACTGATCTATGAAGGGAGCCATGATGGACACCCTAGAGTGCTCTCCTGATATGGACTACAAATGTGTTCATAGCTCTTCATCTCCACTACATGGGGAGCAGGGCAACTGGTAGTTTGAAGAAGATAGGTAGGAGGAAATATAATCTATGGCCGCTCACAGGAAGTGACACACACATTGCAATTTTGAAAAGTTCAACATATTTTTTTCCTTTATTTGTAGAAAACGTTCCTACCTTGAAAAAAAATAATAAAAATGTAGCCAGCACATTTGGCCTGCAAGTGCATTGGTTTCACATTTTTGCTCTTGGGTTTAGTCATCTTCTTTAGGATAGCCATACATATGGCATTTAAGATGGACAAATGGGCATAAACTAAACTAGGGTTGGTATACAAAGATGTTTGAGTATCAGCTTGGGATGTATTGTGTTACCTTTGCTCTGTATTTGCCATGCGGGCACATTGAGATTGGTTTGTGCTTTGCCTTATTTCTCTATACAGTTCAACCTGACCTTTAGCCCTGGTTAACACCAGGGCAATTTTTCATGCGATTTGACATTTTAAAATCACATGACAAGTCGCACCCCAGTGCCAGAAATAAAACCGTTCAAATCGGTGCAACTCAATTCGCAGCAACATTGAAAAAGATTCCTGCACTACTTGTTCTCAAGTTCATTGACTTCTGTTAAATTAAGTCACACTCCGCTGTGAAATTGGAGGTCCAAATTGCACTGATTTGCGGCTTAGAAATCACGCTGAAGTATCGTGATTTTAAAGCCGCACTGGTGTGAACCAGGGCTAAAATGTACTTAAAGGGGTTGTAAAGTTACAAGTTTTTTTACCTTCATGCATCCTATGCATGAAGGTAAAAAAACATCTAGCAACACCGGCCCCCCCCGAGCCCCCGTTGTACTTACCTGACCGTTCGAATCTCCCGGGCGCGTCCACGTCGTCCTCTTCGGTTCCCAGCCTGGCCGTTGATTGGTTAGGCTGGGCGGATTGATAGCAGCGCAGCCATTGGCTAGCGCTGCTGTCAATCAGAGCGGATGACGCGGCGTGCTGGGGGGCGGAGCCGAGTGATACAGTCGGCGGCTATGGCCGCCGCTGTATCACGGGAGCGCACTCGCAAAAGCTTTCCTCCGTGTGAGTGCCCTCGCATGATGAGGGAAAGCTTTTGCGAGGAGGAGCCCAGACAGCCGCCGAGGGACCCCAGAAGACAGCTTTCCGGGCCACTCTGTGCAAAACGAACTGCACAGCGGAGGTAAGTATCACATGTTTGTTATTTTTTTTTTTTTTAAATCCCTGACTTTAGTGTCCCTTTAAATCACAAAACAAAAATGTACGGTCGTGGCTTACTGAAATTTTTTATCCATCCTTGTTCCCTCGTTTTTCTTACTATTGTAGCTTACAAATGGTTAGATGTAGTGGCAGAAATCGTTTTTTTTTTTATAAACACTTTTCCCCCTTTATTTTTACCAGGTGATCCAGCCAGAAACACACTTTCTGTCTTAGGGTGGCTGTACTCACCTTTCCACTGTATCTACTAGGGAGAAATATAGCCACCCTTGCACAGCAGCATTGTCAAATTGCGGAGAGTGTAAAGGAAATTTGTAAGAGCTGTATATAATTGTATTGTATTTTGTATGTATTGTTCAATGCACTGATAATGTTTTCATTACATGTTTGCATTCTTTCGAGTCCTGATTAGAATTAGCCTGCCTATGTTACGACCCTATGTTACCATAAAAGTACAATTGTAATACCTACCTAATCATGTATGAAAACCTACCATTGCGTCATAATAAAGCAGAACAGTTATTTGGAAAGATGCAGAGTGCATCTTTTGTGTCTGTTCCCTACTACAGTAGTTATTATAAATTTGGAACCACTAATCAAAATGAGGATAGGAGTTGCCGATCTATAACATTTCCAAAACAAGAGGGTAGTGTTAGATGGACTAGTAGATTTAGTATGTCATTTTTGGGTTTTGCTCTTAGGTTTACTTAACTTATTTCAAAGTCTTGTGTACACTGGCCTTGAGGCCTGGTTCACACTGGTACGATTTGAGATGCGATTTGAGATGTCAAATCACATCTCAAAATTGGCGGCATTGAACTCACACGGCTTCATTCCCGCAGCCCAGTGTGAACCTGGGCTTAATGTGCAAGGATAATACATATTAAATATATAGTCACAGCTCTACAAACCTCAGTTGTAGCACACATATCAGACATAATTGCTCGATTTAAAAGTCATAAGACCTGATGTGCTGCAACAGCTGTGGCTCATGTGTTTTAATCTGCATTGATTAAAACATATTTCCTTTCATTTCCTGCTCTAGTAAAATGGCAGCTTGAACTTGATTGGTTGCTATGGCTTCTTATTTTCCATCTATCATTTTTTTTTTTTAAATCGGCTCTAGTTGTTATTCTATAAAATGGCTCAAGTTCTTTGCCAACTGTGCCTACTATATGAATACCAGAATGCAGCACGCACTTCACTGCATTATACATGCTTGGGTGTATGAATACTAAATTTGCCTGTGCTTTGGGCATGGTGTGTGTATATGCTGTATCAGTACTGGACTTGCGTGCCTTACAGAAAGAATGCTTGGTTTCGTGTGTCTGTGTGCGCGCTCTAGTGCACATCGCCTTGCATTGAGGGAGGATGTCTGGGCCTCACAAGGACTCCGTGGGAGTCTCCTAGACCACATTACTCTGTTGAAAGGACAGTTGTATTCTGGCTGGATAATACAAAAACAATTTTATGTAAAAAAAAAAAAAAAAAACCTTTAGAAAGTAAAAACAATGAACAATAATCCACATAAAGAATATTACAAAAATTAGAAAGCGCAATTCTCAGACTATTTATTATCTGCAGTGACAGTAATGATGATAATAACTAAAGACATGGTAATTGTCCTTGTCTAGAATTAATGTGAAGTTTTTCTGCTTGATAAAGAGTTTATTGTCTAGTTAAGACTCTCCCAACCTTTGTACCCCAGTGAAACCCTTTTCAGTCCCGCCTGGAGTTCATTGGGAAAATGGTCTTTACATTGATTGAAGACAGTGAGAAGAATTCCCCCCATACAGTGTTGGTCAGAACGCCATTTTTGGAGTCATGCCATTGACCCTGCCAAGTTGCACTGGACCTGGAACAGTAGACGCCATCAGGGGAGGTCATTTAGCCACAGCTCAAGGAACCCCTACCCATCTCTGGAGGTTCCCTAGGGTTCCATGGAACCTAGGTTGAGACTGGCTGGTCGAGTTCATCATTATTCATGGTTTTGGATAATATTTAAAGTTACTTGGTTTAAATTCTGCACCAGCAAGCTCCAGACTATTGCATTTAAGTGGTTTCAACTCCTGTCCCTTTAAGGCATGATATACAGCATATTGCTTTTGCAGTGTAATTTGTCCCTTACCATGTTGTACAATACGTGGTTGATCCTGCCTGTTCCTGTGTTAGCTTCTGTAATCTGACCACACTTCTCATATGTGACCACAAAAGTTTATGTGCCTTCCTTATCCTCCCCCACTCCCCCTTCCATTTCAGTAGTTTGCAGTCTGTGTGAAGCTGATCTCCTCCCTGCCCCTCCCTTCCTGCCTGATTAAGTATTGTGCTGCATCTGCTCCTCCCATTTTGTAAAGTGGTTGTAAAGAAACATCTATTATATACTTTTATGCTCAGTTTTAGGGACATATTAAGTACAGTGTATTTTATTTATTTTTTTACTATAATGCTAAATACCTTTTTTTTTTTACACAGGGCTGCTGTGTGGTCACATGTCCTCCCTCTGCTAGCTTGCATACATCAGAAGGAAATCTCAGCCTCTCCCACTGTATTCCCTTAGATCGAGGAGGAGAGCAGGAGTACACATGACCACACAGCTGGACAAAGAAGGCATTTGGCATTAAAATTTACAACCACTTTAATTTGGCCATACTCCATTACATTTTTACATTCACATGAACTTTGACAGGAAAATTATAAATGCACTTGACCACTTGATGAATGTCATTTGAAAGTTCATTAAAAGTACATTTAAATGTTTCTCTTAACATCCGATTTTGGAAATAAAAAGGGACTTTACAAGGCAAAACCATATACACGGTTAGAGATTTGCTTGTTTGAGAAAAAAAATTCCATCCCCCTCCTTCAAATTTTCTTGTCACTATGGTAGACCCCACTAATGAATGGAAAAATAAAATGAACCTCCTTTAAAACCCTTTAAAGGGGTTGTAAAGACAAAAATATTTTCCTCTTAAATTAAAGTCTGACAGTAGTAAAAAGTAATGTTTTGCATTATAACTAGTTTGATACCTGTTGAAATCGAGCTGTTTTATTCACCTCCGTCACTCCTGAATCGTTATTCTCACTGACTTCCTGGTTTGCGGTGCGCATTCATTCTTGCTACATCACGGCCTAATGGGAACTACAGTGCACATTAGGCTTAGCCTCCATGCCTGTGAGGGATAAGAGAGCATCTTCACGCAGGGCTGTAGTCATAGGGAGGGGGCGAGCACATTCTGCTTTCCACCATGCAAAATGGCTCAGATGCTGGTGGAAAGCAAGAAGAGGAGAGACAGGAAATGGCATTTTTAAACCTGGATTACTGTATTTTGGAGGTCAAAAGGAAAAACGAGGTAAGTGATATTTAAATGCTCTAGCTTACAGCAATCAATTGATCTGATAAAAAAAACGAACCTTTAGTGTTCCTTTAACGTTCTGCTCCACCGTTTGGTAGAGCGCATATTTTGAGTCACGCTAACTCATTGAAAAATTAGGACTTTACAAAAAATTTCAAAACAAAATTCTACTAGCGTATAGCCAGCTGTATACACATCAAAAGTAAATTCTTACCAACAAAGACAGAAGAAAAAAATTAGTAAGGCGACGACGAGATATATATGAGACACAAATGTAAACATTTTTGTAAACATGCACACAAATAAAATTACAACTGTACATTGTTGCGCCTGGGTGCACTGCGGCTAGTGGAATGTGACCAAAGCTGCCCATATTTGCTTTTACCACTGCATAGCCACACTGTTTTCTAATTTTTCAGCCATCTAAAATAAGTCCAAATCTCTCCTTTCTAGTGCTGATCAACACTGTTTTCCCCAATACTGTACGCCATCAAGGGGTTCTTTCCCTATGTGCATTATTTTACATTTAGATAGTTTCCAGTGCTTTGACCAATCTTCACACCTTCAGAGATGACAAGCTCACTGTGCACCTTTGTGTCATCAGCAAAAAGACATACCTTGCCCACCAAACCTTTAGTTATATTACTTACATATAGGTTAAATAAAATTGTACCTAGTACAGAGCCTTGTGGTACACAGCTAGTGACTGCTCACTGTTCCAAATGAATCATATTTACTATCAGGTCTCTGCTTCAAATGAATCCCATTTACAACATGCATCAAGAATACATGGTACAGCATGTGCATAGTGTGGCAAGGCTCATAGACTGAAAAGGACAATAGTGATTTCCTTGTAAACTTTCATTGTAAAGAATATATTCTGTATATAATACCAAATGAATTAAAACCGGCCAGCCTGTAATCTTAATAAAGTAAGCTTTTTTAATTTAAATTAAAAAAATTACACGTATATCACCCTTATTGGCATTTCTGTCTTCCAGTGAGTGGCGAAATGCAGCAGGTTATCCAAATGTTCTTCTATCACTGACATATGAATGTGGAGAGCAATTATAGAAAGAAGCTGTGAAGGCAGGTAGCAAGTGGGCAAGAGATAAATGAGATTGAAAATGAGAATGTGCAAAATGCATTCATCCATAGCCAATCAGAATTCATGTTACACTGACCCAAATTTAATAAACAAATCTTTTTAGTATGTATGGGCTATTGTACTATATACATTATTATTGTCCTTAAAAAAAGCCCTATTTCGTAGATAGTCTTTGGGTCCAGGGCAGAGTTATCAATAGGATTTACCAGCCGCCTAGATTGTGGTATTTCATACGATAAGCTGGTGGAAGTGGTAGGTCTGCCTAGCAGTGTGCTAGTGTCTCTCAGGAAAATATATGTTTGAAGTGGCTAGATAGATAGATTTACATTGGACAATAAACAGTGGGCATTCCTAACTGTCCTTATATACAATGCTAGTCAGAAGAGAGGGCGACCACTGAACTCTTCTCAAACCCAAACTCTGAGCTCATTTTTTTTACTCCAATGAACTTCAAGTGGGGAATGACTCAGCCCGCAGCTCATTGGAGTACAAAACAAAAAGGCAAGAGTTCGGAAGATCAGGTTAGATCAGGGGTTATGCCCCTCATTGTCTCTGGTCAGTATGGGGCACTCAAGCTATGTGTTGCACGCAGCATGAATATAGCGTGACTCCTTCCTTTCTGCAATTGACAGCAGACAAATAGACTGAAGTACTAAATAGTACACACAGGTAGAAGTTGATAAACTGTAGATGGGCAGATCTATTACCAAAAAATACAGGTGGAGAGACACTTGTCCATCTTGTAAAAGGTACAATGCACCTTTTTGGGCCAACTAGTGTTCTTCTCAACATATGGATGTTGTGCACATGTGATCAGAAGGTTTCTTCCATTTTAGCCATACAAAGGGGAATAATTGGCAAACAGTTGGGCTAAGATTACGCAACATGTTGAAAAACCTCTGTGTATTATAGCAAGCACTTCTGATCCCTACAGGACAGGAATGTTGCAAGAGATGTTCAAATTGGTTCCACTGCTAATGGCTAGTTATGGTCTATTAGATGCAACACATGGTTTTGCCTATGGGGGGTTGCACATATATTTCCCTTGATCAATAAGCTTATGATGGGTCTATTTCTACATTTAAAGCCTGTCATTGCCTTCTCTATCTAAAATAATGCAGTGGACTGTGCCTGTTGGCTTAAATACACAAATTAAATTTTGATGCCACTTTAATGTTTCAGTTAAGATAATAATGGCCAGCTCCTGCTTGGTTGATATTGGCAACACCCCAAATATCCAATTTGTGTGTTTAAACAAATCTCTAAATGTTGCTTAAAGAATGTTCTAACTTCTTAATGCTTTACAAGTGAACTGCCCACTTTTTTACGAGTAGGCATGTGTATAAAACTAAAATAATCCCAATTCAGATAGGTAAAATAATTAGTATAAAATTCCTCAGGCCACAGAGAATACTGCAAGACTGGAAATCACAAGAGAGTTACAATTTGTGAAATGATGAATGTTTGTTCTTTTCACACACTAAAATAAAATTTCATTTTATTGGAGTCTGATGTGTTCTGCTGAAAATGTACAAGAAGAATCATATCTAATTTTACTTAAAGTAAGGGCATGTCAAATCTATTGTACTCTTGATAAACTATACATAAAGTATTTAGAAGTACAAAATTACATTTTTAGAATATCTATATGGGCACCAGTCCCCGGGTTACAAACAAGGGGCCAGATTCACGTACATCGGCGCATTTTTGGACCGGCGTAGTGCAACTCCTTTAAGTTAGACCGGCTTAATTTCGAGGCGCAAGTACCGTATCCTCGTAGTATTTTCGTCCAAATTTGCACCGGTTCAATGTAAATTCCGAGGTATAAGGCGGTGTAATTCAAAGTGGGAAGGACGTGGGCGTGTTCCATTGAAATGAGCCGTGACCCCATGCAAATGAAGGGCCGGCCAGACTGGGCATGTGCACATGAAGCAGACTATGGTCAGCATCTCTCTGAGCATGCTCAGAACTCGGCACAGCGCAATCAGTTAGATAGGAACTAGGCCAGTCAGACTTAGTGAGCTATGCACAGTGCTTAAATAGACCGAGAGAAATGCCCTTCCATTGCAAAAGTACATCCAATTTTTTTCCCTTTCTACAGCAAGGTGCTTTTGTTCTGTTGTTTGTTAGTGTTTGTTGGTTTGTGACGTGTCTGAGATTTTTGGAGAGTGATTTGGAGAGTTTTTTTCCTCAGTTTTTTTTTTCCTGTGTTTTTTTTTATTTTGCTGGGCATTTTTTTTTTTTTGCTGGGCATTTTTTTTTCTGTTTGTGAATGATTTTTGAATGTGGGGGTGACATTCCTGTCACCACTCCACTTGTACGCTGAAAAGAGCCACTGGTAAGGAAATGGAGTGTTGCCAGGACCTTGACCAGTGGCTGCACTGCATGTGAGTGGTGTGTTGGGCTGGTGATGTCCTCCTGCAGGGTTGTGGTTAATTCCAGAATGGCATGATGGGTGAATCTGAAGATGCGATACACCTCAGAATCACTCATGCCAAAGATGTCTATGCGTGTGCGGTATATCCTCTTCCGTGCCCTCCTCCGTGTCCTCCTCCCTTCTGTGCTCATCTAAAGTCAGTAGTATAGCTATGAGCAAGGATGCCCCTGGCATGTTGGCAGGGCCGCCATCAGGAATTATGGGGCCCCTTACACAGCTTCAGGCATGGAGGCAGAGAACTGGGGGGGTCCTGCCGCCTGAAATTGAGAAGCGGGGGGGGGGGGCTGCTGCGAATTGAGAAGCGGGGGGGGGGGCTTTACAAAAAAAAGAAGAAAAATAGATATAAAAAAGAGGGGGTTGCCTTCTGGGGCCCTTGGGAACCCCGGACCCCTAAAACAAAAAAAAAACAAAAAAAAGTTGTTTTTTGTTTTTAGGGGGTTCCCATCCGAGCCCCTGGGGATCCCCGGGCCCCTTACAGGTGTAATGCCTGTACCCCCCTGATGGCAGCCCTGCATGTTGGCATATAGATTGTTGTCCTGCAAGTGTGGGTTCTCAGCTCGTCCCTATCGGTGTTGCTTTAGCTGACATGTAGATGGATTGTCTAATTTTAAACCTGCTTTTATATGGTCTAATTTTAGACTTTCCGCGCAGCTGATAAGCACATCGTGTAGACTGCACCGCACAAACTTACTTTTGTGGATCGGCGTATCTCCCTCATTTGCATATTTGCATATGAAATCAATGGTGTGGACGGAGTAAATGTGCACCTAGGATTTGCAGGCGTAGGCAAGTTAGGCCGGTCGGGAGTAGCCTATTTTGGTGCGTATCTAGTTCTGTGGGTACGGTGCAAAAAATATTCCGGAGCAAATTTAGACTTAGACGGCACATCTCGTGATACTCCGGCGTAAGTGCTTTGTGAATCTGGCCCAAGATGTTTGTTTTTAAGTTGAACTTGTATGCAAGTTGGAACAGGTACACTTTTTAAATGCAAATCCAACCCAAAAAATGTTTTTATGTTTTTTTTGGATAGCATAGAGAAGGGTTATCACCCCTGTAACCTTTGTTTTGTGGTCTGTTTCCATGGTCGGGAGATTTCACCTCACTTTCTGTCCCTGTGACAATTGGATTTTGAAAATTTTGGGTTGTTCTGTAAACCAGGATTGGTGATAAAGCTTAAATGGAGACACCTTTTTTTTTTACAGGAGTGAATTTCTCTTCCTAGGGGTAGATTTTCTCTCCCTCCGTTTGTAAGTAGAAGCCATATGTAAGTCAGATGTTGGTAACTCAGGGACTGCCAGTATCTATACATAACTCCTTTTAGAACAGGGGTGTCAAACTGGCGGCCCTCCAGCTGTTCCGAAACTACAAGTCCCATCATGCCTCTGCCTGTGGGAGTCATGCTTGTAACTGTTAGCCTTGCAATGCCTCATGGGACTTGTAGTTTTGCAACAGCTGGAGGGCCGCCAGTTTGACACCCCTGTTTTAGAACATCATGTTACATTGCTGATTTGAAGCTACATGTTATACATATGCAAGTATCTGTTCTTTGCAGAGTATTTTAGTGTTTAGTATTTGCACATAATGGAGAAAAAAAAAATACCTTCAGTTTAAACTGCATGTCATACCCATCAGTAATTCCAAAGATATAGGTAACTATTCTATGAAAATCTGTAATGGTCCAGCTCCATTCTGAGCTCTCTTTTGGTTAGAGAAGGTAAAGGGCTACCTTTGTGACCAATAGAGAAGCTGAGAAATTGGATAGAAGAACAGTCAACATGGACTTTCCTTGCCTTGACTTTCAGTTGCCTTATTTACAACTCAGGCCCCGTACACACGACCGAGCTTCTCGGCAGAATCCAGCGAGAAGCTCGCTGGGATCCATATTCTGCCGAGAAGCTCGATCGTGTGTACGTTTTTGCCAAGCAAACGGACGAGCGAGGCGTCGAGCCAAAATAGAGAGCAGGTTCTCTATTTCCTCGACAGCCTGGTCGATGAACTCGACGGCCGCCCGAGAACCTCGTCGGACGGAACGATGGGTTTAGCCCGACGAGGTTCTCGTACGTGTGTACGCGGCCTCAGGCCTCGTACACATGGGCAAGAATCTCGTCAGGGAAAAAACATTGTTTTTCCAGAATAATCTCTTGCCGCCCGAGTGTACACACAGACCCTTCAAAAGAACTGCGGTGACGTCAATGCGTGACGTCATCTAAGTAATTTAGAGCATGCATGGATTTCCACGGCAACAAGTATACACACTCTCGGGTTTCTCGTAGGGAAACAGGCCGACAAGAGTCTTGACGAGAAAATAGAGAGCAGGATCTCTATTTTTCTGGTCGAGATTCTGGCCAGATTTCCAGACGAGAAACCTGAAAACCTCGTACACACGCTCGGTTTACTCTGCAAGAAAGCTCTGCTAGCAGTTTTCTTGCTGGTTCTTGCCGAGAAAACCGAACGTATGTACGAGGCTAAAAAAAAAAAAAAACACACTTCCATTTTCATCTTTTTAATAGTGTGTTTTACAACCTCATTTACACCAGAGACTGGGAGAGAGAACTGGGACATTCCATTTGAGAGGATGACTGGGACAAATCATTCTTTTTTGACCTATAAATCAAAATATTGCTAGTCAGATGCAAGAGAGAAATTATAAAAACTTCTAACAAGATCATGCAGGAGTCCTGCCATACTACACAAAATAATAGCATCAGTTTCAGATTGGTGTTGGAGCTGTGGAGAGGAAGGTGGTACTATGCTCCATACATGGTGGACTTATTGCTCTTCTGGAAATTTCATATTGCAAATTTATCACAGGGACGACTTGGCCTTAGATGCCAGATGTGGCTATTCTGTGCATTAAATTAGGGTCAATTACAAAAATTTAAAGACTTCTTTGATTCCTGTAATCCGCAGACAGAACATTGATTCTCAGACATTGGAGAATACCCTCTATTCCTACGATCAGGAATTGGTGTCAGAACTCAATAATACATTTTTGTATGCAATTCTGCAAACTGTTAATAAAAAAGAGAAAAATGTATAATAGAATAGAGAAACTCATTGCCAGCATCCGAGAATGACATGCAAGCTTTACAGCCATATGGTCAGCTTGGTCTGAGTTTTCTAGCGCATCTGCAATTCAATCCTACCTTTAAATTCTATTTAGAATTCTTGCTACACATTGAGGGAATTTTTTTTTTTAACTCCCCAGACAGATGCTTATCTCACTCATCCTCTTTCTACCCCCTCTCCTTTTCCCCCACCCTACTGCCTTTTCCTTGGTTTTGTTCTTTTTTTTTTCTACTTTTCCAGTTCTTAATGTTGTCTCTAAATCATTCTGAATCTTTTGTTTTTTGAATCTGTCAAAAACAAATTGAAGAGAATCCACTCTCCTCCATCTGGCCAGATTGGATCAGAGGGCAGTTAGGTGCAAAAAAGACAACCGGTCCGTTTACATTTCATCACCCAGAGAACAGAGCAGCCTGTGTCCTTGTCCAATCGGCATAAGCAGAACGGACACAGACCCTGTTATCCACCCGCTCAGCTCAGCAGAGGATCAGCTGACAGATCCCCTGTGGAGAAAAATGCATTCGGCCCTTGTGAAAGAGGCTTAAAAAAAGTAGATTCTTAGGTATTACTGTGTATTAATCTGACTGCTTTCAATTAAGCACAGCGGCAATACCCAATATAGCCATCTCTTGCTGCCATAGAAGTACAGTAAGTTAGCATGTTTCCAATGCATGACACCCTCACAAATTGTGAAACTCTATCTGCCCTACATAATGGTGCCTAGACTTTTTTCTCTTGGTTCAGATCAGTGGACTCCAAACTGAAGCCCTTTGCCTACCTTTATCGGGTCCTTGGGGTACTATCTCTTCCACTGATGCAAAGCACTTTTCCTTCTACTGACAGGGACCTTTCCTTCCACAGACACCAACAGTGGGGCATAATTCTTCCCACGGACACCAATAATGGGGCAGTGCTCCTTCCACTGACACCAAAGATTGGGCATTATTCCTTTCAACGACAGCACACTATTCCATCCATACCTCCAAATGACACCAACAATGGGGAGCAATTCCTTACATTGACACCAAAAATTGGGCACTAATCCTTTCAACGACAGCACACTATTCCTTCCATACCTCTCACTGACACCAACAATGGGGCGCAATTCCTTACATTGACACCAAAAATTGGGCACTAATGCTTTCAATGACAGCACACTATTCCTTCCATATCTCCCACTAACACCAGCAATGGGCGGCAATTCCTTCCATTGACGCCAATGATGGGGCAAAGAAAAATGTACAGTATATAAATATATTTGTTACATATTACAAAAAAAGATTATAACACTGCTTCTAAACAAGCATTAATATTATACACTATTTATATAGCGCCAACAGTTTATGCAGCCCTTTACAATGTAGAGGGGGGACAGCACAATTACAGTACAGTTCAATACAGAAGGGACAGGAGGGCCCTGCTCATAGAGCTTACATTCTAAATTGAGGAGGTGGTGGTACAAAAGGTAATGGCTGCAGAGAATGATTTGATGGGGGTGGCTCTGGGACAGTTTTTTTTAAATAATATAGCATATACAGTATAGGCTAGAAGAGTATAAAATACTGAGCAAATTATCTACTACTGTTACAAAATAAAAAGCAATGCGAATAAAAAAAAAAATGAACTACTTAACAACAGCACCTGATTGATATCATGATAACATCATAAAGTGCCACTTGCGGTATCTCCCTTAAAAATCCGAGGCCATATAACTATTCATAAATCCTATTTTTGGCATTAAAACCAAACAGTCCTGATCCTATGGCCTGATGGTTCAGGGAATTCACTCAGATTCAATTGCTAGGATAATATATAAGCTCTATTTTCAGTACATGCGGCTTCCTAATACAAAATATTACATGATGCTTTTTCATTTTTATAGTTATTGGTGCGGCTAAAATAAAATGTGGAAGGGGGATCTCATCTCCCCTGAGGGATGAAAGGCGTGAGTTATGTACATGCTGGCCCAGTTAGGAAAAAACTATTACCAGTAAGAGAATTGATGTTGCTGTGAAACTTAGAAGGTTCCCTACCAGTGTATTGTCATCACGCTTGTCAATGGTGCCCATAAAACCAGCTTCTAATGATGTTGGAATAATCCCAGTTGGTGTTTGCTTGGTTTGCCATTTCTCATCCCAACTAATGCCAAGGCTCTGTTCACATCTATTCATGTCAGCTTTTATGTGTTTTTTTAATTGTGTTTTTTTTTTTAAGTAAGTTTTTTGTGCAATTTTATTGCATCATGCTTATTCAGTTTGAGCAAATGTTGACTTCCTTTCCTGCAGGGACATCATGAACTTTTGTGCTTCCTGGTTTTCTGTGTCTTGTGCTGATTTTACAATGTTATTTGCAGCTGTCACAGCTACTTTAGCGACCTGCCCAGCTTCTTCAGCATCTGTAATTGGAATGAGAGGGGTTGTCGAAGTGTGGGGGGCTACAAAACTCCTTGGCAAGTACCTTACTGTCAAAGTGAAACTCTGATGCATCCATCTTTCTAGACCTGTGGGTTTAGGCAAGTATCCATTGGAAGGCGTTTGTTACCATGGGATGCCAAGCCGCCGCGTGCCTGCCCACCCACAACACATTGGAATCCACATATGGATTGGCTTCCATAGATTTTAATAAGCCATAAAATGTATAAAAATGCATATAAAAAACAAACATGCTTCATTTTTAAAAACACAACCCAACAGTGCACAGTGAATGTGCTCATTGTTTTCCCATGTATTTTTTATTACACTTGTGTTTCGGGTGTTCCAAAACCAAAAAACGCGATAGTATGAACCAGGCTGAAGGGGTGACCATTCCTAGCCATTACAACTATAGGAGCCAACGCTGTATCCTGGCCTAGGCCAACAATGCCCAAGCCTAAGGCAGCACGGAAAGTCTCCGCTGGCTTGCACTACACTGTTAGTGTAGCGCCAGTCTTATGGGGCAACTGGGCAGAGAGGCAAATTAGTCTACGCCCCCATAAAGCGGCCGCACTGCTTCCGGTATGCAGGCAGCGGGCATTCCGTAACTGTTAGCTGCTTCTAATTTTGACTTTCCTATCATCCTGGACCACAAACCTTCCTCACTGTGCTATATGTTTTCTGCTGCATTATTGGCATGGTTATATCTTCTTAGTCCTCTCCATCAAATTATCAGAAATTTGTGCTTAAAGTAGAACTATAGGCAACACTTTTTTTTATTTTGGATAGAGTAAGGGAGGGTTATAGCCCCTGTTAGTTTATTTTTTTTTTTTTTTACCATCCCTGTCCCATTGCAGAGATTTCCCTTCACTTCCTGCCCCATATCCAATTAGGAAGTGAGAGAAAATCTATCCAAATTAAGGGAATCCATTGCCCCCCCTGCCCCCAGGCTCTCAGAACTAGTGTGCCCACTTAAACAGAAAGGGGTGTGGCCTTGATGGGAAGGGGTGGGTCATATTTAAATTAGGGGGTGCTCGAGTTTAGTCAGGCCTAGGGCAGCACAAAACCTAAATACACTACCGATAGGAGCAAAGCATAAGAAAATACACTGATCATTAGATTCTCTGCCAAAACTTCACAGCATTGATACCTTTAAAATCATTTTAATATAATTGTAGCACAAAGAGTTTTTTAGCAATCCATGAAAATGATTTGGCCATTTCTGCAAAATTTCATTTCATGCAACAATTTGCAAACAGAGAAATAAATGAATCAAAAAGCTTTATCCGGAGGAAAAATATGTGAGCGTAAAGCAGATTAGGGAAATAACCTCATTACATAAGAGTTCTACATTGTTGGCGAGAGCCAGAGAGGGAGGTCATGGAAAACGTGGTACAGTGTGTGTGTGTGTCATGTGTACTTTGTTAGTGAATTTACAGAAAGGAAGCCGGGAGAATATTAGGAGTAGAGGAAGCTGAAGTTTCCGGAACGGAGAACAGTTATGGCAGGTGAGCTCGCAGTTACATTTGCTGAAAACGTAATGAAGAAAGCACTTCTAAAAGCTTGTACCGAGTCTCATAAAAGATCACCAGTCATGATCAGTGGTGTTCCAACTGGCAAGACGGAGAAAAGCTATTCATTTCAAAAACATTTACCTCCAGGAAATTACTTATCTGTACCATGCATTTTTCCAGCAGAGACGACACTTGTACTTATTTTCATCACTCATTTCCATTATTGTGGAAGATCTTCCACAGCTGCTAGAGGCCAGAAACCAGCGCTAAGCTCTTCCAAATGATATATGTATAGAGGAGAGGTCACCACCTTACACTCCACTTCTTGGCAAGAACATACAAATGGATAGAATAGTCTAGGTGAAGATAGCAACGTACAGCATGCGGTTTTCACAGGAATGTGTACAGATTCAAATGTTTTAGATATTACATGTGATCACCTTTAAGGATAGCTAAGAACAAAAAAAAGTTATTCATTGCAACTTTTTAGCCCTTAGGTGTGGCGGCTGCATTCTTTTTCTTTTTACAGATTAAAGTGGTATTAATCCCAAAACATAATATATTGCAGCTTACCAATCATTAGATGTAGTGGCTGCATTTGTTTTCTTTTTATGCTTTTTCCTGGCCAGTAACACACCTCCTGCATTAGAATGCCCCTACTCTGGATGAAGGAGCATAGGGGCACCTTTGGACAGCAGCCATGTCATTCTGGAAGGGAGTGTTAGCTGTATTAGCAGATTTAAATACACTAACACAATTGAAGCCAAGCTCTAGCCAACACTTTATAAGCAGTTACAGCAAACGGTTTTCTTCCTTTTGGTATAAAGGTTTTCTTTCAATCTAACGAGCAGGGTCCTCTGATTCCTCCTGTATTTTTTTTTTTTTTTTTCAAAACAATTTTTATTGAGATATTTCCAGATAACACAATAGAAACGCACACATTGTGCATAACATATGGTACAAAAGATGAATTACAGTTGGGATCCGGCAACCAGGTACTACATGCAGAACAGAAGCATCAATCTCACAGTAATCAGCATTACATTACATATTTTAATCCATAAAACATAACATAACATCTGTGGCCCCTTACGGGGAGTAGTAGGTGTGTAGTGGCCTGCATCAATGTTAGGGCCCTATATCCAGTACCACCAAGAGAGGTGGAGACATAGAGTCCTCCTGGAGTCCCTATTAAGAGACCTCCTTCTCCCCCACCCCTATCGGGATCTATCTGTGGGCGAAGGAGGAGGCCCATGGAGATTGACGACCAGGGGTTATATGCAGGGCTCCCGTACCAGGACTAACAGAACCTCTAGGGTATGCGGGAGGACCAACTCGCTCAAAATGGGGGGACACTGAGATCAGTAACAGCACCTGAGGTCGTGGTGTATCAAAAAGAGGATCTTTTAACCTGAACCATCAGTCGGTGGTGCATTGGCAGGGGGAACATCCTTCCCCAAAGAATCCCTGTAGTGGATCCAGCAAGCCCATGTTTGATAAAAGTTGTCGTGTGTGTCATGTGCCTGATGTATAAGTCGTTCCATTTCTTCGATCTTGCACACTCTAGCGTGCCACTCTTCGAGTGTTGGGGGTGATGTGGTTTTCCAACGTAATGGAATGCATTGGGTAGCCGCATTTATGAGGTGCATGGCGAGAGATTTGTGGTATTGGGATTTAGATAGGGGGGTGTGGTGTAATAAATATTGGGCTGGGGTGAATTCCACTGCTAGTGTCGTGATACTGACTATGCGATCATGTATTTCTCTCCAAAACGGTTGCAAGCGGGGGCACTCCCACCATATATGGAGGAGTGTGCCTGAGGCTGAGCTACATCTTCAGCAATCTGGTGGAACGGCTGGGTAGATCCTGTGTAGTTTATCGGGGGTCCGATACCAGCGGGTACAGAGCTTATATCTGTTCTCCTGAGCAGAAACGTTGATGGACCCTTTGTGCGCCCGTTCCCACACCCTCTCCCAGTCTGCATCTGATAATCCCCTCTTTAGGTCCGCCTCCCAATGTCTTTGAGCATTTGTGCGGGGCTGTGCACGTGATGTCAGCATGGCGTAAATCGAGGAAACTAGGTGTCTTTGGGGGCCTTGCAAGTTGCAAAGTTGTTCTAGGGGGGTGAAGGGCCTAAACCATGCCGAGGGCATGGGGGCGGCATGAAGGAAGTGTCTGATTTGTAGAAATTTGAAGAAAGGCAATGATAGCTGCGGGAACGCTGCGACCATCTCGGGGTAGGTATATAGATTTGCATTCCGGAAGAAGAGGTGTGCCCGTATCTGCGAGGGTTGTGGGTCAGCTGCAACGTCAGTTAGCTGAATGCCTGTCGGAAAGTCAGGGTTGTGTAATAGCGGGGTCATGGGGCCTGGCGAAGAGGTCGTCCCGTGGGCTCGATACAGCGCCCTAAAGGTCTGTAAGGTGGGGCCTATCAGGGGGTGAGCTGTGCATGTCGTAGGGATCGCAAGGGGATTAATCCAAGGGAGGTGAGCAATCGGGAATTGTAGGAAAGCGTTTTCTACGCCCACCCACGCCTTATCGTCTGCGTGGACGTGCCAATCAACTAGCCTCACAAGAAGACATGCCTTATGGTACATAGCCACATCAGGAATGCCCAGGCCACCCTTTTGTTTGGGGAGTACGAGTTTATCCCAGCTCAATCTAGGAGATCGACCGGCCCATAGGAAGGTCCTGCAAATCCCCTTGATGGAGGTAAAAAAGGCCGTCGGAAGTTTAATAGGGATCGCTTGTAAAAGGTATAGAATACGGGGAAGCAAATTCATTTTGAGTATGGCCGCCCTGCCAAACCAGGAGAACTGACCGTGACGCCATCGAAGTAGATCCTCTTTAATCGTGCTTAGGATTGGTAGAAAGTTAGCCTTATAGAGATCATTTAGGTTGGCTGTGATTTTAATTCCTAGATATTGGATGCTGTTTGCCTCCCATCGGAAGGGGAAATTGTGCTTACACTGGGTGACCTCTGCATCAGGGAGGGAGACATTAAGCGCGGAAGATTTTTCAAAGTTAATTTTAAAATTAGAGATATTATTAAATAGGTGGAATTCCTGAAGCAGATTTGGGATTGTAACGACCGGATTGGAGAGAAATAAGAGTATGTCGTCAGCATACGCCGCTACCTTGCATTGCTTACTGGGGAGCGCAATGCCTTGGATATTGGGGTTATGCCTAAGCTTCCGGAGGAACGGTTCTAACGTGACAATGAAGACAAGAGGTGATAGCGGGCATCCCTGCCGGGTGCCATTCGCAATAGAGAAGGCGTCTGATAGGTGGCCGTTGACTCTGATTCTCGCCGTGGGGGACGAGTACAGGGCCATGATCATCTGGATGAAGCGCGGTGGGAATCCCAGCGCGTTAAGAGCCGCGGACATATAATCCCAGGCCACTCTATCAAACGCCTTCTCAGCGTCCAAGGAGAGGAAGAAACCTTTGTTTCGAGAGGAGGTCAGCCAGTGGTGTATGTTTAGGGCTTTGGTGGTGTTGTCCCTGGCTTCTCGCCCAGGGACAAAGCCAACCTGATCTGAGGAGACGATGCAGGGGAGGAGTGGCAACATTCGATTAGCTAAGATTTTGGCGTACAGCTTTACATCCAAATTCAGCAACGAAATTGGGCGGTAGTTGGAGACTAATGCGGCGTCTTTCCCGGGTTTGGGTATTAGAGAGATGTGAGCTTCTAACAAGTCCTTCCTACGCGGGGTGGGGGTCATGATCTCATTGTAAGTCGCTAGAAAGTGAGGGATCAAGATATTTGCATACGCTTTGTAATAGCTGGCCGGCAGGCCGTCTGGACCTGGGCTTTTCCCAGGTTTAAGCTGTTTTAGGGCTGAGATCACCTCTTGCGACGAGATGGGCATATCCAGATGGGATAAGTCCCCGAGGGGCGAATGCGGGAGACCGTAGTCACGTAGGAAGTCCTGGATGAGAGTGTTCCTATCCGGCATGGAGGGGGTCACCTCGGGCGTGGGGAGATTATAAAGGTTAGAAAAGTACTGAACGAATTGTTTCGCTATATCTCTAGAGGATGCAAGTGACGTTCTAGACGGGGTGGTAATATTATGAATAGTATGAGCCGATTTTTTTTTTTTGGAGAGCTGCGGCCAGCAGTTTCCCTGACTTATTGCCGAACTCATAGAAGAGCTTGCTAGTGAGAGTGTATCTGCGTTTTAGCGCCTTTTGGAGTTCTTCTAAAAGCTCTTGGCGTGCTGTCAATAGGTCAGCATGGGTCTGCATAGCCAATGAGCGTTTGTGGGCGCGCTCTAGCGCTTTGACCCTGTTAGACAGTTCCGTTACCCGTGCCTTTCTTAGCCTATGACGTTTGGCCATCAAAGAGATGAATTCTCCCCTGACTACGCATTTGTGGGCCGACCATACCAAGGTAGGGGATGATTCTCCCCCCCCATTTTCGTTGAAGTAGTTAGTTAAAACTCCCGCTACCGAGTTTGAGAGTTCAGCGTCAAGGAGGATGGAATCGTCTAACCGCCAAATCAATGATTTAGCACGTTGCCCCGGGAACCGTAGGGTCATGGTGATCGGATGATGGTCCGATATGAGCATCGGTTCAATTGTAGCGTCTACTAGGGACGAAAGGTCAGATTGAGCAAGAAAGATGTGATCTATCCTGGTGTATTTTTGGTGTAAGGAGGAGAAGTATGTGAAATCTTTTGTGTTCGGGTGTAGTGTACGCCATGCGTCATGTAGGGTCAGCGTGGCCAATTGGGATTTTATAGCATGTAAGGCCCTGTAGGGCAGGCAGGACGAGCCGTCGGATGTGTCGACCGTTGGTGTTAGTGAGACGTCGAAATCCCCTCCCACCACCAAGGTACCCGATCGGAACGCGGTCAGCTGGTATAACATTGTGCGGAAATAAGAGACCTGTTGGGAGTTTGGGGCATATACGTTCGCTATTGTGAGTGTTCGACCGTGTAGTGTGCCTTTCACAAAAATGTATCGGCCCTGGGGGTCCCTTTGCACGTCCGTGACTTGAAAAGGGCAGAGTTTCGATATTAACACCGACACCCCTTCGACTTCGCAGAATCAGTGGTGGCATGGTAGACTATTGGAAAATTCCTATCGTGCAATCTGGGAATGTTGTCGGAACGGAAATGCGTTTCCTGAATGAGTGCTATGTGAGGTTTCTCCTTCCAGAGCAAGTGGAGGAGACGCGCACGTTTTTCAGGTGTGTTGAGACCCCGAGCGTTTAAGGAATATATTTTGAAGTTAGACATATGGGGGGCCTCTTTTGGTTCGTGGGCTAGAGCTGTGTCCCCGGTCGCCATCTCTTCGGGAGGGGAGGTGAGACCTTCCCGGGAGGGCAGCTGGGTAGTTGCCAGCTAATGGATAGAGGGGGTAATCTGTCGAGACCTTAGGATCTCAAAGGGCAGTACTTCAGTATGAGTACAATATTATACCGATTAAGTGGCAGGACAAAAGTCCTTTCACTTATGATGTGTAACCAAGTGAATCGGAACGGTACAGGGTGTATAATACCCTCGGCCCCAGTAATGGAGTCCCAGGACACTACACACCACTGTTGGGGGGTTGACCTAACCCAGAGCAGAAACAGAGACGGTAGTGCGTGTTACCAGATAGGTCAGTATGAACAATCAATTAAGAAAACAAAAACAAGAAAATATAGAAGAGAACAAACAAAAGAAAAAACACAATGTAGTACACTAACAGTATCACGTGACATTGAGCCACCCCAGAACGGTCATAGAGTTATATTTCTATCTGTAGGAGGCAGTATCAACAAAAGCATAACCTCAACAAGTAACAGAGATCCCGGGCCCATGTGTAGACTGTGGGAGCTCTACAGGTGGGCGCTGGGCATATATGAATGGCACATATGTGATTCCCCGGTATAGCCAAAATTGTGGACATGCATACCTTAGGATGGATTGCACCCCGGGCCACCCCCCGCCCCCCATGGGATCCCACCTTATGCAGTACTCAGACGTTCACAACCGGGTGGGGGAGGGAAAGAGAGCCCACCCCTCGAGACTCCTAACCCACCTGAGGAAGGGGACCATAGAGCGGAGGATGGGGAGATGTCACCCATAGTGTACTCGTATTCCCAGGGAGGCTTCAGTCAATCGTAATTTGCTATATGCAGCAAGCACAGTTACCTCCAATACAAGCAAGTCTATCACCAAAACCATGGAAGCCAATAGAACGGTAGAAAACCTATCCCTGGGCAGTGGTCGGTGCCTCCCTTAGTGTCCAATTGCGGCATGCTTTTCAAAGAGGCGTTTCGCATATGAAAAGAGCCTCAGCTGCGGGGGGGGATTGACCCCCGTGGAACCTTGTGTCTCATAGTGTCTGGTAACTGAACTAAACAGTACTTGCCTTATCCTGTTTCAGTGAAGAGAAATGAAATGAAAGATCTTCCGGTGTCATGGTCATCCGGTGAGGACTGGAGGCGAGTGACAAGAAGTATGTACACTGTCACTTCCCGGCCGCGCAGGGGGCGGGAGAAGAAGAACAGCACAGTCTGCCGAGGTAGCGTGAGAGGTCCGCGTTATGTAGACATAGTCGAAACTCCGACGTTGGACTTCCGGGAGGTTAGCACGGGAGCATCGTCAGAAGTCTGCCGGGTTTGACCTTGTAGAGGTGCGAATCCAATCTCTTTCCACCGGGAACATGTAGGGGATGTAGGACCAATCCGGAACAAGGGTCCATCGTTTCGTCACAGCCAATGGGGAGTGGCTGATGGGATAGCTCTGCAAAGCGTACGGAAGGTAGGCGACATGCCGGCTTCCGCAACAGTCTGGCCGTGTGGGGCATTCTGGGAGTTGTAGTATCTAGTTGAGCTGAGCGTGACAGGCAGCCAGTGCAGAGGCGGCTTGCCGCCAGCAGTTGATGCACGTCTCTAGAGACCCGATCCGCAGGGCAATTGTGCTGGGGTTAGGCAGTCAGTAACCATAAGAAAAAAAAAAAAAAACGGGGATAACAGGGGGTTCAAAATAAAGATCGGTGCAGCATAAGTACCTGGAGCAAAACGTTTAGGTGGTCCTCCTCGCTCTCCTGGCTCCGGGTGGGTTCACAGGGTCCCGGTCAGCTCCGTTGGGTTGAGAGCCCAAGAGGTTTCTATTCTGAGATGGAGACCTTCTCCTGCGGTGTCCAGTAGCTTGGGTTTCCATCGGTACATCACGCAGCCTTTCCCATCTGCCAACCGAGCATCGGTACGGGGCATACCAGTCAGGTACCTTAACTAGCGGTATGCCCAGGGTGTCACAGAACCGCGGCAAATCCTCCGGGACTCTCAGGGCAGCATGGCGCCCTTGATGGGAGGCCGCCAGGCAGAAAGGGAACTTCCATTTGTATTTAATGTCCCGTTCCCTAAGCACTTCCAGTAAGGGCCTAAGATCTCGGCGGTGTTGCAAAGTGATCCCTGAAAGATCCTGGTAGATTTGTAATGGCGCGCCGTCATGTGTAAGTCTCTGCCCTCGGGCGTGCTGCAGGATTTCCTCCTTTAGGCCGAAGTCCACTAGACAGCAGACCACATCTCTGGGGGGGTCTGTGTCCTTACCCCTAGGGCGGAGGGCCCGGTGAATTCTCTCCATTTCAATCCTGGATTGGGGGGGTCTGCCCAGAATGCTGTTGAACAATGCGGTGACCTCTTGCTTTACACCTTCACCTTCGATGGTTTCTGGGAGTCCCCTCACTCTTAAGTTATGGCGGCGCCCCCTGTTATCCAGGTCCTCCAGATGTCTATTCACTTCCCTCAGCTGAAGGGTGTGATCATCGATCATTCTGGTGGAGCGATGGAGGACCTGGTCATGTTCAACCACTGCCCTTTCAGTCATGACGACTCTGTCAGAAAGGGCCCTGATGTCGATCCGGAGTTCCGCAACGGCTGCTGTTAAGGCTGTTGAGAGAGCATCTTTAATGTCCGCCGCCATAGCTCTGAGGTCCAGGATAGTCAGCTGGGGTAGTAGAGAAGAGCTCTGTGTTCCCTGTCCGGGCAGCATCGGGGGTGGAGAAGGAGCCAGCGGTGTCAGTAAGACAGCTTCAGGGGGTGCCGCGTGAGGAAGCAGTACTGAGCCCTGCGAAGCAGATTGGCGGGAGGGCGCCATGTTCCCCCGTGAGGTGCGGAACATCTCGGGGATGTTTTGGCCCTGAGGTCCGGTATTTTCCCGTGGCGAACGGGAGCGGGAGGTCGAGGATTGTCTCGACGAGGTGCCCATGGTCCTTTCAGGACAAAAACTGGTGTGAAACCTTCGCTTATGGAGTTTATCCGTCCCGGGGTGGCTGGAGCACTAAGCTTAAGCGTCCATCTTCCTGCACAGCCAGGCCACGCCCCTCCTGTATTGAATTGTATTGTAACTGTACTGTCTGCCCTCATTGTAAGGCGCTGTGCAAACTGTTGACGCTAAATAAATCCTGTATAATAATAATATTATTATATAAATAAAATTGGATCACTGTAACCACCCCGGCTAGTAGTAAATGGTTTCTCTCATCTCTATAACAATACATTTACAGGAAAGCTTGTTCTTTTGAAAAACAATATACTTACTGGCTGGATCACAAGAAAATAAAGAAGAAAACAATTTAATATTTGCAGCCATCACATCTGAGACTGGGTTCACACTGCCACAACTTGGATCAGATTTGTGAGACCCCAAGTTGCATTACATGTGAAATCCCACGTTAGCCAATGGGAGCAGTCTTAATTATCACTACTGAAGTCGCTCCGACTTTAGAAAGTACTGTACTGTACTATTTCAAGGTGTCCTTCTATCCGACTTGTGCCGATAGACTTTAACAGAAGCTGCTTCCAAGTCAGATCCTTATCTATAGTGATGTGATTTGGATCTGACATTACAGGAAGATATATATATATATATATATATATATATATATATATATATATATATATATATATATATATATATATATACACACACACACACACACACACACACATATACATGTTAACCAATAACCACAATTTATATAAGTTCTCAGCCTTGCACCACTCCACACCCCACGTCCTCTGACATGTTTCGCCCAACTCACCGGGGCTTAGTCAATTCATTCTGTAAGAAGCTCACAGTGTTCAGCAAAATCACAATAAGCCATTTTAGCACAGGAGTGGCACCTCTACAAGCGAGTTCTTAGAGTTTAATCACAACTCATGCTAATAACTAAAAAAAAAAAAAATTGTTTTACCATTTACTTTAATAAATCCTTTTTTCTATGTCTAATTTGTTATGGGATCAGTTATATTTGCTCACTACATATGCAGGCCAGGGGCGGACTGGCCATTGAGTCACTTGGGCACTGCCCGAGGGCCCCATGCCACTAGGGGGCCTCATCAGGGTTGCCAGGTTCAGTAAAACCAGGGACAGTATGTAAAAATCAGTGTTTTTTTTACATCTGTCCCTGATATGTCCAAAACTGACATGCTTTTGATGTGAAAATCCTGAGATTTTAGCTTCCCCACCTCTGCACTGTCTCCTGGCGTGGTGGCCACCAGTAAGCCCGGGGGCCCCATAATCTTCTATTGCCCGGGGGCCCCATGAGTTGTCAGTCCGCCCCTGATGCAGGCTGTGCATCCTTTGTAGTGCTGGACAGTGCTTTACTGTTCCTCAATGTGTGCTAGCCTGCTTCTACTGATTAAAAAAAAAAAAAAAAAGAAAAAAAAAAAAGAAGACACAATAGTCCTGAATTGCTGCACCTTTTTTTCCTATGCTCAGCCTTAATGGCAGCAAAAGCTATAAGGAACTTGCAAATTCCTGTGCACATTCAGATACAGAAAAGCTCAATGAGGAATTGTTATTTGCAATTTTATCTGACAGTGAGTGTTCGCATAATGCCAAATCTGAATGAAGAATATACAGAAACCTAAAAAAATTCCCAAAAATTATTTTACCTTTTAAATTCAACACTAAACTGCATTTCAAAAGTGCTGTCAGACAAACTCAAATGACTATGCTGTATGAAATTGTATCCATTTCAGCTCACGCTGGATAAAGTTTTTTCCTCTATAGACTGTACAGTGACTGAAAGGAGCAGAAAGCTAAGAAAATAGTTATAAAAAATGGACATTAATCAGTTAGATTAATAAATCTAAGCGCTTCACAATCTGACTTTTATTTTTTTTACAATTTTTTTCTTAATTTTTAAATTCATTTATTTCTGACTAAGTACTGAGTAGAAATTATAGCCTTTACTAGTCAATCGCATGACATATGCACTATAAAGCAGCCTATACATTACACAATTTTCTTATTCAAATTCCTTTTCGACTTGCTTTGAACTATGTAGTGCAAAGGTGTCAAACTCAATTTCATCATTGGCTACATCAGCAGCATGGTTGTTCTCAAAGGGAAGGTTGAATCTGAGGCATGCTACGTACAGAGCAGTGGTGGCTGGTACTCCAGTCGGGGAGCGGTAAATGAACCACCCCCCCCCCCCCGTGCCTAGTGGGTGGGCTCTTAGCGGCAATGCAGAGCAGATGATGGATGCAGAACCAATAACGGTGGCCATCTTCCGAATGTCCCTGTACATCCTTTCGCTTTCCGGTACTGGCCGTACATGTAGATTAGGGGGGTGGATGTATAGATTAGGGGAACGCCCCTGTGCCCTGTATGGAGTAGCTGCATCTGGTACAGAGTGCAAGGTTCCGGGGTGTGCTATGCACAGAGTACACTGTTTATGGCTGCGCTATGTGCAGAATGCAGGGTTCAGGAGTGAGTTACCTACAGAGAGCAAATTTCAGGGGTGTGCTCTGCTCTGTACAGAGTGCAGAGTTTAGGGGTGTGCTATGCACAGTGTGCTACCCCAACCCCACTAAAGCTTCCTCCCATCTTTTTCTCCCCCTACCTCGCCCGACTCTAGTACCTCCCCGTGTAGACAGCTCTGCCTTGCCTTACAGGGAGATTGTTCTCTTTCAAATTCTGAAAATCTGCTCCTGCTGCTGCTGCTGCTGTGTGTCCTGCCGTGAGCATGTGTAGGGATCTGTTAGTTCCAGAAGCCACTGGGAGCAAAGCCATCACTTAAACAGAGAAGGTTTCTGTGTTTACAAGTGACAGCGGAGAGTGGAGGGGGAGGAGAAGAGGAGGTGGCAGAATGGAGTTCTGCCATGTTATAGCTGAAAAACTGGGTGCGAGTATCACATGACAAGGCTTGGCATATGTGATGTAGTGCAAGGGCCTGTCTGATTGCATACAAATTGAAACGGTTTAGGTCTGACCTCATATTATATGGTTTTGGTAAATCTAAAAGAAAAATTGTACAAGAACCTTGTATAAGTTATGGGGTTGATTTCCTAAAGGATACTAGACTGCAAGTGCAAGTGCTCCAGGGCTTCGTAAATGAGGTAAAGCTTCACTTTGCAAAGAATACCCAAACACGTGCAAGAAAAAAAGAGCTTTTTTGCACGCACACGATTGGATGATTGAAGTCAGCAGAGCTTCTGCTCATTTACTAAGCTCTGGATCAACTGCACTTTGCAAAGTACACTTTAGTAACTCAACCCCATAGTTCAGCCCGTCCCCCAAAGACATCATTTCGACAAAACATGTAGAGGGTGACCTGTCTGACGATATCACGTGGTGGCGAGGGTCGGTGCCGCTTGTCGGTCCGACTCAGCGTCTCTCCATCGAGCCATAAGCCTGCTAACAAGACTTTTTAAGGATGAATCGATTAATCTACTTTTAATATCATGCTCGAGTTATAATTTGATAAATGGATTACGATTGTTACATACTTCACCATAGGAGCTCGTATGTCATTTCTGTAACCTCAAGGCTGGAAGTTGCTGACATAGATTGGAGGAATCATATTTAACCTCGAAATGTCAAGCGTGTATGACCATTTATAACGTAATGGTCCAACCAATCTGGTAAGAGGCGCACCCGATTAGTTTCACTTGGTGGTGGAGATTTCCTGCACATCGGATTGGAAGGATTTTGTGCACAATAGAATGTGGATCACTTATAAATGAAGACTTTCTGATTATTTGGACTTTCTTTCTGGACACTTTTCATTGGTTTTCATCTATTTCTGATACTTTTGTATCTATACTGTCACAGTTACAGTATTACATAATTGTCAATATTATTGTTGTTTGACTTAGGCGGCGTACACACGACCGAGGTTCTCGCTGGAAACCAGTGAGAACCTCGCTGGAAGCTGCATTCCAGCGAGGACCTCGGCCGTGTGTACGCTCTCGGCGAGCCTCCCGTCGGGAATCCCGTCGAGCAGAAATAGAGAGCACGCTCTCTATTTGCTCGACGGCCTGCCTGGATGAATGGCTGGTTGCCATTCCCGACGGGCGGGTCGCCGATTTCGACGGCCGGCAGAGAACCTCGACGGGCGGAACCCCCCCTTCGAGGTCTCTGCCGTGTGTACGCGGCCTGAGCCTTGCTTTCCTTGCACAAGATTTGTTTTTTTTGTTTTTTCAAATTGTTTTTATTAAGGTTTCCAAACAATACAAAAAGAAAAATACACAAGACAAAACATAAGAACACAGCTCAAATGCATACATTGTAGAGATAAGAACTCAAGGTACAGTTATATTACAACAGTGCGCCTCCATCGGCAGCTGTGCAGGAATGGGGGGGGGGGCAGGGGTGAACCCAACCACAAACAAGCCACAACCACAGTGTGTCGGCACACTAGCTCGGCATATAGCAAGAACAGAACACTAGCCACTAAACAGACATAGCATTTACAGTGTACTATCAACCAGCAGTTTCGACCTCCGCCAGCCAACCGCGCCAAACTTTGTCGTACTTCTGTGGGCAGCCCCGATTAATATACGTTTCCCTATACAGGGGAAGGCTGGTGTTCACCAGACGCCTCCACTGCACCAGGGAGGGGGGCGCGGATTTCTTCCAGTGCATGGCAATATTCTTACATGCATAGAAAAGAAGCAGGCTGATCAATGTGCGTTTAGCGGAGGTCGGAACCATGTGTTCAACAATACCCAGGAGACAGATCTCCATTGCCAAGGGCAGTTGAACCGCCGCAATCTTGTTGGTCATTTCCAGTACCGCCTCCCAATACTGTTTCACTGCGGGGCATTGCCAAAAAATGTGAGAGAAGTCACCAGGGGAGGCGCCACATCTCCAACACTCTGGGAAATGTGCAGGGTTCATCTTGTGGAGCCTGTGCGGGGTGAAATATGCCCTGTGTACAATCTTAAATTGCACCAGCCTATCACAAATAGAGACCAGGGTGCGGAAGGGAAGGTCCCATACGTCACCCCAGTCGTCTGTGTCTAACGTAGGAATGTCACCCTGCCACCTGGATCGCAGCCCGTCCAGGGGAGGGAGAGAGACAAAGACCAGGTATGAGTACAAATGCGAAGCGGGCTTCGTCTCACAGCAAAATCTAAGTGTTCTCTCCAACTCCGACTGGGCCACGATGCAGGATGACAGCGGGAACTGTGCCGCGAACGCATGTGACAGTTGGTGGTATCTGAAAAGATAATGTGGGGGTAAAGAGCTCTTCAAAGGGTATCAGTTTATTTTGCGAGACAATGTGCGAGATCAGTTTGATACCGCGCCTTGACCACGCAACTGGGTCTAAAAGCTTATAAAAGTGGTTCAAGGTAGGGTTCAGCCAGATAGGGGCATTGGGGGAAACCTCGGAGGGTTTGCACTTCTCAATGGCCAGCCCCGTCCGCCACGCCCGTAGGGTGGTAAGCATGGAAGGGGTCAGGGGGTACGGCGCGCGGGGGCCCCGGAACAGCAAAAGCTGGAGGGCCTCCAACGATCCAACCACCGAGGCCTCCAGGGCAGTAGAGGTATTGGTCCCGTCCGGTCGCAGCCACCAGGCCGCAGTCACCAACTGGGTTGCCAGAAAATACTTGTAACAGTCGGGGAACGCCATTCCCCCCTGCGTCCGTGGCCTCATTAATGTAGCTAACTTGTACCTTGGCGGAGAGGGGCCCCAGATGAAAGAGGAGAAAACCTGATTTAATTTGCAGAAGAAGGACTTGGGCACCCACTGCGGGGAATGGCGGAATATATATACAAGCTTAGGGACAATTTTCATCTTGATAAGATTAACCCGTCCCCAAACAGATAGCGGGAGATTACTCCAAGCCTTAAGCCTGGATTGGGCTTCTAGTAGAACCGGGGACAAGTTAAGCGAAATAAAATCAGAGGCCGAGGCAGAGACCTGTACTCCCAGGTATTTAAAGGAACTAACCCAGCAGAGAGGGCTATCAGGTGGGGAGGTGGACCGGGCCGCCTGGTCAATTGGGAAAAGCAGCGATTTGGACCAATTCACCTTGAGTCCAGTGACCGAGGCAAACGTGTCTAGAACAGTCAGTGCACCCTGCAGCGAGGGACCCGCGTCATTTAGGAACAGTAGCATGTCGTCCGCGTACAGGGCCACCCTCTCCTCCAGCAGGCCCACACGTAAACCTCTAATAAGCGGTGAGGAGCGGAGAGCCTCCGCCACCGGTTCAATGGCAAGGGCAAATAGAGCCGGAGAAAGAGGGCAACCCTGCCTCGTACCTTGGAAAAGCCTGAAGGGGACGGACAGTCCGCCACCCAGACGCACCGAAGAGGTGGGGGTCTTGTAGCACAAGATTTGTTTGACTGATATCACCGTTTTAATTGGCTGCTTGTTCACAAGAATTGACTTAGCGCAGATATAATTTTGGTAGTTCAGCCTTACATGATCACAGACTAGTAGGAATATAGATGATGTGATGACACGCCTTGTAAAACACGGACTGACTAGCCATCACATTCATTTTCGTTTCCTGCCTTTGTGGAAATAATATTGTGACCAAACAGGAAACCTGTTAACATTCACGCTTTCCCTTTAGTTGTTGCACGAGATTTTGCCTCTTTGCAGTTTATTTTGAAGACCTTGAACAAGAGTAAACCACATGCTGGGATTGGCAGCAGTATTAAGACAAGCATGAAAATAATCAACAACAAAACATGAGAAGTGAACATCAAAAACCTTCATGTGTTTAATATCCCGCTATTGTTTTTGTGGACCAGGAAAAATTATCACATATTAAATCTACTCTGAAATGCAGAGCACATTTCCTACCATCTTTTTTCAGACTATGTTTAACCACTTCAATACCATGCACTTAAACCCCTTCCTAACCAAGCCAATTTTCAGCTTTCTGCGCTGTCGCTGTTTAAATGACAATTGCGCAGTCATGTTACACTGTACCCAAACAGAATTTTTATAAGTTTGTTCCCACAAATAGAGCTTCCTTTGGTTTAATGTTTTTTGCTATAAAAAATAAAATAAAAAAAGACCATAAATTTGGATTTTTTCTTTAAAGTTTTTCTTTTTTTTCTGTTATTTTGTAAATAGGTATGTTTTCTCCTTCACTGATGGGCACTGATAAGGCAGCATTGACAGACACTGATAAGGCGGCACCGATGAGATGGCGCCAATGAGGCGGCGCGGTGGGCACTGATATGCGGCATTGATGTGTGGCACTGATATGCAGTACTGATAGGCTGCAATGATGGGTACTTATGGGTGGCACTAATGGGCACCGATAGGCAGCACTGCTGGGCATTGATACATGGTACTGCATCCCTGGTGGCACTGGCAGTAATTTTTTCGGTGGGTACTGGTTGGCAGCTGCTTGGCACAGATTGGCATTTCCCTGGTGGTCTAGGGAGCATACCTGGTGGTCCAGTGTGGGTGCCCATCCCTGGTGGTCCTGGGCGGCATACTGGTGGTCCCAAGTGAGCATCCGAGGGGGGGCTGCGCCAATAAACCATCACCACAGTACCCCCTCTGTCAGGAGAGCAGCCGATCGGCTCTCCTCTACTTGCGTCTGTCAGACGCGAGTGAGGAAAAGCCAATCAACGGCTTTTCCTGTTTACATTGTGATTAGCCGTGATTGGACACGGCTGATCACATGGTAAAGAGACTTCGTTTGAGGCTCTTTACCAAGATCGGTGTGTCAGACTGACACACCACAACACCGATCGCCGCGATGCACGCTGCGGCTGTTATCCATATGACGTCCAGTTAGGATAAATCAACCAAGTGGTTAAAACTGAGTGTTGTGACGCAACATCACTTCCGTTACCTATTCTGATGGGTCGCCGATTCTGACGGAATATCGACAGCCTGTAGTGGGTGGAGCTGCTGGGCCCCTCCCACGGTTCTGCTCTCTGCACAGGCTTTGTACACCGCAGATCAGCTTTATTGTTGCATAGTACTAGATGCAGTGCTGCTCCAGGTTGGATCACATTCTACCCTTGAACTCATCAGTTGCCTGTCCAACTTTCCACTGATAATCATCTACAACATAAAGTAGAATGATGGCATTCCAATGTAAACTTGCAGATACAGGAACACAGATCTCTCAAATGCACTTTACACCAAATAATTTTAACCTGAAATGCGTAAGTGAGATCTGTACTTTTTTATTTTCATGTATTTATTTGATATGTAATGAATCTCTGCAAGTTTACATCAAAGTGCTGTCATCCTACTTTATGTTTTGGACTAAAGTTAATATTGTACTGGCTGTAAAATTGTACATTTTGTTATTTACATTTGTTGAAGGACACAAACAGAAGACAATGACAAACAATTCATAGTCATCGTATTTCAAAGTATGGGTGGTTTTCACATGTTGGGAATGTGTAAAAGTAATGAGAATCCTTTATATATTCACAAGGACTTAAGAAGACCAAGCATCATTTGCAATAACTAGCCAGTGCAGAGATCAAAATGAGCAAAAGTGGTTTAAATCGCTTGCAGAGATTTTCTACTGTGCTTATTTTTATTTCCTACTCTCCATACAGCATACAACTATATTTTCACCATCAAATTTTACATGCGTCATAAAAAAAAAAAAAAAAAAAAAAAAGGGTTTTTGATTTAAAGATCATAGTAAGAATAGTTATACCCCTTATTTGTAGAGAAATCAAGTTCGGAGCTAATAGGGGCAAACAGGCTTGGGCAGACTGGAAGAATTCTCCAGAAGAGGTCTAGAAGACATTCCACTTTGCATATGCTACATAGGAACTTTTGGCTAAGCCAAACATTCATGCTAATGGATGCTGCCTTGTAACTGTTAGATCATTTGAACATAACTTATCTACATCAGTACAATAAAACATTTCAAAGCACTTAAAGTGGAATTTTTTCATAATTAACGGCAAAAGGATAATTATACTAAAACACTGAAACATTTTTCATTACATAGCAGTTTGTGAGCTTTAGGCAAGTAACTGCCAAGTTCAGCCTTTCTCAACCTTTTAACCCTAGAGCAGTGGTCTCTAAACTGCGGTCCGAGGGGCCAGATGCAGCTCTTTGCTGAAACACTGGGACACAATTCCTCCCAATGAAAAACAATGGGGCACAATTACTCCCACTCAAACAAGCAATGGGATATTATTTTTCCCAGTGACGTCTTAAATTTTTTCTACTCCCAATAGCCACAGTCTGGCCCCCCAAAGTCTGAAGGACAGTAAACTGGCGCTTTGTTTAAAAAGTTTGGGAGACCCCTGCCCTAGAGAAATCCTTGAAATAATTATCAGCTCCCAAGGAGACCCTGCTGAAAATTTGATTTACAGTTTGTTACATTAGCTCTGTATGACAAAATTAAATTACTAATATTATAATGACCAGAAAATAAACATAGGCTGTGAACATTGTGGCCAATAGAGGGGTGCCACCTTACATTAATGGTTGTGGAAAAGATTTCCCTTACATTACTGGTCAAATAATAAGTGACCCCCTTACACTGGATGCCATTGAAAATTTCCCCCTTACATTGATGATTAGTGTAGGTGGGAGATTTATATTGACTATTGTTCACTGCCTAAGGAAGCTCTAGGAACCTCTGGAGGAACCCTGATATTCAATGAACCTCCGATTGAGAAAAGCTGGCATAGCTTGAGAGCATTGGTCCTTGAGAATGAGGTCATCAGCCTGCTGCAGGCAGTAGGAAATATTTGCTTAGTCTCTTCTAGCCCAGTGATCATTTAGAAAATAACACTACAACTCTGTAGCATGCCACAAGGGGAGAGGCAAGAAACAGACATGCATACGCAAAACCTGAAACCTAAACCAGCACCAGAATTGACATAATTGCATCATATAAAACAAACATTTTAGGAAGTAGATGCTGACCATTGGTGATGTTTGAACAAAGAATGTGCAAGCTGTCTGCAGAAAAAAAAAAAAAATTTCGTCGGGAAGAGTATTGCGATTAATTTGAGAGGTAATAAATACCTACGAATACTGGCGCGATTTCCGGTACTCACAAGACTACAACACCTTTGTGGTCTCCCCAGATGAGCATCTGTGACTGTGCATGTGTTCCCAACCCTTTTCTTCCCAAACCACAACCCTCCCAAGTTTTCCTGTTCAATGTCGGTCTTCCCCTATTGAACTTGCTTATTCTTTTCCTTTCTGTTCTCGCCTTCTTGTCCAACTTCTGTGACATTTTGCCTTTTTCTTCTATAGGAAAATGTGTTTGTGTACACCAGCCTCTGGGTGATTTTAGTGTTTTACACTGCATTCTTTGTCAGACTACTGTAGTTTTGTTGATGTTTTGGCATCACCATATATGCTTTATACCACACATATGGTTTTACTTTGATGTAGGCTTGTGTAACAGTTTATGATTATTGTACCCTATATCAATGCTGGCTTTGTATTGTCTTTGCTGGTGCACACAATAAAACTTTAAATGATAAAAAAAAATTACAACTATTACATGTACACATTACTTAGCCTGCAAAACATATAACATGAACAATACTGTAAATCCTTCTAAAACTGTTATTATACAATGTTAATTGTAAGTTGTCAGCAGATTTACAAGTAAGGCCTCATACACACAACCGTTTTCCTCAGCAGAATCCATCAAGAAACTTGGTGGGAGAGCTTTTTTGCCGAGGAAACTGGTCGTGTGTATGTTTTTTATCGAGGAAACTGTCGAGGAACTCGATGAGCAAAAAAGAGAGCAAGTTCTCTTTTCCTCGACGGGAGTCCAAATTTCCTTGTCGTATTCCTCGTCGGGCTGCTTTTCGACGAGAAACTCGAGCGTGTGTATGCTTAGAAACCCGCGTACCTTCGGTAAAAGTAGTATTTGTAATGATAATAGCACATTTGTCACGCTGTAACAGACTGAAAAGTGAAAATGTCTCTTACCAAACTTTAACCTAACACACAGTAACATGAAATTAGCAAAAGCAGCCCCAAGGGTTGTGCCAGTGGAATTGAACTTCCCCTGCAGTAGTATGTGGTGAAGTCACCGCGTTGGAGAACGAGGCGATTTGGTCTTGACAGTGTGTATGCAAAGACAGCTTGTCAAGTTCCTCGACAAGCCTAACAAGGAACTCGACGAGGAAAACGATGTGTCTGAAACGACGAGTTCCTCGGACGTGTCTACGAGGCCTAACACAGATCTACTGCTCTCGGGAAAGATTTTAAAGGCAATATCTCTTTCTCGGCTAATGTTAGGCCAGAGGGGTTGATTTACTAAGGGCAAATAGGCAGTTGATTAGTAAGTGAGGTAAAGCTTCACTTTGCAAAAAGTACCCAATCACATGCAAGAAAATAAAATAAAATACATTTTTTGCTTGCACATGATAATGGCAGTCAACAGAGCTCATACTCATTTAATAAGTTGTGAGCAACTACTCTTGCGGAGTGCACAGTGTTTGCCTTTAGCAAATCAACCCCAAAGTGTCTGCATATGCTCTAAAGTAGGTGGGCAGAGTGAGCACAGAAATCTGACATATTGTTCATCACAGCCCTATCTTCCATTGCTAAAGGACACTTCTTTCCAAAGTCACTACACTTTTATAATATCACACTAACCAAAAGCAATGTCTGATAGCAAATGGTTAAAGAAGGTTCAACGATCAACCTTCCAGGCATGCAGATCTAAAACGAAGCAAAAATAAACAGCTCGGAAACAAAACACATTTAACACAGAAAATTACATCTTCAAACTAGCACACAAGCCAAAGGGTAAGAGGTTCGCAAGCCTCAAGAAAAAGTAACAAAACACTAAGCAATCCAATCTAAAAGCTTTGGCGTGAAGCCTTATTTGATAGCAAGCTTCAGAGTTTGAGAATCTCTGTAGCAAAAGAGACAAAGCCTGTGTACAGTTTGATTTCCAGTCTTTCTATGGCCTGTGGACAATATATAAACACAAGGGAACCCCACAATAGAATAATGTTCCTGGCCTTGAGGAAGGATTAACATTAAACCGATGCACAGCAGGATGCAAGAAAACACTCAGTGAAGAACACCAGGCATTTCCCTTTCAACTAGGTACGTGGAAACATTTAAATCACTCCAGGCAAAAACCACTGGTAGATGTAGTTATACGAGGATGCTTTAAATTGTTAAAAGCCCGATTAAAAAATTTCAACAAGCGGCAATTTATTATAGTAAAAAAAAAAAATATGACAAAACTAAAAAAAATACTAGCAGCCATTTCAGATGGAAAGCAGAAGATTTTATGACTGCTGCTCAGGATGTAATATCATGCTGGCTAATTCAATTACAATGTAACAGTTTTAAGGCTAACCATAAGACATTTCATTCTGCTGAACTGTAAATACATGAAGCTATTCTGATTTATGAGAAATAAAACCACTGTACAAAGTGAAACTAGGTAGAAAAAGAGGAATATGTTCTTCTCAATTGCCTATTTGCACGACGCCTGCTGTATTGCTTCCATAAATACTTTGCTGGAGCTTGTCTGGAGCATGCAATTATTAAAATTACCCACAAACCAACCAGCACAGACTTTGCATAGACACAGTCAGGTCTGAAATTCAATTTCAAAAGCTACTTTATCTAATGAGAATATCAGACACCAGTAGGCCTCTGCAAAAATGAAAGAAAAAAAAAAAAAGGGATCTTATTGAGTAGGAACCCTATATTTTAATTTTCAAGAAAATAATAAATACTGTAATTTATTGGCATATAACACTCACTTTTTTACCCTGAAAATAGAGGGTAAACTGTGCCTGCGTGTTATACCCAGGGGGCTGTGGATTTTTTTTTCTGAAACTTCCCTCTTAAAGTTAGGGTGCGTGTTATACGCCGATAAATACGGGTATCTAATTTGTCAGAGGAAATCTGTGGAACTGCATGAGTGGCTTACGAATGAGTGCAAAGTTGTACCATTATGATTGTTAGATTTTAAAGTAGGGCTGGGGAAATTAAAGATTAATTCCTCTATTAATCTTTAATTTATTTGATCGATCAAAATTCTTTTGATCGGTCAAAATTCTTGACGTCACCGGACAGCCTGGACAGTGAGACTTACCCTGCTGGATGCGAGCAAACGGCACCCATTGGATTGAGGTACCTTTGCATCTGTGGAGCAGGAGAATGAATCAGGCTCCATCAGGGGAAGGGGCCAAAATGTATTTTGTTTTCCTTTCCTAAGCAGTTTTGTGCAGACAATTCTTTGTGTATCTGCAACATCTGTTCTGTGCAAAAGACTGTTCAGTTCTTCAGACCCGGTTCACACTGGGGCAGCACGACTTTGGGGGCGTCTCGGCAAGGCGACCTGAAGACAACTTCTGTATAGAAGTCAATGCAAGTTGCCACGAGTCGTCTCCGAAGTCGTATAAGAACCTTTTTCTAAGTCGGAGCGACTTGCGTCGATCCTATTAGAACAGTTCTATTGCATAGAATGGGACGCGACTTGTCTGGCAGGTGAGTCGCCTGACGAGTCGCCTCAGTGTGAACCAGCTCTCAGGGTATATTGTCAATAAAATGCGATAGTGTCTGCTTCCAGAAAATGTAAACACTCTGGTATGTCTGTGTGACTGGCTAAAGTGATGCCTACTTGCCTACGATAAAGTGACTGACAGTCAATATACTAGATACATTTTATAATTAAAAGTTAACCACTTAAGGACCCCCGCACGCACATATACGGCCACAGAATGGCACGTACAGGCACAAGGGCGTAAATTTACGTCCCCGCCTAAGTGCGGTTCGGGGGTCCCATCGGGACCCCCTCCGCGGCGTGCGGGGGTCCCCCTGGCTCCGGGAGCGATCCGGGATGAGCGGGCGGATGTCGGCGTTTACCCGCCCCCCCCCGCGATTGCTCCCAGCCAATGCGCGCGCTCCCAGCTCCCGTCACTTCCTCCTCCTGTGTTTACACAGGAAGGAGGAAATGATGTAATCTCTCATCGCAGCGGTGTTTCCCACCGCTGCTGATGAGAGAAGACATCACAAGTAAGTGTGCACCAACACAACACTGACACACACTCACATAGGCACATTAACCCCTTGTGATCGCCCCCCCCCCACCCCCCCTGTCACAGTGTCACTGAATGCAGTGATCTAATCACTGCATTTAGTGTCAGTGTGACAGGCAGTGTAAAAAACAGTTAGTGTTAGGTCCAGGGTAGCCCCCCCACCCCCCCTAATAAAGTTTTAACCCCCTGATCACCGCCCTAGTTAACCCTTTCACTCCCTATTGCCAGCATCACTAAGCGATCATTTTTCTGATCGCTGTATTAGTGTCGCTGTTCCCGCTAGGTAGCTATTTTTTTTATTGCGATTTTTTTTTTTACTAAAGACATGTGGCTAAATAAATTTTGGCCTAAATGTTTGACTAAAATTTAGTTTATTTGATTTTTTTTTTAACAAAAAGTAAAAAATAGTGTTTTTTTTTCAAAAATGTCGCTCTATTTTTGTATATAGCGCAAAAAATAAAAATCGCAGAGGTGATCAAATACCACCAAAAGAAAGCTCTATTTGTGGGAAGAAAAGGACGCAAATTTTGTTTGGGAGCCACGTCGCACGACCGCGCAATTGTCTGTTAAAGCGACGCAGTGCCGAATCGCAAAAACACCTTGGGTCATTTACCAGCGTATTGGTCCGGGTCTTAAGTGGTTAAACTAACTTTCTATGTTTTCCTTAAAGTTTAATAAGAAAAAAATACTTACATCAGTGCTACAGTTTGAATTTAAAACGTATTTGTGTGAACTGTGAAGTTAAGTCATGGATTGTGGAAACAAACTAGTGTCGGGTGATTGTATATAGTGTATTTACCACTGACTAATGCAGAGTTGCAATTCAAGGAGATCAGCCAAAAGTTGTTGGATCTGTATGTGCGTTATAATTAATCAAAATTAGTCGATTAATCGATTAAAAAAAAAAAAACTATTAATCAAACACAAAATTTTTAATCAGTAACAGCCCTATTTTAAAGTTTATATGAAAGAAGTACACCAAAGGAGGAATTATATTTGGAGTTGAACTAACCAACGACAAGCCTCATAGTGAATTAATTGGAAGGTCTTTCAACCATCTCTGGTCCTCCAAAAAGGAAGGCTGTAAGAACCAAAAAGTTGGATAATATGCCAAAAAAATCTGCACATAAAGTCAGCCATATATGAATCTAAATCTGGCCGGTTTAGATCCATATATGGGTTAGTTGGTTGTACACAAATCGATCAATCGACTCTTGGGAAAAACCTGGCTTGTTGTACACAACAATTTGTGCCTCCAGCTATAGCCAGCAGCAGTGATTACTACAAATAGGCGGCGTACACACGACCCAGAACCTCGACGGGCAGAACACATCGTTCCGCCCGTCGAGGTTCTCTCCCGGCCGTCGAATTCGGCGACCCGCCCGTCGGGAATGGCAACCAGCCATTCTTCCAGGCGGGCCGTCGAGAAAATAGAGAGCGTGCTCTCTTTTTCGGCTCGACGAGCTTCCCGACGGGAAGCTCGCCGAGACCGTACACACGGCCGAGGTCCTCGCTGGAATGTGCATTCCAGCGAGGTTCTCGCTGATTTTCAGCGAGAACCTCGGCCGTGTGTACGGGGCCATAGCACTACGGGAAGGATTTCCCCATCAGCTCCGAGTGTTTTTTTTTAAATCATTTCTTTTTTATTCAATGTTTACATTTATCGTACACTTTGTGCGAATATTCAAATACAAAATACAGTGCATATTAAATAAAATATATAAAACTCTAGTTTCCAGATTTGCTCCCTTTTCTTGTCTATATCCCTTTTGTGCATTGTTTTTTTACGTGTTTCTATTTGCCCCCCTCCCTCCAGCCCTTCCCTACCCGCACCACCTTATCGTGAACATTTTGTTTTACCTCTCATTTATTTTCTTGTTTTCGTACTCTACACCTCCCTTTTCCTTAAATTTATCTCTGTAGTCTATCCCTTATCGACTGTGGTGGAGAAAGTCTGTCATCGCTCAGCCATGTTTGCCAAATCTGATCGAATTTCCCAGTTTCCCCCCTACGACTATATGTTAGTCTCTCTCTAAGAAGTAAGGAATTTACTAGTAAAATCCACTGCCTTCCCGTGGGGACTTCTGGTGCCATCCAGTATCGTGCTATAAGTTTTCTTGCTAGATATAATACTCTAGTTAACATTGTATAGATTCCTTTTGGGAAGGTATCCACCTCTATGGACCCCAATATATATACCAGGGGGTCCAGAGGGATGGGTATCTGTGCGAGTCTACTTATACACTGGGAGATCTCCTCCCAATACCGGTGTAGTTTTGGACATCTCCAGATCAGATGTATGAAATCGCCCTGATGTATTTTGCACTTCGGGCATAGCGGGGAGTCTCTTACTCCCCACCTGTGCACCTGCTCTGGTGTTCTATATGCCCGGTGCAAAATAAATAGCTGTGACAATCTATGTGATGCTGATATCGATACTACGGGAATACATTCTACGGCCCTTTTCCATAGGCTTTCGTCTATATTCCCTACATCTTCAGCCCATTTGCTGCGGCATTTTAAGGATGTATAATCCTGAGTCCTAGATAGTAGTTCCCTGTATATTTTAGAGATTAGTCCTTTCCGATCCTCTATTCCAAGTACTGCCTTGATTAAGGGGGCTGCCGATGTTGTTAGGGATTATGTTTTTTGTTGTGCTCTGAGTGTTGATGGTGGAACCTGCAATTTTTTTTCTATTCAACCCGCTGGTTGAACACATTTTTTTTTTTTAAATAAAATGTATAATATATGACCTGCCCAAGTCTCATGTCACAACAGGGATCACCAACAGCAAAATAACTAGGAGAGCACAGAAACAATTCTCCTGCTTCTATGGCGTCCCTTACTTTCTGGATAGGCTACTTTCACACTCAGACTGCTCAAGCATTAACAGTAAAGCATCGCTAGTTTTAGCAGCACTCTACGGCACTGTGTGGGCAGGAGCGGGGTGGTTTTAACCACAAAATGTCAATGGCAGGGGCGGTTTAGGAGCGGTGTATAGACCGCCTCTTGCACCGCCCTAAAGATGCTGTTTGCAGGACTTTTTTTCCGTCCTGCAAGCGCACCTCCAAGTGTGAAAGCACTAGTTTTTCACACCAAGGAGGCTGAAGAGGTGCTTTTCAGGGGCTATTTTTAGCTCTAAAATGTCAGAAAAGCACCTTCGGTGTAAAAGGTGTCTTAGTGAGATTATGCTATATTTCGATTAGTGAGGGAGAGAAGCTGTAAAAGCAGATGAATGTTCTATTTAGTGACCTTTTAATAAAAATTTCCCTTCATTATATGTCTTGGTGACAACGGTCACCAGGACAAATAATGATTCTAGATCTCCCCAGTGTGAACACAAAGCAGGGGATTTACTAAAATTGCAGCATGCAAAATCTGGTGCAGCTCTGCATAGAAACCAATAAGCTTCCAAGTTTTATTGACAAAGCTTAAATTGAACACGCCGAAGTTAGAAGCCGATTGGCTACCATGCACAGCTGTACCAGATTCTGAGTGTTCCAGTTTTAGTACCCCCTCCCTAAGAGCAATAAAAACATGACAGGGGTTCTAATCCTTCTGTACTCTCATCAAAAGTAAACTATTTTAGACCTTGTATATTTTTGTCTATAGAAGAGCATATTCTCTGCTGCCTAACAAATTAAGGTTTCAGGTCCCTTCCCATAATGCCTCGTACACACGACCATTTTTCTCGGCAGGAAAAAAACAACAATGTTTTTCCCGACGTGATTCCTCTCCAGCCTGACTTGCATACACACGTTCATGCAAATAGACGTCCGACCAAAGTGCGGTGACTTACAACGCGTACGACGGGACTATAAAGGAGAAGTTCCTTTCAAATGGCTCCACCCTGTGGGCTGCTTTTGGGCTTCATACTTGATTCTAAGCATGCACATTTTTTTCCCTCGGAAAAACATACACACGACCGTTTTTCGTGATGAGAAAAAGACTGACGGGAAACCCGACGAGAAAAAGGAGAGCTGGTTTCAATTTTTTTGCGGGCAGTTTTTTCGTTGAGAAAACTGATAGGGAGCATACACATGACCGGTTTTCACGGCCAATGTAAAAAATTGCAGTTTTCTTGTTGTGAAAACCGGTCGTGTGTACAAGGCATAATAGTTTAAATTAATTTGTTTACACTCTAAACAGATCTGGTTTAGCAAAAAACTGTATATAAAACACTCGAGCCAAAACTCTTTTTTAAAGTTTTGAACATAATGAGAAAGGACTGCAGTCTCTGCTACCATTTTTTAAGCATTAGGGAGATATTCCCGCACTTCCAATGTGGTCACTAAAGCAGAAGTGAGCAAAATCTTATCAACGAAGCGCAGACAGTAATAAAACTTTTTTCCATGTAGAGTGGGCTGGATTTGAGCTTTGATGTGTACTTGTCCTCGGGAAATTATAAATGAACCAGAATTATCATGAAACAGAAGCTGTATTTGGTTTGTCTAATAAGAACTCTGATACGCCCTAGACATTTTTAAACCCGGGGGGAACAATGCAAATACTAACTTTTCTAAAAGCTGGCACTTAAACATCCCTTCCAACTTCTAATACAATGTGGAATCCTCAAAATAGGTCAGCGAGGGTCCTGTAATGCATTGTAAAAAGGGGAGGCGAGTTTAAAAATCATTCTGGGGAATTATTATTATTATACAGGATTTATATAGTGGCAACAGTTTGCGGAGCGCTTAACAAAACTAATGTATACATTAGTTACATTACAATTTGGTACAAGAGGACTAAGAGGGCTCTGCTCGTTAGAGTTTACAGATATAGTATAGATAGTATATATGTAACACTTGACAATATTTACATACCAGTCAATATAATCTGTTAGTGATTTGTTAGGCCGCGTACACGCGATCAGACCGGTCCGATGGACCGCTGTCCGTCGGACCAAAGTTTTAAAACCTGCTTTAAAATCTGTCTGATGGACACCTGTCCGCCAGGCAGGTTCGATGGTTAGTACGCAAAAGCATCGGACCAAAAACCTGCACATGCTCAGAATCAAGTTGACGCATGCTTGGAAGCATTGAACTTCGTTTTTTTCAGCACGGCGTTGTGTTCTACGTCACCGTGTTCTGGTCTGATCAGATTTTTGGTCCGATAGTGTGTACACACATCAGACCATCATACCACTTCAGTCTGGTTCGATGAAAACGGTCCGTCGGACCAGTTTCATCAGACCGGTCTGATCGTGTGTACGTGGCCTAAGTCAACATGATCTGTTCAGTGTACCATGGATGCCTAGATGGTCTGCCATTTAATAACAGGGTATTACAAACAGGCATGTTTTGTTAGGGAAACCACCCCACTATAGGGATGAAGTCTATTCTTGCTGGACAAGACTGGCAATAGAGCTTGGACTTGGACAAAAACGTATGGGTTTCACCATAATAAAGAATGTCTAATCTAATCCCAATTCCTTAGTTTGGAAGAAATGCTAAAAATAGACAAAAGGGATTACGTAGTAGGGAATATTGCCATACCCAAGTTACAGAGCTTAATTTGACATGAGACGTCGTCTGCTGGTGTTTTGTCCTGGAATTATATAGGGTAATTTTCAAATACTGATTTGGATGGATTAGTATTTCTGGGTAAAAACCTTCCATTACTGATAATCTGATACATAGTAAGCCAATGACATGGTCTATTTGGTATCTCAAATATTTGTTTTTGGGCATGACATTATGGGACAGTTTCAAAGCTCCCAACTGTCCCCGATTCTGAGGGACTGTCCCTCAATTGGAACAATGTTTCTCTTCCCCCTCATTTTGGTCCGATCTATAAAGTTTTATATAAAATCCACAGTTTATGTTTAAAATAGTGTTTCACAATGCTAAACCTTTCATCCAATTTCTAAATTGCTGCATTTGTAAATTTCAAAATCCAGTATAAAGGAATAGAAGTGGTAAAAAAAAGCACTTGTTGGTTTAAACTAATATTTTTTTTTTGGACAATTCTTCTTTAAAATTAAAAGTAAGGCTTATTTTTTTATTTTTCTTAAAACATGTCATACTCACCTTTACTTTGCAGTTCGTTTTGCACAGAAGGGCCGTGATCCTTCTCTTCTGGGGTCCCCCGGCGGCAGTGGTAGCTCCTCCCTGCATCGTATAACCCCCTAGTAAAAGCGCTCTCCTGTGTGGAAACTTACACAAGAATTCTGAGTGGCCTACCAGCAGATCATGGCAGTGGGGGAGTGCAAGAAAGTAAAAAAATACATTGGCACCTCTACAGTAAAGTACACCCATTACTTTGCCCAGCATGGGCTAAATGCGTACGATAAAGGTGTAATGCTGAAGATCCAACACCTAAATGGGCTTAACAATTTTATTCAAATTAACATATACAGTGCAGAAAATAAGTATTTGAACACCCTGCTATTTTGCAAGTTCTCCCACTTGGAAATCATGGAGGGGTCTGAAATTGTCATCGTAGGTGCATGTCCACTGTGAGAGACATAATCAAAAAAAAAATTCCAGAAATCACAATGTATGATTTTTTTAACTATTTATTTGTATGATACAGCTGCAAAGAAGTATTTGAACACCTGAGAAAATCAATGTTAATATTTGGTACAGTCGCCTTTGTTTGCAATTACAGAGGTCAAACGTTTCTTGCAGTTTTTCACCAGGTTTGCACACACTGGAGGAGGGATTTTGGCCCACTCCTCCACACAGATCTTCTCTAGATCAGTCAGGTTTCTGGGCTGTCGCTGAGAAACACGGAGTTTGAGCTCCCTCCAAAGATTCTCTATTGGGTTTAGGTCTGGAGACTGGCTAGGCCACGCCAGAACCTTGATATGCTTCTTACAGAGCCACTCCTTGGTTATCCTGGCTGTGTGCTTCGGGTCATTGTCATGTTGGAAGACCCAGCCTCGACCCATCTTCAAAGCTCTAACTGAGGGAAGGAGGTTGTTGCCCAAAATCTCGCAATACATGGCCCCGGTCATCCTCTCCTTAATACAGTGCAGTCGCCCTGTCCCATGTGCAGAAAAACACCCCCAAAGCATGATGCTACCACCCCCATGCTTCACAGTAGGGATGGTGTTCTTGGGATGGTACTCATCATTCTTCTTCCTCCAAACACGGTTAGTAGAATTATGACCAAAAAGTTATATTTTGGTCTCATCTGACCACATGACTTTCTCCCATGACTCCTCTGGATCATCCAAATGGTCATTGGCAAACTTAAGACGGGCCTTGACATGTGCTGGTTTAAGCAGGGGAACCTTCCGTGCCATGCATGATTTCAAACCATGACGTCTTAGTGTATTACCAACAGTAACCTTGGAAACGGTGGTCCCAGCTCTTTTCAGGTCATTGACCAGCTCCTCCCGTGTAGTCCTGGGCTGATTTCTCACCTTTCTTAGGATCATTGAGACCCCACGAGGTGAGATTTTGCATGGAGCCCCAGTCCGAGGGAGATTGACAGTCATGTTTAGCTTCTTCCATTTTCTAATGATTGCTCCAACAGTGGACCTTTTTTCACGAAGCTGCTTGGCAATTTCCCCGTAGCCCTTTCCAGCCTTGTGGAGGTGTACAATTTTGTCTCTAGTGTCTTTGGACAGCTCTTTGGTCTTGGCCATGTTAGTAGTTGGATTCTTACTGATTGTATGGGGTGGACAGGTGTCTTTATGCAGCTAATGACCTCAAACAGGTGCATCTAATTTAGGATAATAAATGGAGTGGAGGTGGACATTTTAAAGGCAGACTAACAGGTCTTTGAGGGTCAGAATTCTAGCTGATAGACAGGTGTTCAAATACTTCTTTGCAGCTGTATCATACAAATAAATAGTTAAAAAAATCATACATTGTGATTTCTGGATTTTTTTTTTTGATTATGTCTCTCACAGTGGACATGCACCTACGATAACAATTTCAGACCCCTCCATGATTTCCAAGTGGGAGAACTTGCAAAATAGCAGGGTGTTCAAATACTTATTTTCTGCACTGTAACTTAATATAAAATCAGGAAACTTTCAAGGGCCATGTCAGAGGACTGGTGACTAGAATCACCCAGGTAAGAGATCTCTTTACCTGAAAGCAGAACTATGGTCTGAAAAAATAAAAATGCAAGCAGGAAGGTTTTTTTTTTATCATCACAGAAGAGGCTAGTTCTCTTCTGCAGTCTTCCTTTACAGTTCACAATCTTTTTCACAGTGTACAGTGCTTGCATCTGCCTGGTGCTGGGATGAATTAAACGTGACGGAATTTGCAAGATCCAGTCCTGCTGATGGACTTTCCTGGTATCCACATGAGACAAGATACAATTTATAAAAATATTACATTTTATTATTATTGTAAAAAATTAAATAAAACAATACCATGTGTCAATACATAATTTTAAAGAACATTAGCACAACTCATATAAAAAAAAAAGGCCTACTAGGGACCAAATATACAGACACCTGTAATAATTGTAACCTCAAATGTTTGGAAGTAGAGGTGTGTGTATGTTCATCTGCTGGTCAACGCGTTTCACAGATTCGTAGCTTCTTTAGGACCAACCTATAGAGTATCATATTATACGGTATGGCGGGAGACATACACATCATATAGCATCTGATAGGCGGACACAGCGGGAATGACCTTTCAAAGAGGTAATAGTATTGGTGAATCCCCACTCTCTATTCTATGTCAAGAGAAGTGTCAGCAGCATCCAACAGGTCTTGATAGAAGAGGGTGACCGCATCAATAGAAATGGACGAGCATTCCAACCTTTTAAATTCTATTAACACCAAGCTGTAAGTGCCTCTTGACAGCTAGCATTAGTAATAAAGCTCCATCCCTAGGGACAGGCTCCAGATAGATTAACAATAGGATGTCCCCAGATAGTCTGCCTTTTGGCGGCAGAGTGACACACAATTCAACAGGCTTTAATGTTCTATTAATATGGATGTGGCATGGGTAGAGGTTTCCCCTTTTTCTCTTGGGATGAATTAAACTAATTTAGTGTAGGAATTTTGTTATTCCTCACCAACCAATCAACATGGCTAAAGACCCCGGACTTGGAAGAAGATCAGCACAGGCAAGCTCATGAACATCACATCGCTGGAGCAGAGGTAAGTATAGGCTGAGCGGTAAGTCGCTTCAATGGAATAACCCCCCATGCTAGCCTGGACCACTGCAGAAACTCACTCAATAGAGAGGGAATATCTCACAAGGTTGGCTAATAAGGGAGAAATTTCATATAAAAAATAAGCTGTAGGTTAGCGATATGGTCATCGACAATAACAGGTGTGACATCTGCCTAATATAAAAGAATCTCAATGTCATAAAACAGGAACATCATTTTGAATTAAAGCAGTAGAGTACCAAGTGTACATTTCTAATTACTCTTGTATTTAATGTCAGAGGCAACACTTTAGTCACAGAATGGACTAGTATCTCTAGATGAGCAGAAACCAATCAAGGTCATTATAAATAAAATGTAAACTAGTGCCAAACCAGGATACTGTACATCTAGGAGCACATGTAACAGTTTCTCCAATATTTCACTCCAACAGAAAAAGCAGCTCAAACCTAGCTGTGAAAAGTAGAAACAAGCTCTTATTATTGGAACATCCTTATAAGAGGAGTGCTCAAAAGCTGGATTCACTATATTTTTGCTCTGGCACAGGAGAAAGTGCTGAGGATGCTTAAATGTATTTATTTATGCAGCAATGTGTATCTCCAGTCATGGCTACAGATCAAAACAATTGCTAACAAACTGAAGGGGCAGCTCAAGCCTGTGCATGTCTAAATAAAGACCGGAGTGCTCCAAATTCAGCCTGCATGGGGAAAAAAAAAGAAGCTTATTTGACAGCCAAGTACGAGATGTAAATATCCAAAGCACAATGTTTACCTGGAGACTTGGCAATCGTATACGAGGGGTCATTGAATTTCCAAGAGTGCCGTTGAAATGTGAATTTTCTCCCATTTTCTTGAGTTTTTGTGCATATTTTAGACACAATGGGCCAGATTCTCGTAGATCTCCGCTTTTTGTGTGGAGCGTAGCGTAACCCATTTATGCTACACCGCCGCACTTTTTATGGGCAAGTGCTGTATTCTCAAAGCACTTGCTCAGTAATGTGTGGCGGCGTAGCGTAATCAGGACGGCGTAAGGACGCGTAATTCAAATAGGGAAGGAGGGGGGCGTGCTGTATTTAAATTAAACGCGCCCCCGCTCCGAACGAACTGCGCATGCACCGGCCCTAAACGTAGCCCACTGTGCATGCTCCATAGTACGACACAAATACATTGATTTTGACGGCAACGTAATTAACGCACAGCTCTATTCGCGACGAGTTACGTAAACGACAGAAAAACCCGGACCTACGCAAGGTTACCCCTCATATAGCAGGGGTAACCTTACGCGTACGCACAGAATTCATCATGATAAGCAGAATAAAACTAAGGTTTACCATTTTTAGAATGGTTCTCTGTACACCTATAAAAAATATACAACTTTAAAGGGATCCCATCAAGAGAAAAGTATGAGACCCGTCAATGCTTACTTGTTTTTGAACATGTATGGAACTGAGCTTCAGTTCTTAATCTAATCCATTGTCTAATCTGCCTACATGACCTGGCTGGAAGAAACACGTATCGTTAAGCATTCTAACAACAAAAGCACAAACTTGATGTCGCACAGGCATTACCTAATGTAAACGTAATTAAAAACATAAGATGCCAAATCCATTCTCCCAAAAATGCAACAAGCGAAAGGTGATGTACAAGTAGCAAAGTGGTCAGGTTAAGGATTGGTATGGACCAGAACCCAGGCATCACCCAGACTTACAGGCTAACATGCACCACATCACCTTTTAAATAAAAGTTCTTCAACCAATACACCACCCCATCTTCCACAAGGGGGAAGGGGAGTTATTGCACAAGCAAAGGTAATCACCCAAAGTCAGGGAACAATAGATAATAGCAATGAGATTAATAAAAAAAAGGAGCTCTACTACAAACATTAAAGTGAACAATTAGCACAAGAACACAGCAAGGCGTTCGATGCTTTCTTTCATGGTCTATCTTTCACAAAAATGTAAAATGACAATTATTGACTGGCCAATTAATAAACGAGACCTAAAATGCTTACTTTCATTTTACAGCAATCACTCAACCAAATGTGCTTTGGCCAGAAAAAAAAAAAAGAAGAAATACATTCTTTGTAGGCAAGCTAGAAGCTAGATATACTGACAATTGTCTACATTGTGCATCCCCGATACTTGGCATACAGGATCTAACCGGCCAAGTCAGGTATAGCTTTATGTTCAATTAAATGTACATGCACTTTCATTAAACTGGTTGTTCATGCTGCAAGTCTTAATAAAGTCAGAGAAAGTTACCAATGTCAAGTGATCTAGTAGAACAAACATGGATCGTAAAAGGATGAGCTACAGTTTTTTTTATTTTTTATTGTGGTATTAAACTCTATAAAAAGTGTTGCAGGTTTATGCCATAATATACTGGTATGCACCACATAGTAGCACACTATGACAGACTTCCAATAATACTTTAATATTTGCCCCCCAGTTTCCTTTTGGGTTCATACTCTCCAGCCATTTGAATGGCTGGGCATGTGCAATGTAAGTCACCATCATGGTGTGGCGCGCTCTGCAATCACAACATACTCAGTGAGGCTGATGTGAATATCTACTAAACGGTGTAAGGTTTGGCCATTTCCAAGGTATCCACAGACAGGCAAAAACGTATTATTTAAGCTTACCTGTAGAACAAAGCACTGCGGTACGCCCTGTGTGAACGAGGTCTCTGCTGCTGGTGAAAAGGAGAATGCTTACAGAAAAGCAAAAAGGAGATACCTGCTTGTTTTAGATAGCCCTTTTTGGGGGAAACCTGTTAGTCAGGAGCTGAAATGAGTTTAGTTAGTGGATCAGATTATTGAAAGTTTTATTGCTGAATAAAAGTTCAGTTTAAATCTGCTCAGACTGTTTCTGGGTGTCCCTCCTGCCCCCCTTACAATACATATGCATTATCTACACATGCTACATCCAGACTGTTTTCTTGTGCCTTTTATATATCACTACATATCTATCTCTCTAATTAAAATAATACACTCTGTCGGAACATCTGACCGCGTGTACGTGGCATTAGCAGTCTCTAATGGTGTAAATACCCATAATGCTCTTAGTAAGTAGAAGCATGGCCAAGGGTTTAGATCACAAAAGGGAGCTCAAGTGTAGCAGGTTGATATCTACTGCAAGAAGTAGGAACATTTTCATTTAAACCAATGTAGTAATTTGTGAATGCTGATATGAGTCCAATTGATTCATGCAGCATATGAATTTCAGAGACACGTCTACTTTAACAGCACCTGTTGTTGCAAAGAGCAATATGCTGTAATATGCTGGTGAACTGAACAGATTCTGTTACTTTTACAGGCAATTATTTCCTCTGAGCCGATTTATGATTGCACAACACACAAGGTCGTAAATAGTGAAAATGAGATTGTCAACATTGCTATTTGCTGATACTACATACTTTGCATATTAAGGTCATTCATCTCAAGAAAACAATTTATTTAGTCAATAAACGGAAGTAAACCGGAGACTCCGATCAACTTTTATTTTTTGGGGAAAAGAGGAAATGATCTGTTCTGAATGAACCTTTTTTTTTCCCACTAAAAACATCATTCATAGTTTTATATTTAATGTTTACCTTGGCAGTTCTTTACTGAATCCTATATAAAAATTGTCAAATGTGTTTATTTTTTATTACTATATTATTCTTCTTCTATTTTTTCGCATTTGGTGTTTTGTTTTCGAAGCCATGATGCAGGAAACCCGTTTAACATGCGCCTTTCCCGCATCACATTTAAAATGCACTGTAACACAGAAGATCCAGTGTGATCCATTTGCAGTGTGTGTTTTTAAGTAGTGTGTGCACTATTTTTGGTGCAATGCAGTGTGATTTCAATCCATTCATTGGGCACACTGCACTTAAATCTAGGGATGAGCTCCGGCGTGTTTGCCAAGTCCACGTGCAGACCCTGCCAGGAAGTCCGCACGGCACTGCGCTAACCACAGGCAGGGAGACGTTTCCCGATTTCTGCAGCCGAGCATCGGGAAATGTCTCCCTGCCTGTGATTAGCGCAGCACAGTGCCGACTTCCTGGCGGGCTCTGCACGTGGACTGTGCAAACACGCCGGAGCTCATCCCTACTCAAGTCACAAAGGAATTGCACAGTGCAATTCCTGGTGCGAGCCGACCCTTAAACTGTGCTTGTTTTAGGTTTGAAAAAATATTAGGAAAAATACAAAATGAAATGGGTTGAAAACGCATTATCATTCTGTGTTTTAGAACTTCTAATTTAACATTGCTGAAAAACTGTTTCCTAATGAGGACACGACTTCCATGCAATTTGTCTTGACCAGTGAATCATCAAAATAATTGACACATTTTATGGATTAAAAACAAAAAACACAGAGTTAAAACATAATTTACTGTGTCAGTCTGAGTATTGAATTGGTCTACAGACAACAGAGGGCAATTGGACACAAAGACAAGATGTGACTAGCATAGGAATGATTATTTTGACAATCAGATGATAGAAGGGATTCAACAAATCCTCTCTCTATCCAAACCTTTATAAAAAAAAAAAATAAGTAGGAGCTGGGCTTTAAAAGTGGACATTAGCTCAAAAAGATTTGCCATATGCAATTTTGTTATTTGTTATATGCAAATGTGCCTAAGCACTACTGTGCCTACTGCTTCATTGCTGTATACCAGCAATGTGAGCTCTCAGGCATAGTTACCTGTGACATGCTAATCTCAGGAAATTTGGAACGAGATTTCATAATGTCACTATGGTGCTGTTCACATTTTTCTTTTGCTGGAGGCTGACATAAGACGCCCTGCCTCTACCAAAATGGCTGCCCCAAAAAGAGACATAGTGCATAACAAGGCATGGCAAGTCTGTAAAGGTGAGCAGATTAGAGGAAGTGGATATAAATCTATGTTGCCCACCCGTTGCCCGTCCTTAAGCAGGTGCTGTTTAAGATTGGCTGTTATATGCATAGGATAGTCCATGGAGGTGGACCAGAGTACCTACGGAAAAAATTCACACGATATGCTCCTAGTAGAGCACTACGTTCAGCGGGACAAACAAATATCGTTGCCCCTAGGGTGAGGAAACAGACGAGGAGGACGTGCTTTCTCGGTTTAGGTATGGAATGATTTACCGTTAGTCCTAAAAAATACCACCAATTTGCTAAGCTTCAGGAAGAGTTTGAAGATCTTGTTCATCCAGAAGTGCTATGAGGGCTTAAAGGTCACTGCATCCTGGCCAGTAAGGGAGCTAGATTAAGAATCTCCCTCGTTTGCTGCTAAGCAGGCCTTTGATAATTTGGCGGCCACCCTCGAGCGTACCCAAAAGGCACATCTAGACGCCTCCCTCCACAAGTTTGGCAACAAGGCCGGTAGACTCCTTTCCAGATTAAGCAAAGGACCCAACCGCCCGACACATATCTTGTCTCTGAGAGATCCGTTGGGATCCGTACACAACACCCCGAAAGACATCAATCGTATCATGCGCCAATTCTACTCCTCCCTGTATGCCTCAGACCCTATTGATAAGCCAACGGCCCTCAACTTCTTACAACGTATATCCCTAGATCGGGTGACCCCCACCCAACTCGAAGCCCTCAATGCCCCTATCTCAGTCCTGGAGGTCCAATCCGTCATCAAACAACTTGCCCCCTCCAAAGCTCCAGGCCCAGATGGCTTCACTGGAGAATTTTATAAATCCTTTAGCTCGACTGTGTCTCCCCCCCTCCACGACGTCTACCAGCATATATGGTCGGGTGGGACCTACCTACCAACGGGCAATCAGGCCATCGTAAAACTCTTGGAGAAAAAGGGCAAAGACCCCCTAGAACCTGGCTCTTATAGGCCCATCTCACTTTTAAAACCTTGACGTCAAGATCCTATCCAAAATAGCGGCCACTAGGTTGGCATCCATTATACCCTCCCTGATCCACCCCCGCACAATCAGGCTTCGTAAAGGGTAGGACGGCCACCATGAACATCAGGAAGGTGATGCTGGCTCTCGAACACGCAAAAAATAACCCGGCAGGTGATCATGCCATCATCACTTTAGACGCGGAGAAGGCCTTCGATAACGTCAGTTTCGAATGGCTCTCCATGGTCATGTCCAAAATGGGCTTCTCGGGCCCCTTCACGCACCTCATAGAGGCCATGTACACTGCCCCTGCCGCGAGAGTGGTCGCTGCGGGCCTCCTCTCTGAGGAATTCAGGCTGCACAAAGGCACGAGGCAAGGCTGCCCGCTCTCCCCGCTCCTTTTCAACATAGCGCTTGAACCCCTGTCCCGCCACCTAACCCAGATCGCCCCCCTTCATGGCATACGTGTCGGAGACCACGACCTTCGCACGTCACTATTTGCAGATGATGTCCTTATTTTCACATCCAGCCCCTCACTTGACATGTCCACAATCAAGTCCACTTTTGACGAATTCAGGCAATGCTCTGGGCTTCGTATTAACTATAATAAGAGCGAAATACTCCCCATAGGTTCTCTATCTGCCCCCTCTTGGTCCCAGAGCTCGCTGTTCACTGTTGCGAAGTCTCATATCACTTACCTGGGAATAAAAATAGGTAAATTACCCTCCTCCCTGTACCAGCTCAATTACCCTCCCCTGTTCACCAAAATATCCCAAGAGCTGGGAAACTGGATGGACCTGCCTCTCTCACTGCTGGGAAGATGCCACCTGGTCAAGATGGTCAGTTTCGCTCGCCTGTTGTACCCACTTCAAACCGTCCCACTACTTCTGCGCCATAAAGACGTCAAATCCCTAAATTCGGGGGCCATTTCCAAGTTTCTCTGGCGTGGTAGGCGGGCGCGCATAGCATTTGCCAAACTGCATCTTCCCAGGCGAGAGGGGGCATTGCCCTTCCCAACATCAGGCTATATAACCTGGCTTGCCTATTGAGAACGGGCTTGGATTGGATTTCCCAGTCCTCCAGATGCTCAAACTACCCCTTAGAATCGGCGATGGTCCACCCATTCTCCCTTACGGCCCTCCTCCATTGTCGCTGGAAATCTGCCCCCCCTCCCCTCCAACACAATCTCCTTCTCCGGGACACGGTCATTGCCTGGAGAGAGGTCAGGAAAGCCCTCAATGTCCCATCCTCTATCTCACGATACCTTCCAATCCTGGTAACCCTAGCTTCCAACCTGGCCTAGATAACCAGCCTTACCTCGACTGGCATGATAAGGGTATCAAAATCTTTTATTCATTGTGTGACCCCCTTTCAGGCCGCCCCATGGGCTTTAGAGCCCTGGCGGACAAATTCTCTCTCCCTGCATCACACATGTTCCAGTATATCCAATGCCTCAGTTTTCTGAAAAATACTTGCCGGGACGATAGAAAAAGGTTCCAGAGCTCCCTCACCGACACCCTTATCGCCCGGGGCCTCGTACAAGGTATCGGACATTTACCGCCCCCTCCTCCTGCACAATACCCCCCCCCTGGCATCAACGTCAGCGGCCAACTGGTCGAAGGACTTCCCCGACCCTGAGCTGGTGGGGAAGCTCCTCCAAGGCCTCACCACCGTCCACAAACTTATCCCTAACGAGACATGGAGAGAGACGCAGATCAAAATTGTCCACCGGGCCCACATCCCCTTCAGCCGAGCCCATCCCTCCCCAGAATGCCCCCTCTGTAAACAACCCAAACCCAACTTGGCTCACAGGTTCTGGTCCTGCTCCCACATAGCCAGATTCTGGGACCAAGTCATCCAATACATATTTGACGTCACCCTGTTGCGCATACCCAAGGACCCGCTACTACTTATCTTCGGCTATTGGGACCCCCCTACTGCTCCCCTGGTCTTCCCCTACCACACCCCCGCGCAGGAATTGGATCCTGATATGCCTATTGCTCGCCCGGAGAGCCATCCTCCAGAAGTGGATATCTGCTGACAGCCCAACCACTGCTCAAGTCAAGAAGGAACTCCTACAACTCTTATACAAAGACAGGCTTAACACGGACTTGACCCACGAACGGAACAAAAGCCGCTTCTATCACCTTTGGAATCCCTTTCTGTTGCACACTTTTACTCCCGCGGAGAGACTGAACTTTGAGAAAATGTCCTTTCTTTACCGAGATCCCTCACGGGACTGAAGATTTCTACCCATACCTCCCTCCCCCCCCCCCACCCCCCCCCTCTTATTTTGGAAGGACTATTCAGTTTTACTCCATATACCCCTAAGCCTATGCCCTCCCCTTAATTTTTTTCTTATGAGGACTTCTCCGTATACAATTCTTCTACCATGAATGTCCTCGAATAATGTCTACATGTCTTGTTATGTATTTTCTCTGATGTGTGAATTCTTTAATAAAAACATATTACAAGAATCTCCCTCCTCATTATAGTCATACACATCGAGGCCCATTGGTAAGACTGCGCTTATAAGCATTTTTATTATTATTAATAATAATAATAAAAAATACATACATTATTCATTTACAAAGTAAACATCTGTCTGGAGTTCATCTTTAAGGGTACAGCTCTGACAAACTGATATTTGAGTTAGAAGTGATCACTAGTGAGTTGTGAGGTCGCTTTTTGGAGCAGCCTTTGTTACCCAGGGTTCTCCTAGAGGTTGCTGTGGGCTCCAAGGGCAGGGACAGGTTTTGCTTCTATTTTTGCTATACAGCCCACCATAACCACTGACAACAATGATCTTTTTAGCAGTCTGTATGTGGCATTTTTCCCACTGACCACTAATGTAGGAGGCAGTCTTAAAATTTACTAACATAAGGTGGTCTTTGTCTACAAACAATCAAGAGGGGTGTATCTAGTCACCAGTAGGGATGAGCTTCGCGTTCGATACGAACGTATGTTCGACTCGAACATTGTCTGTTCGTACGTTCGACGAAATTCAAACAAAAGTGGTTGTTCGCGCCAAATTCGAGTGACGCAAAATGGCCCATAATTCACTGCGGCATTGAGCGCTGATGATTGGCCAAGCATGCTGTATGCTCCGCATGCTTGGCCAATCACAGCGCGCAAAAAACGAAGAGCTATAATTGGCCAAAGCCTGGGTGGCTTTGGCCAATTATGGCTCAGGGCGGCCTCGTGTAGTGTGTTCCGGCTTGTTAATGAGAGCAGTCAGAGAGACAGAGAGATTGTCTTTTTATATAGCTGGATAGAGTAGGCAGGCAGGCTAGTCAGTTTAGCTTAATTTACAGTGTGTAGAGGATATATATACATCCCTAGGAGTTGTACATATATTTATACACTGTATAGCTTAGATAGATCAGTTCTTCCCAATTTACTGGCAGGCAGGTGATTGTGCTATTTAAAGACGTTATCACACGTATAGACACACAGGCCTAGATTCACAAAGCGATTACGCCTGTGTAAATGTTGTTAGACAGGAGTAATTTCGATTTACGAGCGTTTTTACGCTAGTCGAAATCCTCAAACCATGAAAAGACACCTGCGTGCTAAATTTCGACTTTATTACGTGTTAGTACGCCTTCAGATCTACGCTGCCTGAAAATTGCGGCCACTGGGCGGACTTCCTGTTGTTTTTCACCTTCATGGTATGCTAATGAGCTTTTGCCTGGAATCCACAAAATTTCGCTCTTCAAACGCAATCTCTTACGGCACCTTTAGTCATCTTTTTTTTCCGTTTCACTATACCAGCTTTTTGCTGGTCTAATATTAGACAGCCCATGTTAAGTATGGCCGTCGTTCCCGCGTCGAATTTCAACGTTTTTCGATTTCTTTTAATTTTTAACGTAAGTCGTCCGGGAATAGGAATGTTCGTAAACGCCGCTACTCAAACAACGAATGACGTCACGACGTGATTTCGCGCAATGCACGGCGGGAAATTCCTGAACAGAGCATGCGCAGTTCGATCGTCGCGGGGACGCGCTTAATTTAAATGCTTCACGCCCCCTACTCACGTATTTCGATTGCGCGGCGGAAAAAAAATACGATACAATAGCGTACGCGCAAAAAAACTACCTGAATTCGGCGTAGAGTCTGGTGATAGACGGCAGCGTAGCGTATTTCGATTACGCAGCGGAAGATTACATCTATGTGAATCTGCCCCACAGCAGGTACAATATTTAAAGGAATTTTATTTAAATGTTTTTAATTTAAGCATCATTAAAATCACTGCTTCCTTTAAATATTGTACCTGCTGGGTGTCTATAGTTTGCCTGTGAAAACGTCTTTGAGAACCCGGGTCTTGCCTGAGGGAACATGTATCAATGGAAAAAAGTTTTAAAAACGGTCACTTTTTCAGGAGTCCTGCTCCTGAAAAAACAAACGTTTTTTAAACTTTTTTCCATTGATACATGTTCCCTGGGGCAAGACCCGGGTTTTCAAAGACGTTTTCCAACAATAACTTGGATATTGGTCTTTAAAATTAGCGTTTTTGAATTTGAACGTTCGAGTCCCATAGACTTCAATGGGGTTCTAAATGTTCGCGCGAACGGTCGGTCTGTTCGACGATTCTGGTGCGAACAGAACGCAGGTATGTTCGGCTCATCCCTAGTCACCAGTTTAAGAGGACATTTTTCTCCTGACCTCCATAGTAAGAGGGCATTTCTTCATTGACCACCAGGGTAAGGGCCACTTCTGCTTTTCTTTTATGGCCAATGCTATTAGTTTCACTTTAATTTCTACTCAACAACCATTATTGCAAAGGAAAGTAGATAATGTGTCAAAAAAAGGAACGATTTTGTTATTAAATGTGCTATACTAATTTTTATCCCTTGTCTTACTTGTTATCAAATCAACAGATTATTTATTATTCTACTTTACCCTGAACTGTAGATATTTAGCAGCCGTTTCCTAAGACGAGAACATTTCAAGGGTTTCTCCACAGTAAAAGGTTGGAAAAAAAAGTCAGTCTTGCGGACTTCTTTGGTAAGCTCTTGCCATTGGCATTCCCACCTTTGCCACATTCTGCATATAATCTCAACACTTTTGCTATGCAGGGTGTAGTTTCAATGGCACTGGTTGCTTTTGTCATAATTTAAATTAATTGAAAAAGCCAAGAGTGAGAATAAGATTTCAACTGAAATATTTTTATGGCCTGACTCTTTAAAAAGAGATGATTTTTTTTTTTTAATCGTACTACCTAGGTGAATGCAGCATTGGTCTGATGCTGCATCTGTCTCCCGCCGTGACCAAAGCCTCATACACACGATCCGATTGTTGGCAGGGTATTGTCTGTTGACAGACTGTTGTCCTAAAATCAGACCGTTAGTATGTTCCTTCAGACAATTGTTGTCCAACTTTCGGCCAAAAAATGTTGGATGGCAGGCGGATAACGGTCTGCTGTCTGATTTTCATATAGTCTGTACACAAGTATTTTTGCTAAGCTGTGGAGGAGGCAAGAGCAACTGGCTCAGGCTCTCAGCAGCTCACTGAGAGCCTGAGCTGGGTGCTGGTCCCCGCATGTAGGCATCTCCCGACCATGTGGTTGAGATCTTGCCCAAACCTGGACTGACTGCTGAAAAAAAGGTCAGAGGAGTGCACAACAAAATGCACTCCTGTGATCCACAGGAGAGGTACAGCCAAATGAGTCTTGGCTGTGCTTCTCCTTTAAAATGAGTGCACTTCCTAAATGTTACCCTTATAATATGAAACATGACTTGATGGAAACAACTTGTAGCAAAAATTACCAATTTTGTATAGGCGCTCCTATTCAAGATAAAAAACTTCTCAACTCTTACAAAGATGAAAAGTCACAGCGTTTCTGGGCTTCAGAGGGTCCCTTCCTCAAGACAACACAAGTCATATATTTTTGTATCTGGTTCTGGCACGGCACCATCCAAGGAATTCAGTTTTCAGCACCATGAATAAAAGGTTAAGTACTGTGAGGAGTGCAGCTTGTGTTCATACTTTATAGACCCATCTCATTAATTGCACATTTTCTCCATAGAACTGTGAAAAAATTGTGATCTGTTGTGCACATATTGGCCAGAAAACTGGAAAATCTCTGCCTGTTATAATAAGTGATGTCTAGACTTGGTGTTCACCCCTTCACAACCCATTCATCACATCTGAAGTTCAGCCACATAGTTTGTACTTATAAATACAAGCTGATGTGTGAGAATGACAAGCGTCACCCCAATGGAACTGCAGAAGTATTGGGTCTTACCATAGGCGTGCGCACAGGGTGTGCCAGATGTGCCTGTGGCACACCCTAATCACCCTATGCTGCGCAGATTCCCCCTGCTGCTTGGCTGCAGAGAAAGACTGGGGAATCTCTTTCTCTGTATCAAAATTGAGATATCAGGTGTTTGTTTAGATCCCTGTTAGTTCACCAAATGAGGCTTCTAAAAAAATAAAAAAATTATTGTAAAAAAAATAATAAAAATAAAGAATAATATTTTTTTTTTAAAAGAGTAAAAATAAACAAATATTAAAAATAAACTACTGACACCAATCTCTGCCCTACTGACATTGTCCCCTGCTCTACTGATACTGTGTATCCATCTACCTCTTTATCTATCTAAATATATACAGACACATGTGCGTTTGGGCTTGGGGTGCACACCCTTATGCAATAGGCTGCACGCACCTATGGGTCTTACCATAGCCTTTCATAAGTTGTATGCAATGCACATGCAATGATATACTTGCTTCCTCTCTCTTCTATAGAATAAATTTACTTTGTGGGCGATTAGCACCCCTTAGGCTATCTCTACTCCATTTAGTCCACACTAGAATATAAGAAGTTAAAACAGACAAGGCTTGCAAAGACACAGCTGTGTATAGACATTCACTGTCCCTTACAAGATGGAGCAAGACAAACTTGATCACAGAAAATAGTATATTTTTACATATTTGCCCAGACTTTTCTTGACTGCCTATCAAAAGATAAAATTTGACAAAGAACATTAGTTACAGCCTTTGATTCATCAACTCCTTGATAGGAGCAAACAGCTGAACTCCCAAGTGTGTCTTCACACCTGCTTCAGGCAAGGGAAGCTTTGAAAAGATGAGACATTCACATCTAGAAAAGCATTTGTCATGTTTAAAACATCCACACTGATACTTATCAAAAATGCATGCCAATTAGTTTTTAGTCCTAATGTGTTTGCATAGCTGCACTTTATTTAGGCGATAGAAATAATTGCTAGAACAGTCGCTGAGTATTTTGACATGGTCCATTGCACACTGTACTAATGGTATTAAACTTTGTATTATTTGTCTGAGCTATTTTAAAATCTTTTTTGAGTCAGACAAGTGACTTATCAGATCTCATTGTTCCAGATTTTAGTAAATAGATGAATCACGATGTTAGGCATGAGCAACAAAATCTGATCTTTTGTTTCTAAACCATCAGAATTACTAAAGATATGTTTGGGGCTTGTTGGATAATATGCCTCTGCCGAGTTGTTACCTGTTGGATGGTTTTCTTTAACCACTTCAGCTCTGGAAGATTTTACCCCCTTCCTGACCAGGCCATTTTTTTATATGTGGCACTGTGTTGCTTTAACTAACAAATAAAATTGATGGGTTTTTTTTCCCCACAAATAGAGCTTTCTTTAGGCGGTATTTGATCAACTTTGCAGATTTAATTTTTTGCGCAATAAATATATATTATATATATATATATATATATATAATTTTTAACTTTCTGCTATAAAAAAAAACATATCCAATTAAAAAAATAAAATAAAGCACTTCTTCATAAATTTAGGCCAATAGTTACATAGTTAGTCAGGCCAAAAAAGACACAAGTCCATCCAGTTCAACCATAAAAAAAATAAAAATAAACAAACAAAATAAAACACAGTACAATCCCATACACCCAACTCCATACTCTTGAGAAGAAGAGAATAAGGGGGGATATGATCAACATGTACAAATATATAAGAGGTCCATATAGTGGACTTGGTGTTGAGTTATTCACTTTAAGGTCAACGCTGAGGACAAGGGGGCACTCTTTACGTCTGGAGGAAAAGAGATTTCACCTCCAAATACGGAAAGGTTTCTTCACAGTAAGAGCTGTGAAAATGTGGAACAGACTCCCTCCAGAGGTGGTTCTGGCCAGCTCAGTAGATTGCTTTAAGAAGGGCCTGGATTCTTTCCTAAATACACATAATATAACTGAGTACTAAGTTCTGTAGGTAAAGTTGATCCGGGGTAAATCCGATTGCCTCTCGGGGGATCAGGAAGGAATTATTTCCCCTCCGGTAGCAAATTGGATCAGCGCTCTGCTGGGGTTTTTTGCCTTCCTCTGGATCAACTGTGGGTATGGAGTTGGGTGTATGGGATGTACTGTGTTTTATTTTGTTTGTTTATTTTTTTTATGGTTGAACTGGATGGACTTGTGTCTTTTTTGAACCTGACTAACTATGTAACTATATACCCACAGTTGATCCAGAGGAAGGCAAAAAAAAAAAAAACAGTGGAGCATGATCCAATTCGCTACAGGAGGGGAAAAAATTCCTTCCTGATCCCCCGAGAGGATTTACACTGGATCAACTTTACCTACAAATCTTAGTACTCAGTTATATTATGTGTATTTAGGAAAGAATCCAGGCCCTTCTTAAAGCAATCTACTGAGCCGCCAGAACCACCTCTTGAGGGAGTCTGTTCCACATTTTCACAGCTCTTACTGTGAAGAAACCTGCTACATATTTTTGGTAAAAGAAATCCCAAAAAAGCGTACATTGGATTGGTTTGCACAAAATGTATAGCGTGTACAAACTGGGAGAGATTTAGGGACTTTTTATTATTTTAATATTTTTTACTAGTAACGGCGGTGATCAGCAATTTTTAGCGGGACTGCGACATTACGGCAGACAAATCTGACACTGAGGCCCTGTACACACGATCAGTCCAAACCGATGAAAGATGAACTTAGGTTCAGTTTCATCGGTCCACAGACTGATGGTCTGATGTGCGTACACACCATCAGTTCAAAAACCGATCGTGTTAGAACGCGGTGACGTAAAACACAACGATGTGCAGAAAAAAATTAAGTTCAATGCTTCCAAGCATGCGTCGACTTGATACTGAGCATGCGCAGGTTTTGAACCGATGCTTTTGCGTACTAACCATCGGTTTTGACCGATCGGTAGGCGTCCATCGGTCCGATTTTAAAGCAAGTTCTAAATTTTTGGACTGAAGGACAACAGACTGATGGGGGGTACACACGGTCGGTTTGGACCGATGAAACTGAACTTCAGTCCGTTTTCATCGGTTTGGACTGATCGTGTGTACAAGGTCTAAGTGACACCAAAACAGTGGGGTTAACATCAGGGGCAATCAAAGGGTTAAATGTGTTCCCTAATTGTGCTTTCTAACTGTAGAGGGGAATGCTTTGACTAAAGGAAAAAAACAGCTAAGCAGAAACATGAGATCTCCAATTTCCTCTCTGGCAGAATGACCTCTCTACGAACAATCGCCGGGTTACCAGAGCCGAGGAAGATGATAATGTACAGGCAGGTAATTTTGCAAATAGGGCCGCCCTGCCACAGTACATGTATGTGGGGTGGTCCTTAAGTGGTTAAAGAAAACCAATCATTGGAAAAACACAGATGGTGCTATTGTTGATCCTCCTTTTTTGGAAATTTGACTGGATATCTGGCTTTAATATTTTTGGCCAAGCTTCATGAGGTATGTTAATGACCTACATCTGTAGCAAGGGAATTAGTCAAAGCTGCACAGTTGGTTTTTAACTAGAAGGTGCCCCTAACCTGCGTTGACATTTTTTTTTCTTGGTAAAAGTGAACGAAGATTTACAATTTTGATGCAATTTAATTAAAATTTTTAACCTAATTTTACAAGTTAAATTAAAATGAATGAATCAAAGAGTAGAAGTTACAAAAGCTGTTATAACAATAACATATTTAATTTTTATGCACTGGAGTAGAGTATTTAAAACTGGAGAGTGCAAAATCTGGTGCAGCTGTGCATGGTAGCCAATCAGCTTCTAAGTTTAGCTTGTATAGTCAAGCTTTGACAAGAAAATAAAAATAAAAGCCGATTGGTTTCCAGAGTGGAGAGCTGCACCATAGTTTGCACTCTCCAGTTTTAAATACTTTACTCCAGTGCATAAAAAACAAACAAAAAAAGTAGTACAAATTGTGAGTATGACACAAGGATAAGCTTTGATGTCTCTTGCAGCTGGCATGGTGAAATATGCAAATGGCTGCTAAAGGGGTTTCGAGGTCTGATGTAGCCAATCAGGGGTTTTGGCAAAACAATGGATTCTTTCCTTCAGCAAAGACTACATCACCAGAACCTCAGCAATAGTCACGTCTCTGGATGCAGATGGGTACCCAAATTGCAAAGAATTACTGTATTTTTTGGCATATAATACCCACTTTTTCACCCTGCAAATCGGTTGCAAATAGTGTGTGTGTTATACGCCGATACTGCAATTTGGGCTGTCTCAGGGGAGAACGGGGACAGGGGCAGGACGAGCGCCGTCAGATTACAGCGAGAATCTCCCGTTTACTCAGCGGCCTCTGTAATAGGAAGTCCCGTCTCCTGGGCCAGCATTGGACCAGTGTTCTGTCTATCATAGAAGCCATCCAGGAGGCAGGACTTGTGTATTGAAGAATAAAGGATAAATAGTGCAGCGCTAAATGATCAAAAGTGGTACACTGGTTAGAAAACCACAAAATATTGAATGCAACCAATAAAAATTATTAATGAAAAGTGAAACACACAATTCAATATAATAATATGATGAACACAGTGTAGAAAAATTCCTTCCAAGCCACAACACTGGATGCTGAATAGCCAGTTGACTGGAGAGATCAAGGTTACTTCATACAGGAAAAAGGTGAGGTACTCCTACCATGTGAGATGGACTCATCTGTTATGTAACAGTGGGTCAAACAGGCTTTGTGGTATCAAAGACCTGGATCGATGTGGCACGGTCTCGCAGGTTACCCAAACGGTCTGGATGGCTACTATGAGGCAGATTCCAAACGCTGGAGTGGAGAGACAGTGGTCCGTCTGCTAGCGGATAGGTGTAAAGGAAATCCGTGGGTCTACAAAGATGAGGGCTAAGTCATGGGGCTCTTGTTTCCCATTTCTCCCATGCACTGTCATTGGTATATGCCGAAGAAAGAAGAAATCTTTCCCCTGTCACCAGAGGGGTCACCGCCGTGTTATGAAACCAAGAGCAGCGCACTTTGTATTGAAGAGGCCACCAAGTAAAACTGGAAATTCTCGCTGTATGTAATCAGACAGCGCTCATCCCACTCCCTCCCTGAGATGGTCATTGATCAAGCTGCATTCATGGCAATGATAAGCTGCAGATGGGCACTAATCAAGCTGCATTGATGGGCAATTGTGAGGGTAAAGATGGGCATTGATCAAGCTGCATTGATGGGCAATTGTGAAGATGCAGATGGGCATTAATCAAGCTGCATTAATGGGCAAATGTGAGGCTACAGATGGGCATTGATCAAGCTGCATTGATGGGCAATTGTGAAGCTGCAGATGGGCATTGATGGGCAATTGTGAAGCTGCAGATGGGCATTGATCCTTATTTTGCTTCAAAGTTCTTAATTTAAAATTTACGTTTATTTCTTGAAACTTCCCACTTAAAATTAAAGGTGCGTGTTATACGCCTGTGCGTGTTATATGCCGATAAATACGGTATTCAGAACTGTATTTAATAAAAATATATCTGGTTTATATGTAGCCACCAACCATGTACTCATGTCACAAATTCAAACCAAGGTTTTTGTCATTCACTTCTACTGAGACAGCTTTAAATTGCATTATTGAATTTCCCTGCATTTCTGCACCTGGAAAAAAAAAGCCAATTTAGAGTTAGAATATTGCCAATTATGTTTTTCATATTGTAAATAGAACTACAGCTAAGAAAAAAGTGAATAAAGTGTAGAATCGTTTGGTATGTTTCCAACTTTTCCCAGCATGCTTTAAGTGTTGCACTGTGTATTATTATTTCTGTATACAAAGATGTCACTAACACTGAACCAGATGTAGGATTATTATTTATTTATACTTCTCCAATGGATTCTTTAGGGCTCTTCAGTGATGTCTCGCACACTAACACAACGTAATGGCATGGATTCATGTGTAACCACCAGCAGATCTATAAGAAGTTTTAGCCTTACAAGGAAGCCTTATGAGTTTTATTATTCATGCCGCACAGATGGCAGTACATAGTTCCTCATTTTATATAAAACAGAAGCACCAGATGTAAAATTCCCGTTCCTGAAATACTACACCCACCACAGCAGGCTCTGCACTTCAAATCTGGGGATGGCAGTTTGCCCTTGGGTTGGGATCTCTGGCTGGCTTCATATTAGGAAGAAAACTAAAAGAAGTCTAATGCTGGAAGTCATTGTGGAGAACTGCTGAAGAGACAGTTCTAACACTCTGGACTCTTCTGTAAGCTGGCAGGAGATCTTATGAAAGGCACCACAATCCCTCTAACCACTATACAAGCCCCCTAACCACTACACAAGCCCTAGGAGCACTGATTATGGTTTGAAGTGCACATTACCAACACCTTGGTCAATAAAACAAATATCTTTTCTGACCAGATTGGCGCCATTTATTTCATCGTTACGAGTATCCCGCTATCAGATAAGCTATCAAGTTTGTGACTAACTGTATTACAGCTTGGAGTTGATTTACTAAAGCCAAATAGGTTGTTTACTCTGAAAGGGAATTTTTCATTGGCTAAGTGAGTGAGGCGAAACTGTGCATCCAATTATGCAAAAGCAATTTTTTTTTGCTTGCACGCGATTGGGTATTTTGTGTAATGTGAATTTTTACTAATAATCACAAATGTAAGGGGAAACTCCCTTGCAAAGTAAAACGTTCAGGACTTTTTTTCAGTGGAAACGCAGTTCCGGCACCTCCAGCACTGAATTAATGGACTGGAAAGGGCTGCTGGAGGGTCTATGGTGCTGGTGGGAATCTGTTTTGGGTTGTGGGGTCTATTGTTGCTGGGTAAGTCTACTGTAGCTGTTGGGGGGGGGGGTCTTATCTTGCTGAGAGGGTCAATTGTTGCTTGGTGGTATCTAATGTTGAGGGTTAAGTCTATTGATGCTGGCTGCTGAGAAATCTATTATTTCTACTAGGGGTGGTGTTTTGTTGTGAGGAAAAGGTCCATTGTTGCTGGGGGGAAAGTATTTTGTTGCTGGGGTGCAGTCTATTGTTTCTGGGGTGGAGTCTATTGTTGTTCATTTCAAGGGATCCGTTTTACCATTTTTCTTGTTTTCATTAACAAAGTTCATAGAAATTACTGAGTAGCACAAAATACTTTTGTACTGGGAGGTGGGTAGGGGGTGGAACCAAGGGATGGTGTTTAGAGATGGGTAGGGGGCAGAGACAAAGTGTGACTCGTAATGCCGCGTACACACGATCACTTTTTGTGATGAAAAAAAACGACGTTTTATGTGACGAAACAAAAACAACGTTTTTCAAACTTCATTTTCCAAAACGACGTTGCCTACACACCATCGTTTTTCCAAAATGCTCTAGCAAAGCGTGGTGACGTACACCACGTCCGACGGCACTCTGTTCCTTTGAAGCTCCATCTCATAACTTGCTTCTGAGCATGCGCGGGTTTTAAACGTTGTTTTGCCCACACACCATCACTTTTTATGACACAAAAAATGACATTTTGAAAAACGACACAAAAAATTCAAGCATGTTCTTGAAGATATAAAACAACGTTTTGCCCACACGGTCATTTTAAATGACGTCATTTTTTTTTTTCATCACAAAAAGTGATCGTATGTACGCGGCATAAGAGTTGAGTTCCTGCACCTATTCCCTGAGAAAAAAAGCCCTGAACACATCAAACTCTGTATCACAAATGAACATTCAATATATGACAAAGGAATCACAAAGCACTATGGGTTATCTAAAGAAACAGCACAGTAAATGCAGGCCTTGAGGATTGCTTGTCTGACTACTACCCCAAATCCCTTTCCAATAAGGGATGAATCACAACCTTTGATTGGATGCTGCCACAACTGAGATATCCATCTTTTCTGTGAGCGGTTCTTTAAACGATAACGATGGTATCCGTGGCGTATTCGCCATGAGATCACCATTATCGGCGTTAAGCGTCACTTCCGCCCATGCTTCTTAAAGGCATATTTTCTTGTTGTCATTTTTTCAAATGACAACATTTTTTATTTCTTTTGCATTTTAGTCTAAATATGAGATCAGAGGTCTTTTTCACCCCAGATCTCATATTTAAGAGGACCTGCCATGCTTTTTCTATTACAAGGGATGTTTACATTCCTTGTAATAGGAATAAAAGTGACCCAAATGAATAAAATAAAGAAAACAAACAAAAAAAATATTTTTAAAGCGTCCTGTCCCGACGAGCTCGCACGCAGAAGCGAACGCATACGTGAGTAGCGCCCGCATATGAAAACGGTGTTTAAACCACACAAGTAAGGCATCACCGCGATCGTTAGAGCGAGAGCAATAATTCTAGCCATAGACCTCCTCTGTAACTCAAAAGATGCAACCTATAGAATTTTTTAAACGTCGCCTATGGAGATTAAGGGTAAAAGTTTGACACCATTCCAGGAGCGGGCGCAATTTTGAAGCGTGACATGTTGGGTATCATTTTACTCAGCGTAACATTATCTTTCACAATATAAAAAAAAAAAAAATTGGGCTAACTTTACTGTTGTCTTATTTTTTTATTTAAAAAAGTGAATTTTTTCCGAAAAAAAGTGTGCTTGTAAGACTACTGCGCAAATACGGCGTGAAAAAGTATTGCAATTACTGCCATTTTATTCTCTAGGGTGTTAGAAAAAAACTATATAATGTTTGGGGGTTATAAGTAATTTTCTAGCAAAAAAAAAACCTGTTAATCTTGTTAACACCAAGTCTGAAAAACAGGCAAGGTCCTTAACCTCCCTGTCGGTATCCCCGTGCGTGACTCGGGGTGGGTTTTTTCTGCTAAGAACGGTATCCCCGAGTCACGCACGGGGTAGCCATGCAGAGCCTGCAGCGCGCGCTGGCTTACCTTCTTCCTGGATCCAGCGATGCATCCACGCTGTGTGAGCGAGCGGGTGCTCGCTCGATTCACACAGCGTCCCCGTGTGCCGCCGATCTCCGTTTCCTGCGACGTTACGATGCACGGAAGCGGAGAACGGCGCCAAATTCAAAAATGTAAACAAACATTTTACATACAGTACACTGTAATCTTATAGATTACAGTACTGTATGTAAAAAATACACACCCACCTTGTCCCTAGTGGTCTGTCCAGTGCCCTACATGTTCTTTTATAAAATAAAAAGTGTTCTTTCTGCCTGGAAACTGTAGATTGCCCATAGCAACCAAAAGTGTCCCTTTATGTCAAAAATGGTTTTAGATCAGCTAGAAAACAGCGATAATAAATTTAAATCACTTGCAGAATTGAGCGAATTTCAGTGTTTTTGAGTCGATTACATTATTGAATATTTTTTATTATAATTACATTATAATTTGTTATAATTATTTATAGTTTTTTATTATATAAAAAAATATGATTTTGTTTTTCAAACTTTATCATACCCGGGATGTCTTGTTTGGACAGATTTAAGCAAGTTATTCCTAAGAATTGCAGGCCTACAGTATAAAACGCCAAATTTCCATGCAAATAATTGTACCGCTTTTGGTACGTAATTCCAGACAGAATCATACCGCCAGGGAGGTTAAAGCGGAGGTTCACCCTCAAATTGAACTTTATAGCTAACCTGTCTCCAGCCTTAGTAAATCATTACCTGTATTCTTGCTGACTTCCGGGTCTTCTTCCCTGCGGAGTGGGCGTGTCGCTCCTTTTCCCCCTCGACGACTATGGGCGTAATGTGATCTGGGCGCAAGGACTCCTGGGATTACAACGGGGCATGTATTCTAAATGACGTCACCTGTTGTCATAGTACTGACTGTTATCAGAAAGTGTTGACGGCGAGGCTCACGCTGCTCACCGTCAACACAGCACATGCGCGAGATCCTGCGGTGCATTATGGGGGCATTCCGTGAAGAAATCCAGGAAGTGTTTGCTTGTGGGATTCAAAATGCCCACAAGCAAGATGGAAAAGCCCTGGAGGATTTTTTATAACTTCTTCTTAAAACAAAAACGGAGCGAACGGACGTAGCAGCGCCTAGCAGGTGAGTAGTACCTAGCTAGCTCTGTTATCAGGCTTTGGAGATTTTTTTAAAAAATAGCTAAACCTGCGGAAACCCCCGCTTTAAGAGGTTAATATACATTTAATCATTTTGCAATGAATACAGAACTGCATTCAATGTGTTTTTTTTTTTTTCTTTATATTTCAGTTTTGTTTGGTATGAAGCAGAAGTGTTTTCCGATCTTTTAGCATAATTCCTAGAAACATAGCTGACATTTTTGGGGCAAACAGAGAATTTTTTAAAGAATTCCAGCTTCAATCATAAGGCCAAATCCAGCAGCTAATTATTGAGCCACTATCCAAACATCATTGGATGCATATCTCATATGCCAGGTACAACATGCCCCGAAAACGTTAGCTTGTGCTGAGCTCTGGCACTGTACAAAAGGTAACCCAAGCTGGGCCACAGCACATAGCACTGAAAGGCAGATAAAATGGAAAATAATACGATAAGAAGAAAAATGCAGACATTTGAGATGAGACAACAGTAAGTAACTTGAGTAAGCAGATGGGACCGATTATGGAATAAATTAGAAGAGGAAGGAAAAGAGAGAATACAGCAATCACCAGGGAGAAGAGTAGACAGAACACAGACTACACAGCGATTCCCCGCAACATTAAGCTAAGCAAGATGGAAGACAGCTGGAATCCAAACTGATTGTTAAAGGGGTCCAATAATAAAGAACAAAACAAGGACATAAGAGCACCACTTCTCTTTTTTTTGCGTAAAATGAACTTTTTTTTCCAGCAGACTTTTTTTTATTTCTTTGTAGTATTTCTGTTTTTCCTCACTGATTGTTGATGTGAAGATTGGCATCAAGAATTTGAGCAAACAAATGGCAAGTAGGCCTATTGAACTAAAAAATTCACAATATCATTACCAGTTGACCTGACTTAATAACAAGCTACATCAGTAGCCACAGTGAAGGAGAAATCAATGTCAGGGGCAGATGCCTGCAAAAAACTAGGAACACTAAAGGCTCATTCACACTGCCCCACTACAATTTGGGTGCAGGTTCCACATTGTTTTTGTGTAGGGTGACCACATTTCCAAACTGCCATTCAGGGACACCCCCCTTCCTAAAAATCAGCTTGTGCTGTAAAGAATCACAGCACAGACGGGGCGGAGGGTGCGCACTTTACCCAGAAGCACTGATCACCCCCCTAAAAAAAGGCCACTGCATCATCACTTTACTCACTAACAGCACTTTTTCTGGCCAGCCGAGGCCCTTTTTATCTTGTTCCAATGCTGGTTCTACAGTGATTGGACACAAGAGGCGGGATTTATGATTTCTCCAATCATACGCAGGGGGGCGGAGATTGTGCCTCTTCCCGGCCAGGACAAGTACTGTCAGTGAGTACAGCGGCAAAGTGGTGACATTTTATTGGGGGCATCAGATCGGCTCTGGGGGGGTGGCTGTGTCAGTTTTATTCCGGGACACTGTATTGTCCTGGTATGAAGGTGCCCGGGACAGACCTGCAAAATACGGGACTGTCCCGGACAATCTGAGACACTCAGTACCCTATTTTTGTGTAGGTTCCCCACACTTCCCCATAGAATTCTATTATGTCCCACATTGTTGGTTTGTTTTCTGAAAGCACATCAAAAGACTCTTGATGCACTTTTAGAAAAAGCACCAAAAATATGGCACATAATAGAGGTCTATGGGAACCCGTGGGCACACTGCGCTGCAGCCAAACCATAGTGAAGCAATACGAATACGCAATAACTATTGAGACAAAGGGGGTTATTTACGAAAGGCAAATCCACTTTGCACTACAAATGCAAACTACAAGTGAAAAGTGCATTAGAAATTGCACTGAAAGTGAACTTGGAAGTGCAGTCGCTGTAGATCCGAGGGGGACATGTAAGGAAAATAAAAAACAGCATTTTAGCTAGCACATGATTGGATAAACAAATCAGCAGAACTTCCCCTCATTTCAGATCTACCCCTCAGATTTACAGCGACTGCACTTCCAAGTGCACTTTCAGTGCAATTTCAAGTGCACTTTGCATTGTAGTTTGCACTTGTAATGCAAAGTGGATTTGCCTTTGGTAAATAACCCCCAATGGGTTACAAAAACGAAGCAAATAAAATAAAAAAGTTTAAACCCTTGCTTGTACATTACAGGTAATCATAAAGGAAATCTACACAACCAAAAAGAGTCAAGGAAAATAAGAAGAGCAAAAAAATATATATATATTACAATTTTCAAAACAAAAAACATTGTGAAAACTGCATTAAAATCCCACAAATCAACCCAAAGGAATTCTTCTTTGCTAAACTTTATGAAGGTTATAGGGGAATAACAACTGACACCAAGTATTCTTTCAAGTAATACAACTTTTAAAGCCATCACAATTGCCAGGGTAGGAAGTAGACAAATACAAATTGAACAGCCCAGGGTTGATACCAGAATAACTGCCAGGATGCATAAAATAAAGAAAATGCTGATCAGCACCAGCAGGCACCAGAGAATGAATGGCGATCTCTCCAGGGGGACAACAGGCAGAACTACAGAACCTAAAACCTGACAAAGTGGGTAGCCCTATGAGGTTAAGCTGATGAGGCGGAAGTGCTCCCCCCCCCAAAAAAAAATGAATGATGTTGCCTATTCACACTGGTTGGAGCTGGAATCTCCATTGCTGTACTTTGTTCATCTCTCAGCACTGAACAGGCCCAGGACTATCATTTGGACACATCCATTGCAGTACCTCCACCCTATGGCTATCATGGCAAGCCATTGTGCTCACTTGTCTCAAATCTAGCAAGATCTCAGCAGTGAGGCCTACCCAGCACCGTACAGCTGAATATTTCCCACATAGTCAATGTATGTATGTCTCTGCCCTCTGTACAATCATCTTTGGGAGAAGTGAATACCTTCTGTTATATGAACACTTTACTGTGCAATGCACCAATTCAGTTGAAACTTTTGGATTCTCTTCTCACCATAACAAGTATGGTTGTACTGTGTGGTTATGTCCCAAGCCCTACTCCATGGAAGCAATGGTTTCCATATACAGCACCTATAATGGCCCAAAAGCCTAAGAACCTGTAATCAGCTTGGAAAAAATGGATCTATAATATTAGGCTATATTTTCACTGTATTGCATTGACTCTGTATGGATTCCATTGGGGAATAAAGGAATTATTTTCATGGCTCCGACTACTACCCTGAAAAATTAGTAAGAAGATTTTTTGAGCATCTGTATACTGTACACACACACACACACACACACACAAACTGCCAGTAGAAGGGTTTGCTACTAAAATGCATCAGCACTATGCAAAACTGAGGCTGCATCTGAACGTATCCTATACTTGTTCATCTGAGACTCTAGTTGAGTGGTCATCAAGCTTGTTCTCAGGGCCCACTAACAGGCCAGGTTTTATGTATTATCTTAGGGAGATGCAGACTAGAATACTGTAATCACTGAGCAGCAAAATGATATCACCTGTGATGTATTATCAGCTTCAGTGTGCATGGAGCCTCAGGCCTCATACACACGACCGTTTTCCTTGACAAAATCCATCCAGAAAAATGCTAGCAGAGCATTTTTGCCGAGGAAAACGGTCATGTGTATGTTTTTCGTCGAGAAAACTGTCGTGGATCTCGACGAGAAAAAAAAAGAGAACATGCTAATTTTTTTCTCGACGGGAGTCTCAATTTCCTCGTCGGGTTTCTCGTCAGGCTGGTTTATGACGAGAAACACGTTTGTGTATATGCTTAGAAACCCGCGCATGCTCAGAATAGACGGGAGCGCACCTTTGGTAAAAGTCATTTTCGTAATGGAGATGGCACATTTGTCACGATGTAACAGACTGAAAAATGCGAATCGTCTCTCACCAAACTTTAACGTAACACGCAGTAACATGAGATTAGCAAAAGCAGCCCCAAGGGTGGCACCAGTGGAATCAAACTTCCCCTTTATAGTGCCGTCGTACGTGTTGTACGTCACTGCGTTTGAGAACGACAAGATTTTGTCTTGAAAGTGCGTATGCAAGGAAAGCTTGTCAAGATTCTTATCGAGGAAAACAACGTTTCTTTTACGATGAGATTCTCGGTCGTGTGTACAAGGCCTAAGAATACTTTCATCATTACTTAATGAGGGGGGTGATAATAAAGACGACTTTTAATAAAATTGTTAATATGAGTAAAATATACGATTTGATGAAAAACAAACAAAAAAAAAAAAATCAGCCCTATTAACCATAAAAGGCAGTCCTACACAGTTGGAAAAACCAGGCTAGCTTATTAAACAGATGGTGTCACTATGAAGTCTAGATCTTTTGAAATGGAAGCTTTTTGTAATACAGCTGCTTTCAGATGTGTTTTTGCCTGTAAATATATAGGGCCAGATTCAGAAAGAATTAGATTCCCGCAGAGTATCAGAAATACTCTACGCCGCCGTACTTTACCTGGCTCTAAGTCGAATCCAGGAAGATTTCGGCCCGTAAGGTACGGCGGCGTAGCGTATTTCTCCCGGCGTAATCAAAATACGTGAATAGGGGGCGTGAGGCATTTAAATTAAGCGCGTCCCCGCGGCGATCGAACTGCGCATGCTCCGTTCAGAAATTTCCCGCCGTGCATTGCGCGAAATCACGTCGTTACGTCATTTTTTTTGAGTAGCGTCGCTTACGGACATTCCTATTCCCGGACGACTTACGCAAAAAAAAATAAAAAATTTGAAAGTCGACGCGGGAACGACGGGCATACTTAACATGGGCCGCGTAACGTTAGACCAGCTAAAAGCTGGTTTAACTTTACGTAGCGAAAAAATGACGTACGCGATTGCGAACGACGCTCGTAACTTCGTGGATCTCCGTAAAAAGCTCATTTGCATACCCCGACGCTGAAAACGACGCGAACTCCACCCAGCGGCCGCAAAAAGATCGCAGCGTAGATCCGAAGGCGTACAAAGACGTGAGCCTGTCAGATCGAAGCCCAACGCCGCCGTATCATGGTTTGAGGATTCAAACTAGTGATACGGCGCGCAAAATTTGAAATTACTCCTGTCTAACACCAGTTAGACAGGCGTAATCGCTCTGTGAATCTGGGCCATAGTCTGTAAAATTGGAGTATTGAGTTTTCGGTGTTACCTGCACTAAGCTACACAACACAAACCATTCAAGTTAGTTGCTAACAGCCATAAAATAAAATAAAATACCATTAAAACGCATGAGCTTCCGATTTCTTATTTCATACACATATACATTCACCACATTATGCACCAGTCCCATAAGCCATCTTCTTGTCACTGGATGGAACATTAATCTTGCCTGAAATATGGTGACAGCACTGTGACTGGGGACACTGAAAAGCCATTCAGATTTTTATTTATTTTTTATAAACTTTTTTCCCATGTTAACTGTCCCTGGGTGTCATAATAACAGTTGATGGCCAAATCACTCAGTAGTAACTCCAAAAACGATCTGATTAACTGTTTTATTCCAGAGAACATTCTCCATAATTTGTGTGCAAGTGTCACATTGAAGGCTCAGTACTTTCTGGGTATAAATTCTGTAGGATAGAAGATGTTTAGCTATAATAGTAAAAGAAGCTGGCATTTACAGACCTGTGTCTTCAAAACTCCAGACAGGCAGGATTTAGAATATATGCTGTGAAATATTATTTAGAGGGGGATAGCAATAATGGTTGGCCTTCAAGTCAACTTAAAGTAATCATTTGGGGACTGAGACATCAGTGTGCTGACTTGTTATAAAAGTATAGGTTCTGGGACTGTCCTCCTAATTCTGCCTTTACTAACTAGTCACCAGCTCAGCTGCAGAATTGGGGTGACAGATCTGGCTATGATGGTGCCAGAATCACAAGACTACGGGAACAAAATGACCTTATTTATTAAAAAGACCTAAAAGTGTCAAAGTAGTCTTAATAAAGCATTAAGCTTAGAAAGTAACCAGTAATGTAGATGTTTACCCCCTTGCATCTATTGGGTTTTACTATTTATTAGCCAAACCTGCTAAGCTTACTGCCATGTCAATCAACAGAAGAACCTGAAAATGACTACTTCGCAAATATGCCTGCTCCTACCTATGTAGCCTCAGTAATAACTCATAGACTCATTATTAAATCCTGATACTCGGAATTGTGAAATCTTATTAAAAGCATATATAAACCCATGAGCAAAATGTCATATTATAGCTTACTATTCTTTTGTGGTGCCTGCAATCTTTTTCTTTTTTTCATGATGCATTTAGTTTTCTTTTATCATTTTTTTTTTTTCACATAATTTCTGCAGGGTGACAACATGCACTCAAAATACCTCCTCCTCCTTATTTTCATAACTTAGGAGGGAGCGGTTCTTTAAAAAAAAAATCGACAGAAAAATCTGAGAACAATGCTATGCTAAAGTCAGCACAGGCAGAGCACACAATTGCCATCAAGATTTCCGGGTATTTTTTGCAGTTAATAAACAGTTATAACAAAATGTCAATGATATGTCCTTGGTCCATATTAAAGATAAACTAATGCGGATATAAAAGATACAAATGAATGCAATTATTTAATCATTAATACACCATTAATTGCATTGTTTAAAAGGCAAGTAGTGTAAATACCTGAATTGACCTGGTATCAGTCCCTTGCAGTCCCTGAACAGCAGGGCTGAAGTTTGAGAGGAAGAAACAGCACAACAAGCCAATCAGTTCATGTGACAAAGTGCATGCTGATAGGAAGAGAAAGCAAAGTGAAAAAAAAAAAAAAAAAAGATGTGAACTCCCCACCGTGGTGCTTCTTCAATTGTTCAGTCACAGGCTAGGATGCAGCGCAATAAATTAAACTAAAAAACAATAATGATCAATGAATAATCGATATACAAAGAATAATGAATAAGTGTCCAAGTGATTAAAAAAAAGAGCAAAAAATCCATGTGTAAAACAATCCCTCCCTCCACTTGACGCTGAAGAACGCAAGGGGAGGAGCTACGCAGGACGTTAGCCCGATCGTCATTACTGCACACTTGATACTGACACAGCATACACTCGGCTTATGAGTGCTTCTTAATGTGAGTGGCCATTTGTTTATTTAATTTAGCATTAAAGTGGTTCCATACACAGAGCATTAGATCTTGTCTGTGTGTTCTTTCCTATATGGTTCCTATGCGCCCTGTCTGTGGGTGCCATCCATGATCCATTGTTCCATCCGAGGATTGGCTGTATTCTGACAACTGTTGTTAAGCTTTGAGACCTGTCTCAGGTCAAAGTATTAAGGTGAGAGTCCATCTTACATGCGGTGGTGGAAGTCTTTGTGGTGTTATCTTCACCTTCACTCCTTCTGGATTTACGTTGAAGTTTGGATTGTTTTACACATGGATTTTTTGCTCTTTTTTTTATCACTTGGACACTTATTCATTATTCTTTGTATATCGATTATTCATTGATCATTATTGTTTTTTAGTTTAATTTATTGCGCTGCACTTTTTCACTTTATATGTACTCTGGGAATATTTTTGAATTTATCCTTAGTGCTGGCTTGCATATGTTAGGTTTATTTTATTGTTCTTTCCAGCGCTGAATACTTTCACAGTTTTTTACAGGCTAGGATGCGGCTAGAATGACCTGGCTGGAGTTAAGCTTTAAAGAAGAAGTATGAGAAAAGTTTTTTTTTTTTTTTTTATAATAATACCTACCTAGCAGTATGCAGCATCGGTCCAGCACCATGGTTGAGAACCGAGCTATCAAACAAACAAACATCACTAATCGCTCTCAGAGCTTTGTGAGCCAGCCAGTCTGCTCTGCGCCCCCCAAAGCTCACTGGAGCTCCCTCTTTCCCCAGCCTGGTCCGGCCTTGTGACAACAGCCGACAGCGGGCTTCAGCTCACTGTCTGCTGAAATCGGGTCACAGGAGTGCAGAACAAACTGAATAACTGGATTTCTGTGACCTAGCTCAAAAATTACTATTCCACATGAGAAAAGTCTGTTGAATGTAATGACCAACAGGGGTGGACACTGATTGTAGGAGGGTTTTTGGGAAGAAACCGATTAACCCCCCTGCCGGTATCCCCGAGCGTGACTCGGGGTGGATTTTTTATGTAAAAATCGATATCCCCGAGTCGCGCTCGGGGTGAATATGCAGAGCCTGCAGCGCGCGTTGGCTTACCTTGTATCCAGGCAGGGTACTGTACTTACCTTGTCCCTGGATCCAGCGATGCATCCACGCTGTGTGAGCGAGTGGCGTCCTCCATTCGACTCACACAGTGCCCGCGCGCCGCCGATCTCTGTTCCCTGTGACGTAACGGCGCACGGGGGTGGAGACCGGCGGCAAATTCAAAAAGTAAACAAACACATTACATACAGAATACTGTAATCTTATAGATTACAGTACTGTATGTAAAAAGTACACCCCCCCTGTCCCTAGTGGTCTGCCCAGTGCCCTGCATGTTCTTTTACATAATAAAAAAAAAAATTTTGTGCCTGCAAACTGTAGATTGTCCATAGCAACCAAAAGTGTCCCTTTATGTCAAAAGTGATTTTAGAGCAGCTAGAAAACAGCGATAATAAATGATAATCACTTGCAGAATTGAGCGATAGCAATTTGTGGGGAAATTCGTCATAAAAAAATAAAAGTAATGACAGCAACAATTCTGCAACTGAGCAAATTTCAGTGATTTTGATTTGATTACATTAGTGAATAATTTTTATTATAATTACATTATTATTTGTTATAATTATTTATAGTTATTTATTATATTATAATTTTATGATTTTGTGTTTCAAACTTTATCATACCCGGGATGTCTACTAGACTCTGGTTTGGACAAATTTAAGTGAGTTATTCCTAAAAATTGCAGGCCTACAGTATAAAACGCAGAATTTCCATGCAAAATAATTGTACCGCTTTTGGTACGTAATTCCAGACAGAATCATACCGCCAGGGAGGTTAACCTCCCATTTGCACACATCCTTGTTACTCCACAAATGTCTTGTTATAGAGGAATTCCACCTACAAAAGGACAACATTTTAAGCCAGCACATAAAAATTGTCTCATTTTGGTGCCCCAAAACTGTTCAGATTTGTTTCATTTCATCTACTATTCAGTTATTGCCCAAAGATTATGTAAAAATGGATAAGAGGAGAACGCCGGACAAACATTGGTTCTTCCAGCATGAGGAACAGACCTGGTACTACAGTCAGTTAGTTATGACTAAGGCCTTATAGGCTGAAACGCGTCAACTGTTCTCATTTGCATTTGTTCACTGTGGCTTGTCAATAAAAACAAATTTTTTAAAGAGCAACGACCGGAGTGCGGATCCTTTTTTCCTCATTACACTACAGTCAGAAAACCTCACCAATCAATCAGAGTCCCTGATGATGTAAAATAAGTGGGAGGAGCTTTTAACCAACCTCTGACAATCTAAGAACAGCAGTTTGGGTATATCAGCCCTTTTAAATTATTTTTTTAGCAAGACACCCAGATCACATCAGACTAAATAACAATTTAGTCATTGAACAATAACACTAGTTTCGCTAGGGTCAACCAGAAAGTACAGATTTCCACTTTTCCTTCATTTTTATATGTTGTTAAAATGTATTCTATTTTTTTTTTGGGGGGGGGAAATTTCTTATAACTGCATAGCACATACCAAATTATTATTGCAGTCATGTACTGTATTGATAGTGTGCTAAAACAAGGTTTCCATTTTCTAAACATTAATCTCTGATTTTGTACAATATTTTTTCCTGGAAAAAATAAACCCATGTAAAATAATAATACAAGCAGGCTATTGTTAATTCTAAGCCACTGTAATCATTTTGAGTCAAGCCTGTAAATGTTCAAGTAACACTTTTTACTTTAATTAATCTTAGGGCTTATTTATAAAAAGCCATTTGCAAAAAGCAAGGAAAAACAAATAGCGCGCAGGGCGATGTCAGTGCTGTTATTTTCCATCCACTTACATCACAGCATCCACTTAAATCACAGAAGGTGAAGTCCTGCCTGGTAATAAAGCAGCATGTCAGCTCAAGGAGCAGCAACAAAACATCATTGAGGCGATAAAAAAGGATCCAGGATCCACACACTACTCGTACTATTGTACAGCAGGGTCCAGAGAATGATAAACTGCTGGCTGGACCGAGGTGTAAAGACCGAAGAAGCTGCAGCAGGGAGGCAGTGTCAAAGTAGTCTGGGCAAATGTACCGCAGGCTTGACAAGAGGGCTGGAAACACGTTGTCTGCACCCCCCTTCCTTCCGAGTCCCCCCCACACCACAGAAGAACTTGCCAGCTGTCTCCTTCCAAGTGCTGCCTCCCTGCAGCAGCTGCTTTGGTCCTTACCTCTTGCTCCCACCGGCAGCTCATTACCCTCTGGTCTCTGCTGTTCAACAACACAGGTAGTGTATGGATCCTTGATCCTTTTTCATCACCACAGTGATGTTGAGTTGCTGCTCCTTAAGCCAACATGCTGCTTCATAACCAAGCTGGCCTTCACCTTCTGTGATGCAAGCGGATGCCATTTTATTCTTAATAAAATTGAATGTTTTTACTGACATCACCTATGTTCTGCTATTTGTTTTTTTTCCTTGCTCTGAGGGTTGTCTTCCAAAATGGCTGTGCAGATGCTGCATGTGATGTAAGGTTGACCCCCGGGAAACGGGAGCAAACAAGAGAGATTCATGGTTAGGGTTTACTTACAATGTAATAACAACTTCAGATTTTAATCCAGACGTTGCTTTTCTAGTCCACCCCAGTCCTATTTTTACTTTCAGCTTCCTTCGTCCCATACAACCGATATAATAGGGGCTAGAATGGAAAAGATTGGACCTCCCTGATATAGACATAAATACTGAAGAAGAGACAATATGTGATGTGGGTGCTGTATGGGCAGGCTCAAAGTACCCAAGTTGATCGATCAATCAAAATGGGTAAAACCAGCCTGCTGGATTTTACAAGAAATTACTCACTGTGTTCTCCCGGCAGGGATAACTTCCACCGTTGGAAAAACACAATGGCTCTACAGGAGGGATTCTTCTGTCAACACTGTCTGAATTTCTTTCCTGGGACTCATGGTTGCAGAAAAATGAATTTGCTCTGTCTATGGCCAGCCTTATATGTAACTTTATCAGGTATGAGTAAACAGTAGCAAAGTAGTTTAACAAGAAAGAACTATTAGTATATACGAGGACATGGAGAGAGGAACGGATCCTTTGTTCCCTATGCAAAATGCACAAAAAAAAAAAACTTTTCTTTTGATCTATTAAAGAGGAAAATTAATACACACTGCACTATTCTAATCATTACTCCTCTACGATATTATTTTTTTTTTTAAGATTTATTTTTATAGATTGTTTTTTTCCCCTCTGATTCGATCCACTCCCCGTCTCAATTTTTGCCTAGGTGAAAATGAGGTCAGCCTCCTTCTGCAGCCTCCTGGATCACATATTCAAGGGCACATTCCCCCAGCAAAGAAAAACGCATCTGACTGCCACCTCATCAGAGGGCCGACTGCAAGAACTAGAAAGAGTCAGCTGGCTCCCTAAGACAACGAAGAAGGTGGCACAGCCCAGGACATACAGCAGAAGAGCAGCAGGAAGAAAAGGACAATGCAGGAATTGCTAGGCTTCCAAGTATGTGTTTATTGTAAGTGGCATATAGAAATGGATAAAGGTCTGCTTCAAATATACTATTAAAATGCTTTTCCTTTTATCAGTGCACCATTTTAGCTAAATTAAGAGGGTTTATTAAAAATAACCCAGCATCAATAAATGTCCAACCACGCTTAAAAGGTCCAACCATGCTAATAACATTTTGAGACAGACCATTGAGCAGCAATAACACAGAATTTTCCTTACCTTGCGACATGTCAAGAAAGCTGCTTGAAGACTGGTTGACTAGTTCTTTATCATTAACCAGGTTACCATAAAAAGAAAATGTCTGAGCTGGACGATTGCCAGAAACAAAAGGAAGCGATAAGCACTAAGCTGGAAATAATTCAGATTGTTCTCGTTTTTGTTGTTTCCGTCTAACTAACACAGTTGTTAACATTCTCAAAATAATTTCTAAATAACGTTGGTCGGTTTCTAACATAGAACAATGATTACAAGTCGCATTCATCCGGCCGGCTAATGTGAACCACATCTCGAAGGTCTTTCCCAACAATCAACTTTCTATTGTGCTGGTTAAAGTACCGCAGTAAAAAATAAAAATAAAATACAATTATTTTCATTTTGTATGTGCCGTCGTGCCATTCCATTGTGATCTGAGTGCTGTCTCCACATGAAATGATAGAGAGCTTTCTGTATTCCAAAAAGGTCTTTACCAGTTTGCTGTCCAGTTATCCACAATGTACCCAACAGGTTTGTCTGAGCCTTCCACATTAAAATACTGTAATTTACGTTTCCGCAACACATTTCCAATTCTGCATATCATTTCTTGCTTCCAATACATTGCAAGTATGAAAACATGTCAATCATTGCCAGATGGCAGACTAAATGACACAGTCTTCAATCACTGCATTTGAGAGATCAAACCTATCTGGGTATTGGTAATGACTAGGAACATGACTGAAAACTTAAATGCTTCAATCACCTGCAATATATTTTTATGCTCCAAAGCAACAGTATGGAAGCCATATGGTGAAATTCCCTAGACATGTAAGGGATGCTTAATCATGATCCCTTAAAGCTGAACATCAATCAAGCAGCCAAATTAAATGACAAGTGTTTTACCTGCCACATGATATAGAATTACAAGGATGCATTATTTGCTGTTGAGGCACCACTAAGAGAGACAACAGTCAGAACCCCAAATTCCAAAGCAGCAAGATAGCTTGGTCAAGAATAAAATGGGCAACAAAGATAAGTGAAACATGAGGGCCCCTTTTACATGGCCATTCCAATCAGGTCCACCCATCAGTTTTTCCAGGTCCATAGTCTGTTTACATACACCTGCCTACCTCCTGGTCCAATTAAATCCCCCCACCCCAAAAAAGAAGGTAAACAACTACATCCTTTTCCATTTTGGCAGACCGCATTAGAGGTAGCCTGATGTAAACGCACAGCAAAGTCCGTTTACACCCAGCTACCCATAGAGAAGGTGTCTGCCCATGTCCACTCTGCTAAAACTAAGCAGACATGGACGCGACATTCATCCCACTCTGCTCCGATCAGCAAGGGATCAGCTCAGATTCCCAACTAAATCTACCCCGTGTGAAAGGGTGTAAAATGGTGTCACCACTCTCTGCTTTTGTTTTCTCAGCTTAAAGGGGTTGTAAAGGTACAATTGTTTTTCCCTAAATAGCTTACTTTACCTTAGTGCAGTCCTCCTGCACTTACCTCATCCTTTGATTTTGCTTTTTAATGTCCTTATTTCTTCTGAGAAATCTCCTCTCTTCCTGTTCTTCTGTCTGTAACTACACACAGTAATGCAAGGCTTTCTCCCTGGTGTGGAGTGTCGTGCTCACCCCCTCCCTTGAGGGGGCGAGCAGGAGAGTCAGGACGCCCACTAACACACAGCTCCTTTCTATATCTGCAACGTAGAGAGTGTCCCAACTCTCCTGCTCACCCCCTCAAGGGAGGGGGCGAGCACGACACTCCACACCAGGGAGAAAGCCTTGCATTACTGTGTGGAGTTACAGACAGAAGAACCGGAAGTGAGGATTTCTCCGAAGAAATAAGGACATTTAAAAGCAAAGTGGAAAAGGTAAAGGAAGCTATTTAGGAAAAAAAAAATACCTTTACAACCCCTTTAACTGGCAATGTAGACTGATTATATGTTAACAGTGGCTCTTGCTCCAGATGTCTTTTGCTGGAGTACTACCATACAGGGTATTATAGAAGGCAGATATCAACATAAATTCAGGTATTTACAATGTAATTCCAAAAGAATATATATTCCCGTAAGGCAAATAAAGCTATACCACTGTATAAATGCACAAACCTAAGGCCGCGTACACACGAGTAGACAGATTTGTTCAAATCGGTCGGGCCGACCGATTTGAACAAATCTGTCTGCTGGGGACGTATTGGTTTGATCGTGTACACACGATCAAACCAAAATCCCCGCTGCCAGACGGCGAGGTGATGTGGCGGTGACGCCGCCACGTCACCGCACCAGGAAGTAAAACACTTCCGCGCATGCGTCAAAACCATTCGGCGCGTGTGCGAGAAGACATGTCTGCTGGTTAGCGTACTAACCAGCAGACATGTCAGGTGGACGGGTTCCCAGCCGACAGATTTCAAAGCATGCTTTGAAATCTGTCGGGTGGTCAAATCCGTCTGCTCGCCCGTACACATGGTCGAATCTGTCTGCTGGGACGGTCGGGCCGACCGACCGTTTCCAGCAGATAGATTTGATCGTGTGTACGCGGCCTAAGAGATCCGTTTGAAACGTTATTAGCTAGCCACATCTATTGGTCCCCAGACGATGTTCATTGGAACGAAACGCGTCGGGAGAACACGCTGACTTTACTGCCTTTCCTATATTAAGCGCTTCATTTACTCTACTGTCATGTGAGTGTAAATATTTTCTTTTAATAAATTAACCTAATTTGTATACAGTATCACGCTATGTGCATTTTATCTTTCTTTGGCACAATTGATACTGGTGTATGAAAATCTGTGGGTCCTATGTGAAGACTGCATCAAGCTGCTCTGCGGGACATACAAGTTTCTGACCATTGGATGTCACATTGATTTGTGACTTTTTAAGCTCGAATGACCTGATGAGTATACACTCAGTTAGGTCTCACCTTCTGGTAAGCTCAATTACATATCTTTGGTGACGGAGCTTCTATCAATCACCGATGTTTTTTCCTTTCACTGGGTGGACAGAAGTTTTTTATGGATTTTTCTTCTTGTGTTGATTGACTTTTCTCAATTTATAGACATTCAGTTATTGAGTCTATCACTATTTGTAGCGCCGCACCTTATTTGTTTTTACATCTATTGGTATACACCAAGCACCAAGCAAGAGAGGCTTCTGCGCTAATAAATGAAAAATCGTATTTAGAATAACAGTAATAGGCTGGTTCTTCTGTCCTAAGGACGGGAGAAATCAGTCTGTTTTTTCAGTAACCGAGATGAAGGCTTGGGCCCCCCCTCCCCCACAGTGCTCATGGAGTCCTTTCTGCAACTCGCTCTTCTCCGTGCCAATGAGGATGCAGGGGAAGGAGCAGATTGGGCGGCTGTGGTTGTATGAACGCTTGCATTATGCAGTGTCAGTAAGCTGAGGGAGGGGGGAGGAAGCCCCGCAGAGCTGACTGGGGACCCTCTCCCTCTCAGGAGAGACTGTTACTCCAGCGGCGGCCCAAAAAAAAAAAGCAAAAAAAAAAAGTTTTTTTTTTTTGGGGGGGCACAGCATAATGTTGGGGGGGGGTCAGGGCCCCCTCTGCCCCCCCCTAGAGACGCCTCTGCCCTAGATATCTGAGGTTTAAATGAGACAGGTTCCATCTGAATACTCCCTATTGAGGTTCTAATTATTGGAACCTAATTTTGAACACCCTATTCCAATTCTAGTGGTAAATGTAGGCATCTACTTATTTCTTCCTTATGACAAATCTGCATTTTGATTAATTTAGATAATGAAAATGATTTCACCATGTAAATGTTGTCATCTGTTCAACTTCTCATATCTGTAGCAGCTATTTGAAATCAAGATCTAATAGTTGTCTGTTCAAATATGACAAAAAAGTCAACCATTTCCATAGGATGTACTTACTTTTTCACATGAATGATTGTTCATGAGTAAGTCATTAGTGGTCCAGTGGTGCAAACTTCTTGAAAACACAAATGCTTGCAAATTACAGTACATTTTTAGTAGAAAGATTCAAATGGAATGGAACAGTTCTTTTATTACACATTTATAAGACTTTCCCCATGCAGAATATTCCAAGCTTTGTACTGTGTACAGCAGGATGATGCAACCTCTGCTCCAAATGCAGAAGATTTGCTGTACAGAAAAACAAACAATCATATTGTATAAGCTATACAAAGAATATCAGTGGCTCTGTTATACACTGAAGAACATCTAAAGCACATTTCTGTATGTAATACAGTTATGCAGTAGATTGTTCTGCTATTTGACATCTGTATCCAAAGTCTTAAAGACCTGTCACCTACATAAGAGCAAATGAAAAACCTTCTTTGTTTAAGCAGACAGCATAGAACTAAACATATCCGTTATACCAGCTGTGTGTTTTTCAGTCACTTCTGGGAGTGTATGGATAATCGTATTCCTTCACTAGTAGAAAACGTGCTCACTGAACTTTTTAACCACTTTGTTACTGGGGCTATTTTGGCACTTTTCTCCTTTATGTAAAAATCACAATTTTTTTGCTAGAAAATTAATCAGAACCCCCAAACATTATATATTTCTTTTTTAGCAGACACCCTAGGGAATAAAATGGCGGTCATTGCAACTTTTTTTCTCGCACGGTATTTGCGTAATAATTTTTCAAACGCCTTTTTTTAGGGGAAAAAACTGTTTCATGAATTAAAAAATAACAAAACAGTAAAGTTAGCCCAATTTTTTTGTATAATGTGAAAGACGATGTTACGCCAAGTAAATAGATACCTAACATGTCACGCTTTAAAATTGCGCACAGTCATGGAATGGCGCCAAACTTCGGTATGTAAAAATCTCCATAGGCGACGCTTTACATTTTTTTTACAGGTTACAATTTTTAAGATACAGAGGAGGTCTAGTTGCACACGCTCTAGCGCACGCGATGATACCTCACATGTGGGGTTTGAACGCCGTTTACATATGTGGGCGGGACTTGCATGCGCGTTCGGTTCTGCACGCAAGTGACCGGGACAGGGGCGTTTTTAATTTTTTTTATTATTTTTTTTTATTTTTTACTACATTTTTTTATTTTTACACATTTTTTTTTTTATCACTTTTATTCCTATTACAAGGAATGTAAACATCCCTTGTAATAGGAATCACTGTGACAGGTCCTCTTTATGGAGAGATGCAGGGTCAATAAGACCCCACATCTCTCCTACAGGCTTACAAGCATGAAATCGGTGAAAAAAAATCACGATTACATGCCGACAGCCGTGATAGTGGCTCTGTTTACTTCCAGGTACCGGGCGTGATGTCATCACCTCGCACCCAGTCCTCCGACGGTCATAGAGATGACTGTGATCGTCTGGTCACCAGTCGTCTCTATGCTTCACCAACGAGTGCCGGGCTATTCGCTCTCCGGGCCCCCGATGGCACGGGAGAGCCCGGAGAAGCACCGGTTGGCGGCGGGAGGGGGGACGTCCCCTCCCGCTGCCTAGAAGAACGATCGAGCGCCGCTTTGATCGTTCTTCTGGTGCACAGAATCGCCGGCTGAAGACAGTGATACCTGAATGATGCCTGCAGCTGCAGGCATCAGTCGGATATCCCTGCACAAAGCTGAGGACGTCCAGGGACGTGATTGGGACGCAAGTGGTTAAAAGTAATTTATTGTGAACAGGAATTAGCCATCTGAAGGTTCACGTGTAGGGAAAGCAGCCCTGTCACTTTAAGAAAACTGAAAGCTCTCGACGGCTCTAAGTGCAGGTGTTCCGTCAATATAGCCAATTTATCAAGATCGATAATCACGTCACTTCCGGTTACTGTAAACCGTCACCAAATGAAGATTTTGACGACTTGCTGTTTTGACACAACACTGGCAACCGTGTACACTTTGGTACACGATATTATGAGAGGATATTTTTAGTTCACTCTGATACCACTCTAAGACTACCAACAAAATGGCCACCTCCACTGCGGAAAACTTTTTCCTCTTTACCCGCTGTTATGTCAAAACAGCAACGTTTTCGTGTACCGAAGTGTACATGCTTGCCGATGTTGTGTCAAGATGGCAAGTCATCGAAATCTCCAAATTAATGATGCTTTACACTAACCGGAAGTGATATAATTGGAGATCTTGATGAATCGGCTATTTTGACAGAACACAGGCACCCAAAATTTATCTACAGAACACAGGCACTCAAAAAAGGTACCTACAGAGAACATGCATCCAAAAAGGTACCTGTATCCACTGCTTGCCCAAATACCACGTAGTCCTGATCAGGCAAAGCTCTGACACTTCTGGGTAGTGTCATAACTTGCTACTAAGCCCCATCTACCAATGTTCTTATTGGCCCAGTACAGTACTGTGCAAAAGTTTTAGGCAGATGTGAAAAATGCTGTAAATTAAAAAAGCTTTCGAAAAATAAAAAGTACTACATTTTTATCAATTAAAAGAATAAAAATAAATTTAAAATTAAGAGATGAGAATCCAAATCAAATCAATATTTGGTGTGACCACCCATTGCCTTTAAAACAGCATCAATTCTTCTAGGTATACTTTCAAGGGTTTTTAAAGGAACTCGGCAGGTAGGTTGTTCCAAACATCTTGGAGAACCAACCACAAATCTTCTGTGGATGGAGGCTGCCTCAAATCCTTTTGTCCCTTCATATAATCCTAGACAGACACGATGATGTGGAGATCAGGGCTCTGTTGGGGCTAAGCCATCACTTCCAAGACTCCTTCTTTAAACTACTTATGGACCGCCCCACATACATATACTGTGGCAGGGCGGCCCTTAAGTGCAAAATCACTTACCTGTATGTGATTTTCTTTTCTTCGGGTCTGGGGCATGATCCACCAGTGACCTGCTCCTGGTGTGATTGGACACAGCGGGAGCCAATTAGCAGGTCCGATGTCCACTGGGACCCACCAATTGTTCCCAGGGTAGAGAGAATTGCAGTTTGCCTATGTAAACAAGGCAGATCGCCGCTCTGGCAAAGAAGAAGATGGAGATCTTGTGTTTCTGTTAAGCAGGAACACAAATCTCTGTCTTACCCCAGTCAAAACATCTCCCACACAGTTAGCAAGCACTCCCAGGAAACACATTTACCCTTTGATCACCCCTGATAATAACCCCTTCCCTGCCAGTATCATTAGTACAGTGATAGTGCATATTTTTTAGCACAGATCACTGTATTGGTGTCACTGGTTCCCAAAAAGTGTGACTTAGGCCAGTACACACGAGCAAATACATCTGATCAAATTGGTCGGACAGACCGATTTGAACAGATCTGTCTGCTGGGATGTATTGGTTTGATCGTGTACACACGATCAAACCAAAATCCCCACTGGCAGACAGCGCGCTGACTTGGAGGTGACGTGGCGGTGACGTTGATGCCGCCACGTCACCACACCAGGAAGTAAAACACTTCCGCGCATGCTTCGAATCCATTTGAGGCATGTGCGAGCAGATATGTCTGCTGGTTAGCGTACTAACCAGCAGACATATCGGTCCGACGGGTTCCCAGCCGACAGATTTCAAAGCATGCTTTAAAATCTGTCGGCTGGCCAAATCCGTCTGTTTGCCCGTACGGACACACGATCGAATCTGTCTGCTGAAACGGTCTGTCAGACCGTTTCCAGCAGATAGATTTGATCGTGTGTACGAGGCCTTAGTGTCAGATGTGTCCACCGCAATGTCGCAGTCCCACTAAAAATCGCTGATCGCTGCTATTACTAGTAAAAAATAAATAAAACTCCATAAAATATATCCTATAGTTAGTAGACGCTATAACTTTTGCACAAACCAATCAATATACACTTATTGGGATTTTTGTTACCAAAATCATGTAGCAGAATACATATTGGCCTAAATTAATGAAGACATTTTTTTTTTTTATTGGATATGTTTTATAGCAGAAAAGTAATGTATTTTTTATTTTTATCAATTTTATTTGGGTACATCGACATGTGACCGCACAATTGTCAGTTAAAGCAATGTACAGTAGTGTCTTTTAGTAAAAAAAATGGCCTGGTCAGGAAGGGGAGTGAACCTTTGAAGAGCTGAAGTGGTTAAGCTGAAAATAGTTCTTAAATTACATTGGCTGTATGTTTGGGATCATTGTCCTGCTGCAGAATAAAATTTGGGGCCAATCACACGTGATGGTATAGCATGATGGAGAAGTATCTGCCTGTATTTCTCAGCATTGAGGACACCAAATTCCCACTTCCATTTGCAGAAATACAACCCCAAACTTGCAAGGAACCTCCACCCTCTTCAAAGATGCTGGAAGGCACTCACTATTATACTGCTCTCAGGCCTTTGTGGACAAACTGCCTCCTGCTACAGCCAAATATTTTACATTTTGTATCATCAGTCCAAAACACCTGCTGCCATTTTTTCTGCACCCCAATTCCTGTTTTCATGCATATTTGAGTCACTTAGACTTGTGGCCAAAAATCCATACCTTCAACATGGAAACAATTCTTCCCTTAGACTTCTCTGGACAGTGGATGGGTATACCTGGGTCCCACTGGTTTCCTGTGATGATGCCACTGCACGATATGTCTTTCATCTGCTGCATTATGTTTCCTTGGCTGACCACTTCGTATACGGGCCTCAGTGCTGCCATTTTCTTTGTGCTTCTTCAAAAGAGCTTGAACAGCAGATCTTGAAACCCCAGTGTGGTTTGAAATCTTTGACTGGGAGACACCTTGCTGATGCAGTATAACTACCATGCGTCTTGTTGCTATGCTTAGTCCTGCCATGGTGTATGACCTGCGACATGAAACGGTCTTCCACAACCCCACCTTAGTAGCAGAGTTTGGCTGTTCTTCACTCAGGTTAAGCCTCATACACAGCTGTTTCTGTTTCAGTTAATGACTGTTTTAATCTAAATATGAAATTGATGATCATTAGCACCTGCTTGGTATAATTGGTTAATTATACACCTGAATTTAATCCTACAAAATCCCTGACTTTGTGCAAATGTACAATTGTAAGAAATTATGCTGTTTGAAGCCAAAGGGTAGTCACACCAAATATTGATTTGATTTCTATTTTTCTCCTGTTCGCTCACTTTGTATTTTGTGAATTGATAAACAATGAAAATATATTTTTTAAAAGCATTCTTACTTTAGAGTATTTCTTTACGTCTAAAAACGTTTGCACAGTATCGTATGATGACTTGCCTCATGGACCAACAGGCATTCGTGAATAGAGGGATAGACTGGGCAAGCTTTCACTCCATTTAGAATGCCAAAACTTTGCTTAATCTGAAGGCTCTGCGTTCAATTGAAGAACAGGACACTAAAATCTTTGGCAGCTAAATGGAGAAGTGTGGGTGATTCAATCCATAAATTCTCGAAATGTGTATGTAATTTTCTATATTTTACGTTTCAACTTTGAGCTAGACACACAAAAAAAAAAAAAAAAAAAATTAAAATTTAAAGGCTCATTATTAACCTCCCTGGCGGTCTTCCCGTGTGTGGCACGGGGTGAGATTTTTAAGCTAAGATCGGTAACCCCGTGCCACACACGGACTTGCCTCGCTGGATGCAGAAAAGAGTTTACTTACCTTTTCTCTGCGATCCAGCGATGAATCCCCGCAGTACACGGCGGCCGGATGTCCGCCTGATGCTTTGTGTACCTCCGATTCCCTTCCCTGCGAGCTTCGCGACGTAGGGGGGGGGGGGGAACGGCGCCAAATTCAAAAAAGTAAACAAACACTATACATACAGTACACTGTAATCTTATAGATTACAGTACTGTATGTAAAAAAAACACACCCCCCATGTCCCTAGTGGTCTGCCCTGTACACTACATGTCCTTTTATATAATAAAAACTGTTCTTTCTCCCTGCAAACTGTAGATTGCCCATAGCAACCAAAAAAGTGTCCCTTTATGGCAAAAATTGTTTTAGAGCAGCTAAAAAACAGCGATAATAAATCAGAATCACTTGCAGAATTTAGCGATAGCGATTTATGGGGAAATTCGTCATAAAAAAAAAAATAATGACAGCAAAAATTCTGCAACTGAGCAAATTTCAGTGATTTTGATTTGATTACATTATTGAATAATTTTTTTATATAATTATATTATTATTTGTTATAATTTTTTATAATTATTTATTATATTATAATTTTTAATAAAAAAATAAAAAAAATCATACCCGGGATGCCTATTAGACTCTTGTTTGGATAGATTTCAGTGAGTTATTCCTAAGAATTACAAGCCTACAGTATAAAACGCCAAATTCCCTTGCAAATAATGGTACCGCTTTCAGCACCTAAAATCTGAAAGAATCATACCGCCAGGGAGGTTAAAGTAAATGTCTTACAAACATGGTCAACCTATTAGTATAGTATATAAAAAAAAAATGCTTGTGCAAAACCACCTTCAAAATTTCTAAAAATTATATAAAAAAGTGATCAAGTCTAAAGATAAAAGCACCTGAAACAATATGAAAAATTGGACTTCTCCTTTAAAAATAAAGCTTGGTCCCACTCCTCTCCCTTTTTACCGGTGAAGCTGCTCATCACATTAGAGGACGAATGAGGAGTTTTGGGAGTTGTTGAAGCCAAGCCGAGATTTTAGAATAAGCAACGTTGAGATACTACAGTGCCTTGAAATGTATTCATATCCCTTGAAATTTTCCACATTTTTTCATGTTACAACCAACAACTTTAATTTTATTTTTTTGTGTGATTTTATGTGATAGGCCAACACAAAGTAGCACATAATTGTGAAGTGGAAGGAAAATGATAAATGTTTTTGATTTTTTTTTTTTATAAATAAAATATCTGAAAAGTGTAGGGTGCATTTGTATTCCACCCCTTTATCCGGATACCCCTAACTAAAATCTAGTGGAACCAATTGCCTTCAGAAGTCACCTAATTAGTAAATAAAGTCCACCTGTGTGTAATTTTATTCTCAGTATAAAAATACAGCTGTTCTTCAAAGCACTCAGAGGTTTGTTTGAGAACCTTAGTGAACAAACAGCATCATAAAGCCCAAGGAACAGACTGGACAGGGCAGGGATAAAGTTGAGAAGTTTAAAGCAGGGTTAGGTTATAAAAAAATATTCCAAGCTTTGAACATCTCAGGAAACATTGTGCAATCCACCATCCGAAAATGGAAAGAGTATGACATGACTGCAAATCTAGCAAGACATGGCCGTCCACCTAAACTGACAGGCTGAGCAAGGAGAGCATTAATCAGAGAAGGAGCCAAGAGGCCCATAATAACTCTGGGGGGAGCTGCAGAGATCCACATCTCAGGTAGGAGAATCTGTACACAGGACAACCATTTGTTATGCACGCCACAAATATGGCCATTATGAAGGAGTCTTAAGAAAGCCATAAGATGTCCCATTTGCAGTTTGCGAGAAGCCATGTGGGGGACACAGCAAAAATGTGGAAGAAGGTGCTCTGGTCAGGTGAGACCAAAATTTAACTTTTTGGTCTAAAAGCAAAACACTGCACATCACCTTGAACACACCATCCCCACCGTGAAACATGGTGGTGGCAGCATCATGCCGTGGGGATGCTTTTTTGCAGCAGGGACAGGGAAGCTGGTCAAAGTTGATGGGAAAATGGATGGAGCCAAATGTGGGGCAATCTTAGTAGAAAACCTGTTAAATTCTGCAAAAGACTTGAGACTGGGGCAGAGGTTCACCTTCCAGCAGGACAACGGCCCAAAACATACAGCCAGAGCTACAATGGAATTGTATAGATCAAAGCACAATTATATGTTAGAATGGCCCAGTCCAAGTCAAGACCTAAATCCAATTGAATATTTACAGATGCACTCCATCTAATCTGACAGAACTTGAGCTACAGTATTTTCCAAAGAAGAATGGGCAAAAATGTCACTCTCTAGATATGCTAAGCTGGTAGAGACATCCCCAAAAAGACTTGCAGCTGTAATTGCAGCAAAAGGTGGTTCTACAAAGTATTGACTTAGGGCAGGGGTCCTCAAACTACGGCCCGCGGGCCACATGCGGCCCGCGGAGGACTTTAAACCGGCCCGCCCGATGCTGAGAGGCAATGCCGGTTACACAGCAATCCCGCTGTGTCACAGAGATCAGTTCTGGCGCGCTGTGATAAATGTCCCGCCCTCCTCCTCCTAGACTAGCTTGTGTGATAGAGCCAGTGTGCTGTCTGTCACACGAGCTGGTCTAGGAGGAGGAGGGCGGGACTTTCTCACAGCGCGCCATAACTGTTACTACAGTGAGAGCACAGCACAACGTGGGAGTCAGAGCCAGACCGTGACACAGCACAGCGTGTCAGAGCACAGTAAGGAGAAGGCTGTGAGAGGGTGACAATAGTGAGTGAGGGGGGGGGGGTCTTGGCTTCCAATGATGATGATGATTTTGTGATAATGGGGGGGGGGGACAGATGGCTTCCAATGATGATGATGATTTTGTGATAATGGGGGGGGGGGGGGGGCAGATGGCTTCCAATGATGATGATGATTTTGTGATAATGGGGGGGGGGGGGACAGATGGCTTCCAATGATGATGATGATTTTGTGATAATGGGGGGGGGGGACAGATGGCTTTCAATGATGATGATGATTTTGTGATAATGGGGGGGGGGGGGGGATGGCTTTCCAATGATGATGATGATTTTGTGATAATGGGGGGGGGGGGGGGGACAGATGGCTTCCAATGATGATCATGATTTTGTGATAATGGGGGGGGACAGATGGCTTCCAATGATGATGATGATTTTGTGATGAGGGGGGGATGGTGGCTTGCAATGATGATGATGATGGTTTTGTGATAATGGGGGGGGGGGACAGATGGCTTGGGATGATGATTTTGTGATGATGGGGGGAGATGGCTTGCGATGATGATGATGGCGATGGCTTGCGATGATGATGATTTTGTGATGATGGGGGGGGGGGGGGGGGGAGATGGCTTGCGATGATGATAATTATTTTGTGATGATGGGGGGGTAGATGGCTTGACATGATGATGATGATTTTGTGATGAGGGGGGGGGGGATAAATTGCGATGATGATGATTTTGTGATGATGGGGGGGGGGGGAGATGGCTTGCGATGATGATTTTGTGATGATGGGGGGGGAGGGGGGAGATGGCTTGCGATGATGATGATGATTTTGTGATGATGGGGGGGTAGATGGCTTGACATGATGATGATGATGATTTTGTGATGAGGGGGGGGGGGAGATGGCTTGCGATGACGATGATGATTTTGTGATGAGGGGGGGAGAGATGGCTTGCGATGATGATGATGATTTTTTGATGATGGGGGGGGGGGGGGAGATGGCTTGCGATGATGATAATTATTTTGTGATGATGGGGGGTAGATGGCTTGCCATGATGATGATGATGATTTTGTGATGAGGGGGGGGGGGGGGATGGATTGCGATGATGATGATTTTGTGATGATGGGGGGGGGTGGCTTGCGATGATGATGATGATTTTGTGATGAGGGGGGGAGAGATGGCTTGCGATGATGATGATTTTGTGATGATGGGGGGGGGAGATGGCTTGCGATGATGATGATGATGATGATGATTTTGTGATGAGGGGGGAGATGGCTTGCGATGATGATGATGATTTTGTGATGATGGGGGGGGGGGGAGATGGCTTGCGATGATGATGATTTTGTGATGGGGGGGGAGATGGCTTGCGATGATGATGATTTTGTGATGATGGGGGGGAGATGGCTTGCGATGATGATGATGATTTTGTGATGAGGGGGGGAGATGGCTTGCAATGATGATGATGATTTTGTGATGAGGGGGGGGAGATGGCTTGCAATGATGATGATGATGATGATTTTGTGATGTGGGGGGGAGATATTTTTTTATAAATAAAAAAAAATGAAAATCATTCATCATATTCCTTCCATTTCACAATTATGTGCCATTTTGTGTTGGTCTAACCCATAAAATCCCAATAAAATACATTTACGTTTTTGGTTGCAATATGATAAAATGTGGAAAATTTCAAGGGGTGTGAATACTTTTTCAAGACACTGTATATCTTTGGTTCTACCTATCATTTTTATTTGCAGGGTTTTTTCTGCACTTTCATTCAGCAAGACAGCAAACAAATGCAATTCCAATACAGGAGAGCTATGTAAAAGCAAGGCAAGAGCATAAAACATCTGTTCATCTGAGCCACTAACTAAACTTATGTGAGTTCCTGATTGACCGGGTAACCCCTAATGGGTTCTCCAAAACAAATAAACACTTGAACCTTTTTAGTGTTTTGTCAGCAGTCATCATTTTCACCCAGCAGAATAAGAAAAGGCCCTGAGCATCAGTCAGCTCACAAATAGAAAAATCTGTGGATAGTTGAAACCAATACTGAGGTCTGGCTACCAGGTGAGATGGGGACCCAAGAAAACTCTAAACTCCAACTCCAGGACCCACAATAGAACCTATTATTTTGTTTTCTGAACAAATTCATCATAAACCCTCACCATGTGTAGGTAAGAAACCTAAGTGACACATATAGTTCACAACTGTGGCAGTCAGTGCCCTCGCTCCCAATCTTCCAAAAAAAAAAAAAAAAAGGGAAATTGCCAAAAATTTTAATTTTGCACATTAACACTATAACATTTTAACCACTTAAGACCCGGACACTTACGCTGCTAAATGACCCAAGGTGTTTTTACAATTCGGCGCTGCGTCGCTTTAACAGACAATTGCGCGGTCGTGCGACGTGGCTCCCAAACAAAATTTGCGTCCTTTTCTTCCCACAAATAGAGCTTTCTTTCGGTGGTATTTGATTGCCTCTGCGATTTTTATTTTTGCGCTATAAACTAAAATAGAGCGACAATTTTGAAAAAAATCACTATTTTTTTACTATTTGTTATAAGAAAAATCAAATAAACTAAATTTTAGTAAAACATTTAGGCCAAAATTTATTTAGCCACATGTCTTTAGTAAAAAAAAAAAAATCGTAATAAAAAAAATAGCTACCTAGCGGGAACAGCGACACTAATACAGCGATCAGAAAAATGATCGCTTAGTGACGCTGGCAATAGGGAGTGAAAGGGTTAACTAGGGCGGTGATCAGGGGGTTAAAACTTTATTAGGGGGGGTGGGGGGGCTATCCTGAACCTAACACTAACTGTTTTTTTACAGTGCCTGTCACACTGACACTAAATGCAGTGATTAAATCACTGCATTCAGTAACACTGTGACAGGGTGGGTGGGGGGGGCGATCACAAGGGGTTAATATGCCTATGTGAGTGTGTGTCAGTGTTGTGTTGGTGCACACTTACTTGGCATGTCTTCTCTCATCAGCTGCGCTGGGAAACAGCGCTGCGATGAGAGAAATGATCATTTCCTCCTTCCTGTGTAAACACAGGAGGAGGAAGTGACAGGCTGGGAGCGCGCTCCCATTGGCTAGGAGCGATCGCGGGGGGGCGGAAAACACGGACATCCGCCCCCGCTCGTCGGCGATCGCTCCCAGAGCCAGGGGGACCGCCGCACGCCGCGGAGGGGGTCCCGATGGGACCCCCGAACCGCACTAAGGCGAGGACGTAAATTTACGCCCTTGTGCCTGTACGAGCCATGTTGTGGACGTACATAGGCGTGCGGGGGTCCTTAACTGGTTAAATGTGATGACTTGGTGTATGAGAACTTGAAACAAAACAAAACCTGTTTGCTTTAACTGCTTAAAAACTGTGAGCTGTAGTTTGGCTTCAATTTGTTCCCTTATCTACATTTGCTAATACATTTAACACTACCTCCCTATACCCCCTTCACCCAGACTGGCAATGCTGCTGCCTGGTGTGTTCCTTCATCCAGAGTGGTGCCTCACTAAGAAAAAAAAAACAGTCAAAACACTGCCAGCGCTCAGTGGTCCTCAACAACGGGATGGCCAAACCAGTGGCACATCACATGCACGATCCAATTCTCAGTTCATACAGCCCTCCTCGGATAGGGATATCTAGTGTGAAACTGCAAAAAAATAATAATAAAATGCACAAACCCCTGGTGCATTACCCGAGTAAAAAAAGGTATTTATTAAAATGAAAGGAAACCAATGAAATGCATACTCACAAAAGTACAGAGGTATACAGCATGTACATGGAAGGAGGTAGGAAATGCTTCTAAAACATCACATTAAGCAAACGGACACATTTGGTGGGGGGAACCCCATTTCAGAGCTGTGCACAGCTGTACACCTCTGTACTTTTGTGAGTATGAATTTCATTGGTTTCCTTTCATTTTAATAAATACCGTTTTACTTGGGTAATGCACCAGGGGTTTGCGCTTCCTTTTTTCTTTTTGGTGTTTCACTGATATAGGAAGCATGTTACTGGCCAGATCACCAGGTGAAGTAAGAGGGAAAGAGCCAAAAGAAAAGAAAACTGAAGCAGCCACCACATCAAATGGTCGGTAAGCCGCAATGTAGTACATTTTTAGTTTTGGGTTTAATTTTGCTTTAAGACTCATGCATAATCCCAATTCTTCAGTGTTCTGCCAGCAAGCTCAATGTGGTACACTTCAAGGACTTGTGGTTAGTGCCTCTGTGTCATTCTATTACTAGATGTTGGCCCCATATAAGTCTATAAGGAACTCTCCAACACTTCTAGAGACAAAGGGTCTTGGATGTGGACTGCAGCAAAAATTAAAGCAGAGGTTCACCAAAAAAACATTTTTCTAACATTACAATGTGCATACTTCCAACATTTACAGTATAAGGCGCGTCACGAGTTTCCAAAAGAAGCCGAACTGCGAACTCTATACCGCACTATACGGCGCCTGCGCACAGACTGCCTGCGTAGGCGCCGTATAGAGCCGACTCGCAGTTCGGCTTCTTTCGGAAACTCGGGACGCGTTATCCGCTGGGGGAAGTTTTCTGTCAAGACGTCAATCATCTGGGCGAAGTCCCACATGACACTACGCCTCTTCATAGGAACACCTACTCCCGCGGGAGTGAGAACCCGGAAGCCGGGTGGAAAATAGCTATAAAACAGCAAAAAAATAAAAAAATCAGCATACTGTAAATGTTGAAAGTATGCACAATGTAATATTAGAAAAATGTTTTTAGGGTAAACCTCTGCTTTAATAGGTCAAGACAGACTTTAGGCCTACTGGTTACCCTTGTAGCAGACCCCCACCCTACACTTAACATGTGTTCTTGTAAAGGAAACCACTTATAGGCTATTGTAAGAATACTAACCTCAGTTAGTGATGTATTTAGGTTTTGTGCTGCCCTAGGCCTGACTAAACTTGTGCACCCCTAATTTAAATATGACCCACCCCTTCCTGTCAAGGCCACACCCCTTGCTGTTAAAGACCTGCCCTTCCCTTACCCTTACTCTATCCAATATTAAATAGAAAAGTGTTCCTATAGTTCTACTTTAGGCACAAAATTCTGATAATTTTATGGCGAGGACTAAAAAGATATAACCATGCCAATGGTGCAGCAGAAAACATATAGCACAGTGATGAAGGTTTGTGGTCCAGGATGATAGGACAGTCAAAATTAGAAGCTCCGCCCCCCCTACAGTTGCGGAATGCTTGCCTTTCTGCCCAGTCCGCCCCATAAGACTAGCGCTACACTAACAGTGCTACACTAATAGTGCAAGCCGGCGGAGACTCTTTCCGTGCTGCCCCCCTGCAACGTGCTGCCCTAGGCCTGGGCCTTGTTGGCCTAGGCCAGGATACAGCTCTGCCTCAATGCCATGTAAAAGTATCCATCAGTGTAGAAACCGCTTTTCTTTTTAAGGTTTGTGTAAGCGTTTCAATTTGCAGCTGTTCATTGTATTACAAATATATGGCAGAAGCACCAAAAAGTACACAAATTCATCTGTGTGAAAGGAAATTTTCCGAGTTTTCGTTTTTAGTACAAAGGCTAAGCAGAAAATTGTGAGCTGAAGACAGAACCTTCTTGACCTTCAAGGTACTCACATAGATCAAAACAATTGTTTTTTTTGCCAGCGAGAAAGACAACATCTTTTTCGAAGTTTCTATCTCAGTAATGACATGCACAACAAAACTGAACAACCTGAGAAAAAAATGTCAGCGTTATCGTGGATGTCTTTTAAAATAAATCAAAACTTGCAATAAAAATACATTTATCCAAGTCAAGTTGGGATTAGCATTGGAATAAATATATCTGTATAGCAGATGGTTGTTTCTGCCCTGCCTAGAGTTTCCAACAAATCTGTTCTACTGCTAAATAAATCTTGTTTTATACCTTGTCCTTTCTGACCTTTACATACTATCCAATATGTTAACCCAATATTCTTTACATGTAAAACCTACAGAGTGGTCTTATTGCGACAGAGGGCATTTTGTTTTACATATAAATAGCCATGTAGAGTACAGGGGGAATAGAAATCATGTCCGACTCTGCAAGAGGTTGGATACTGGACTGCCAGGACTGCAGTGGATACATTTATTTAGTTGACTCTAAATTTGAGGATAGAGAAAAGCATCAGCATCATTAAGAAATACATTCTATATCTGGCCATATAATTCTAGTAAACAATGGCTACATCCGTCATCCACTGATGTATGGACAATCTAATGCTGGCCATACACTATACGAAAATTCGGCCGAAAATCGGTCGCAAAGAAAGATCTTTCGTTTTTCGGCCAGTTAATGGGCACAAAAGTTTCTGCCGAGTGAACGATAAATCGGAAGGTTAACGTGTTTCCCGTCCAAACTAGGTATATGTAAAAAAAAAAAAAAAGGTGTTCTTGTAAATGGGCAATATCCCAAAGGAGCAATTTAAAAGTAATCCAAAATCTGATTAATTAACACGGGTTACCGCACTTTGCTATCCAACACCTCTAAGTGCACTTCACACCTACAGCAGCAACCCCTCCCTTTCCTTTCCCTTTCCACACAGTGATAATATTCACTTTAAGCCATTATTAAATATCAATTCAAGCCAATTTTAAAATAACAGTGATGCTTAGCAAATTGTATTATCTGCAGTAAGTGGTAACTGGCAGAAAAAAAAAAAAAATCTATTGTTACCCATGCTACTGTATCACACATTTTATATAACTATATATATATATATATATATATTATATATATATATATATATATATACACACACATACACAGCCTTGCAAAAATGTATTCACCCCCCCCCCTGGCTTTCTACCTATTTTGTTGCATTACAGTCTTTAGTTTTTTTAGTTTGAATTATATGTGATGGATCAGAACACAATAGTCCAAGTTGGTGAAGTAAAATTAGAAAAATATATACGGTACATAATATACGGTACATAAAACTATTTTTGAGCCATAAAAAAATGATAATTGGCTCTGGTGCAACCGATTACCTTCAGAAGTCACATAATTAGTGAAATAATGTCCACCTGTGTGCAATCTAAGTGTCACATGATCTGTCATTACATATACACACCTTTTTGAAAGGCCCCAGAGGCTGAAACACCTAAGCAAGAGGCACCACTAACCAAACACTGCCATGAAGACCAAGGAACTCTCCAAACAAGTAAGGGAGAAGTATCCCCAAATCTTTGGTGATCTCTAGGAGCGCCATCAAATCTATCATAACCAAATGGAAGGAACATGGCACAACAGCTAACCTGCCAAGAGAGGGCATTAATAAGAGAGACAGCAAATAGACCTAAGGTAACCCTGGAGGAGTTGCAGAGTTCCACAGCAGAGACTGGAGTATCTGTACATAGGACGGAAATAAGCCGTACGCTGCATAGAGTTGGGCTTTATGGCAGAGTGGCCAGAAGAAAGCCATTGCTTTCAGAAAAAAAAAACAAATAGCACATTTTAAGTTTGCGAAAAGGCATGTTGGAGACTCCCAAAATGTATGGAGGAAGGTGCTCTGGTCTGATGAGACTAAAATTGAATTTTTTGGCCATCAAAGAAAACGCTATATCTGGAGCAAACCCAACACATTACATCACCCAAAGAGCACCAACAGTGAAACATGGTGGTGGCAGCATCATGCTGTGGGGGTGTTTTTCCAGCAGTCCAACTTGAAGGAGCTGGAGCAGTTTTGCAAGGAGGAATGGGCAAAAATCCCAGTGTCAAGATGTGGTTAGCTCGTAGAGACTTATCCAAAGCAACTTGGAGCCAAGTAAGGTCCATAAAAACATGGATGAGCGAGTTTGGGGTGGGGGACCTTGACTTGCCTGTATAGAGTCCTGACTTCAAAATGACAGAAGACCTTTGGAATAAATTCGAGCAGAGACTGCGAGCCAGGCCATTTCGTCCACATCAGTGCCTGACCTCACAAATGTGCTTCTGGAAGAATGATCAAACATTCCTAAACCTTGTGGACAGCCTTCCCAGAAGAGTTGAAGCTGCTATAACTGCAAAGGGTGGGCCAACTCAATATTGAACCCTGCAGACTCAAAGCCTCATACACACACTCGGTTTTCTCGTCAAGAAAGCTCTGCCAGCAGTTTTCTTGCTGGTTCTTGCCGAGAAAACCGAGCGTGTGTATGAGGCTTGAGTCTGCAGGGTTCAATATTGAGTTGGCCCACCCTTTGCAGTTATAGCAGGTTCAACTCTTCTAAGTAAACCGAGCGTGTGTACGTGTTTCTCGTCTGGAAATCTGGCCAGAATCTCGACGAGAAAAATAGAGATCCTGCTCTCTATTTTCTTGTCGAGATTCTTGTCGGCCTGTTTGCCGACAAGAAACCCGAGAGTGTGTATACTTACCTGACGCCGTGGAAACCCAGGCATGCTCGAAATGACTTTGACGCCATGCGCGGTAGCTTCCACAGCATAGGTAGGGTGAAGCAAGATGCTTGTCGCACGCAATGATGTCACCACCTTCTTGTCTTTCAAGAGAACCGCAGTTCTTTTGAAAGGTCTGTGTGTACACTCGGCGGCAAGAGATTTTTTCTGACGAGATTCTTGCCGGTGTGTACGAGGCCTAAGACTGGGATGCCATTAAAGTTGATGTGCATGTAAAGGCAGGGGTCCTAATACTTTTGGTTACAAAGAGTTTATACACATACATATACGCATGCGTGCGGGATCCGCCGGTAACGGCACACGGACTAAGCAACGGCACATAGGTGCCATTGCTTCAGTTTGCCCCAGTGTGCATGTGCCACATGCAGGGGACAGGGGATAGCTCCTAAACCATGCAGGTTTAGGAGATATCCTTGGTAGCTACAGGTAAGCCTTAATATAGGGTTACCTGTAGCATAAAGTGGTTGTAAAGGGTTTACAACCACTTTAATGCTGTCATTACGTAGAATGAATCCCCAGGACCTTCACTCATGATGCCAATAAGCCTGCCTTACCATGCATATCAGTATTATTATCATTATTATTATACAGGATTTATATAGCAACAACAGTTTGCACATCGCTTTATAATGTAGAGGGGGACAGCACAATTACAATACAGAAGGGACACAATGGCTTTTACATTGTACAGGAGTGCTCTTACATTGTCTCTTGCACATCATAGACATGTTACAAATCTATGAAAAGGGCAGTGCATTTAGTTTACTTTCAGGACTATGAAAAGTATCCCATTGAAAAAAAATAAAAGGAAGAAGGATCCATGGCTACGATTTTGCACACTATTATTCTAGGAACTAAAAGAAAACTGTAAAGGAGGTAAAATGCAGAAAATGCCCACAAGAGTGACACAATGCTTTTTGTATCTAAAAGAAAATCAGCTACAGTGACAAACTAGACAAAAAAAAGCTGAAAGCACTTAAAATAATAGGTAACCTGATTGAATAGTTCTGCCTCAGCAACAGAATCTCAGCAGTGGTTCTGCTTATAGCAGAAATAAAATGGCACACTGTGCCTCTTTGATACATTCCACTCTGACAAAGAGTAGCAAGCTCCCTCATGCTGTCTTGCGATCGTACCTGAAGTGTGGACACATTCAGATCCAGTGGCACACACTTGGCAGCTACACGAGTAGAATACAAGCTGTAGGCTCTAAAGCTCTTCAAAATTCACATGTAATAAGTCAAAAGAGTAATTAGACATTGCAGAAAGGATTTAATGCTCTACTCCCATATGGGCTAGCAAGTGAACCCGCCATAGGAAGAACAGCTTAATTACTACTATGTAGCAGGCCTTCAGAATTTGGCGACTGTAGGAAACTGTGGGGAAAGAGCTAGGTTTGTGTACTTTAAATACCAGCGTCTGTTCCCCCGGGAATGTAGAACACAAGCCAGTAAGTCACAAGGGGAGCATTTATGACCAGCATTCTAAATCACAGGGAATTGTTAAGGGAACCCACTAAAATGATTGGATCTGTATTTTGCTTCCGTTAACCCTTATGTTGTAACAGCCAGGTATTACATTATTCAAATTTTGTAAAGAAAAATAAATAAAAAAATGCAGGAAAGGAGGTACATTTCTGGCTATACTGTCACCAAGTGCAGCAATAATAGGTACACAATAAATCCTGTTAGGACATCATTGCTTGCCAGTAGGAGACCCTGTAACCAAAACCTACTAGAGTGCTAAAGAATGGGGACTGCAGCATGAACTCCAGGCTCAGTTGCACACTCTGTAAATATATTTTCTACCTCGGCACAATGGAAAGTAATGTGCACATTAAAATATCACTCTGTAACTGTGTGGACAAGTTAGCAGCTATTCACTTCCAACACTATCCATGTCCCCTTCATAGACCTTGCTCGCTAAGCCAGACACTGGAGGTTCTGCACTCAAAGTGCACCTCAGTCCATCAGAAGTCTATGAATTTTCATTGTGTGCGCACGCGCCTTAACTCCTTTATTAAAATAGCAAACATGGTATACTTACCTACTCAGAGTGGCCCGGATTCTCCTCTTCTGGGGTCCCTGGCGGCGATTTTGGCTCCTCCTATTGTTCTTAGGGACTACCATAGCCAGCCACTGGCTATGGGGAGAGCGTAGTCTACGAGCACCTGACCTGTGTCTCTATGGAGCCACGCTCCATAGACTTACACAGCGGTACTTAGGCCCGCCCCCCACTTTACTGCATCTGATTGACAGCAGCAACAGCCAATGGCTCCTGCTACTGTTTCGAGTGCTGTGTAAAAAGAGAAAAAGAGGTGAGAATAGATGCAGCCATGCACAGCGCTGATCTCTTCTCCCCTCTCTTCCCCTTAACACAGGGAAGGTGTGGGCACAGAGAAACTGAAAACATTTTCTACCTTAATACAAGCAATGCATTGGGGTACAAAACATTTTTAGGTTTAGTAACACTTTAGGCCCCTAGTGCCCAGAGCCAGCTCAGGTGCCATAACCATTTAGAGCCCATGTGCATATGCAATAACCCCACAATATCCAGTCTTCAGCCCATGTGCATCATCTCCTCAGCCCTCAGTCCCCAGGCAAGTATGTTAACTCTCAGCACTCTGCACCCAGCTCATGTAGGGTACACCCTCAGCACTCAGTACCCAAAATATATGCTCTATTCTTTTGAGAATGTGTTCTTCTGTTTATGTGCATCGAAAATGATCACCTTGTAATACAACTTATTCAGTTTAGGATAAATAAAAGGCAAAACATCTGGGCATAGATATATTAAAAAAAAAAAGCATAAATACCTTTTCCTCCTCTCATTACCTCTGTTGTCAGCTGCAATAAAATCTGGAGAAGGTAAAGCATCAGTACACTGATGTTCCCAGTGAATGGCTGTATAGGGGAGGTGTGTCAGGACAGGTCTTATTATTGGAGAAGAACAGCCCGTGTTCCCATCATAGCTAGAAAACTGACCACGATGTGTTCTCCTGCTTGGTATATTCATATTTTAAACAGGAAAGGGAAATGGCAGGAACGCCAGATATTTTACACAGGAGGAAGCAATACAAAGAAAACGGGATACTTTCTCATACAAGTACATGATACAAGTACATGATACCATAGCCAACCGCTGGCTATGGGGAGAGCGTAGTCTGCGAACACCCGACTTGTGTCTCAATGGGCCGCACTCCACAGACTTACACAGCGGTACTTAGGCCCGCCCCCCACTTCCTCGTCACTGCATCTAATAGACTGCACATATAAGGAATATGAGATGTTAGGGTTACATACACTTTAATCTCTTAGCAACCTGTGCATTTATCTCTCAGAAGACAGTCCCCAGCACATCTTTATTTTTTTTTTTCAAATAACAGTTTTTATTAGGCACAGGGTGACCCCCGTGCCGCAGAGAAAATTGTACAAAACTTCAGCAGAGCAGTAGAAAATACAGTGCATAGCATATTTCAGCACATTACAAGGCAGAAAACAGGGGAAGCTCAACTGCTCCTCACGTAAGCAACCAAACCACATACACATTCTGCCATATGTTATATCATAGCACTCGTATAAGAAACAAATAACACAGCAACAATAAAAAGGAAAGGGTCAGGGGAGAAATTAAGGAAAAAAAAAAGGAAAAGAGAGAAGAGAAGAAAAAGAAAGAAAAAGGAAAATGAAAGGGGGGACTGCAGACGCAGGGAGAGAAGGTGAGGGGTAAGGGGGGGGGGCTCGACCCATGGCTCAGGGCGGATCCTCACGACGATGCCACTCCTCCCAGGTCACGTCATGCATTTCCAATCTATCCTGCAACCTGGCTGTCATTTTTTCCATGAGCTCAACATCTTTGATCCTGTGTACAGGTCAGTTGGAGAGGGGGGGACAGGCGCTTCCAACGGTGGGCAACTAGGCACCTCGCGGCCGTCAGAACATGCCTAAGCAGTTTTTTGGAGGTTTTGGGGATTTGCAGGGGCGATACCCCCAGTAAAAATAGTTTCGGGGACCAGGGAACTGGCAACCCCAGGAGACGAGATAACAGTCTTTGGGTTTCCGTCCAAAACGGTACTATCTTGGGGCAGGTCCAGTAAATATGATACAAGGTTCCCTTGGCTCCCTGGCAGCGCCTGCACCTGTCTGAACTGGATGGATAGATAGCATGGAGAACATCCGGTGTCATATACCAAAAATACAGTATCTTATAGGCATTTTCCTTGTACAGTGTACAGAGAGAGCTCTTAGCTGCCTGAGACCAGATCGTTCGTCACGTCGCCTCCGGAATCTCCTCCCCGAGTGCCTTCTCCCAGCGAAGCATGTATGCATGCCTGCCCTGGATGAGGAAAGAGCGAGAGTTGAGCAACTGATATATATCTGATATCAGCCCGCGGCGAGCAGATCCCTCCAGTACCAGTTTTTCGAAAGGCGCCGGCGCTGAGAATTGGAGCTTTGGGGCGAATGATTGCCCAGCACATCTTTAACCACTTCATTACTGGGCACTTTCACCTCCTTCCTGCCCAAGCCATTTTTCAGCTTTCAGCGTTGTCACAATTTGAATGACAATTGCGCAATAATGCAACACTTTACCCAAATTAAATTTTAATCATTTTTTTTCCCCACAAATAGAGCTTTCTTTTGGTGGTATTTGATCACCTCTGCAACTTAATTTTTTTTTTGCTATAAACAAAAGAAGAGCGACAATTTTGAAAAAAAAAGCACTATTTTTTACTTTTTGCTATAATAAATATCCCCAAAAATATATAAAAACATTTATTTTTTCCTCAGTTTTGGCCGATACGTCTTCTACATATTTTTGGTAAAAAAAATAAAAATTGCAATAAGAGTATATTGATAAAATGATTTATAGCCGATGATTGACGTCTTGAGAAAAACTTCCCCCGGCAGATAAGGCGCGTCACGAGTTTCCGAAAGTAGCCAAACTGCGAGTCAGCTCTATACAGCGCCTGCGCAGTCAGCTCTTCACGGCTCCTAGTCAGTGCGCAGGCGCCGTATAGAGCTGAATCGCAGTTCGGGTACTTTCGTAAACTTGTGATGCGCCTTATTCGTCGGGGGGGGGGAGTTTTTATCAAGACGTCAATCTTGGCGAAGTCCCAGAAGACTTTGCGCGTCTGCATAAGAACGCCTACTCCAGAGGGAGTGAATACCCGGAAGCCGGGTGGAAAATAGCAATAATACGGTATGTAGAGCCAAAAAATTAAAAAAAAATAAACAGCATACTGTACATGTTGGAAGTATGCAGAATGTAATGTTATATAAATGTTATTTGGGTGAAGCTCCGCTTTAAATGTGAATCCTAGTGAGTGATTCTAACTGTAGGGGGAGGGGACTGACTGGGGGAGGTGACCGATCTGTGTCCCTATGTACAAGGGACACAGAATCGCTCTCCTCTTCCTGACAGGACGTGGATCTACACAGAGATCCACGGTCCTGCTCAGTTACTGGGCAATCGCGGGTGCCCGGCAACCATCGCAGCCGGGCACGCGCATCGGGTTCCCAATAACGCAGCGTGTGCGTGCGCCCTAGTGGCTCTGCAAGGCGAGGACGTCATATGATGCCCTCCCAGAACGAGAGGATTATCGCGCCGCTGTCAATTGACGGCAGCCTGTAGTAAAGCAGTCAATAACACCTTTGTGCTCAGTGCGTGTGCATTACCCGCTTCCCAGCCGGTTTTCCTCTTTTAGTTTTATCGCCACAGACTAACGTTTGCCATACTCCCCTTCCCCCGAATTCCTTTCCTGCACATACTGGCTACTGTCATACCAAACGCACTCCTGCACATACTGACCCCAAGGCAAACCTCTGTACTCCTCTCCTGCATGAAATGCCTAACGTCATATCCCCCTTCCCCTGAATTTCTCTCTGGCACCTACTGCCCGCTGTCATGCCCCCTGTACTACTTTCTGCACATATTGTCTGCCAACATACCCGCCACACTCATCTCCTGCAGAATGCAGCATGCCAAGATACCTCTTTAGCATTGCTGTCCCCAATCTTTCCAGTTTATGAATGAACACACTTTTGCTAGTATAGCAGAAAACACATATTTATGAAGGGCCACAGTAAACAATCGATCTCCAGCTTTCATCAGTTCATGGTAGAAAGGAAAGACAATTGGTGATTACATTCTATACTTTCCAAGGTGCTCATATAGTACACTTGGACACACCTGCCAGAAATGATTTTTCACTTGTATGACAGCACTAAATTTGTACAAGCTGGAATCGGTCTGGTTTCTCAGAGTGAATGCGTGTCTTTGCCCTCTGTATTGTGATCCAGCGCCTAGCAAATTCTTTTCCTTAATATTATAATTACAAGGCAGACATTACTTCATAAAATCCTTTTGTTTACCATTTTTACCTGCTTCTGATTCCCTTAAATTACACTCTTGAGGAGATTTAGTCTGTATCTAACCATAGGACACTAAAAATAACACCCGTAATTGTAAAAACAGCTACAACAATAACACAATCCTAGTAACAGCCAAGATAACACTAAACTAAAATAAGAAGTGTGTTTGACGCACTCTTGCTACCCTTTTTAAATCAATGTGCTATTTAATATTTTAACATCTTAACCTCGGATATGATTAGTCCCTGCCCGTGCCTGGACTGTCACTGTAGAAACAAGAGTAAACCAACAGAAGGCTTGGCTACGGCTGGCAGAGATTCAGTTTGGATTCTGTACTTGGCAACAGGAGGGGAAGAAATTCTTATTTAGATCTGCCAGGAATGCTGTGATCAAATAGACCACAATATATTACATATAGATTTGTATGAAAAGGTAAATGCATGATACTAGGAAACAAGCATCATGTAAAAGCTCATTTTAAATAATAATAATAAAAAAAATCTAATACATTAAAGCAGAAATATAGGCAAATTTATTTTGGCTATTATTTGGATGATTTGAGATTTTATTTTGAACCCCCCTTAGTTTCTTTTGCCATCTATGTCACGTTGGGTAGACTTCCCTTCACTTCCAATCTCATAGCCAGAAAGTGAGAGGAAATCTCTGCAGGGTAAAGGATTTACCTTTAGATACACAAAAAGGTTGCCCATTGTTTAAAGTACCCTTGGAGTTTAAGCCGACATAAGTAAAAACAAAATTCAAATAAAGCATAAATCCTGTATATGTCTGCTGTCTTGACATAATGATTGATTGAAAACAAAGCAATAATAAAAACAAAATCAAATCCAATACCTATGCCTGCTTTGTTCTGAACCATATCTTTCCTGGACACCATCTTTAAACTTATCCTCATCATTAAACATGTCTACTAGGTCACTACAGACCTCTATGATAGAACCCAAAATGCAGCAGGGGATGTGTCGGCCAACAAAACTGGTGGTATTGGACATCAGCAGTGGTCATAAGGAACAGAGATTACCAGGGATGGACTGGCCATTGGGACTACAGGGAGTTTCCCGGTGAGCCGATGGCTTAGTGGGCCGGCTTTAGTGACAGCGGACCGCCGCCCCCCTCCGCTCCTCTGTCTCTCCCTTCCTGCAGCACTCACCTCCTCTCCCTCCCTGCAGCGCTCACCTGGGGGGAACAGAGGAGCAGGGGGACGACAAAGGAGCACGGGGGAAGGGACAGACAGCTGACTCAACAGCTATGGCCTGGGACTTTCTCACTTTTGTCTAATCTTGTCCCATACGGGGGAGCACCGAAATGATTATTTTCCCCCCGGGTAAAATAAGGTCTAGCTTCCCCACTGGTACTGCCTATAGGAGTACCAGTACCAGCCGTTCTACTCTAATAAAGTGGCTAGTGAAGGGGGAGAGGGGGCTTGGGTGGCCGGCGGGGCGCGGGAGTTGTCCGGCCGCCATGGGAGAGACCTGTCAAAGTGGGCCAGTCTGGATGAAGTCCAGGGCCAAATTTTTGTCCCAGTCCAGCCCTGGAAATTACCCACCAGACTAATCTTCTTTTACAGGCTGCTTTAGGTTTCATTTCTAAGCTGTAGAGCATGGGTGGTCAACATGTGGCCCTTCAGCTGTTGTGAAACTACAAGTCCCATCATGCCTCTGCTTTTGGGAGCCATGCCAGGACGGTCAGCCTTGCAGTGCCTCATTGGACGAGTTGTTCCACAACAGCTGTAGGGCCACAGGTTGAGCACCCATGCTGTAGAGACAAGGTTGCTTTAACCACTTAAGGACCGCCTACTGCACATTTACGTCGGCAGAATGGCACGGCTGGGCACATCAACGTATATATACGTTGGTTTTAGTACCCAGCCGTGGGTCGCGGGCGCGACCCGGTCCGAAGCTCCGGGACCGCGGGATTCGCGGACCCGATCGCCGCTGCAGTGCGGCGATCCGTCCCTGGAGCGGAAGAATGGGGAGAGCCGTGTGTACACACGGCTTCCCCGTGCTTCTCTGTGGCCGGAGCATCGATCGCGTCATCCCTGTAATAGGGGGACGCGATCGATGATGTCACACCTACAGCCACACCCCCCTACAGTTGTAAACACACACATTAGGGCACACATTCCCTACAGCGCCACCTGTGGTTAACTCCCAAACTGCAACTGTCATTTCCACAGTAAACAATGCAATTTAAATGCATTTTTTGCTGTGAAAATGACAATTGTCCCAAAAATGTGTCAAAATTGTCCGAAGTGTCCGCCATATTGTCGCAGTCACGAAAAAAAATCGCTGATCGCCGCTATTAGTAGTAAAAAAAAAAAAATTAATAAAAATGCAATAAAACTATCCCTTATTTTGTAAACGCTATAAATTTTGCGAAAACCAACCGATAAACGCTTATTGCGATTTTTTTTACAAAAAATATGTAGAAGAATACGTATCGGCCTAAACTGAGGAAAAAAAAAGTTTTTTTATATATTTTTGGGGGATATTTATTATAGCAAAAAGTAAAAAATATTGCATTTTTTTTAAATTGTCGCTCTATTTTTGTTTATAGCGCAAAAAATAAAAACCGCAGAGGTGATCAAATACCACCAAAAGAAAGCTCTATTTGTGGGAAAAAAAGGACGCAAATTTTGTTTGGGAGCCACGTCGCACGACCGCGCAATTGTCTGTTAAAGCGACGCAGTGCCGAATCGCAAAAACCCCTTGGGTCATTTGCCAGCGTATTGGTCCGGGTCTTAAGTGGTTAAATAGTAAAAAATACATTCTTTCCAATGCTAGAGATGTGCCATAGATTGGTAATGCTCTTAGTCACTGAGACAGAATCATATGTCATAACCACTCAGTGCAGAGTGTCTCTGAAAATAATTTAAAAATGTTGGCAATTAGAGGCTTTGTAGCATCCTTTCTAGTCAGTCTCTGTCCGGAAGTCACAACAATTTAATCTCCTTCCACAAGCAGGGAGCACATTTCTTACTCTTATTGCCAGCTGTGCACCATGCCTTTAATTTAATGAATTCCATTTAATTTATTTTCCTTTTATTGTGTTACCATGTTTAAAACATTGCAGCACAGCATTTTTTTGTTACGTACCATTTTAGATGACCCATGCATAGCCCTGTATACATTTTCTGCCTACAGGAAATCAAATAACCTGCTTAATGGCGACTGAAGCTGCCTAATGAAGATGATTACATTATTAAGAAGCTTTAAGATTCTTTTCATCTGATGGGTAAGAATGCTGCTTGTATGAGCACATCAAGTCATCTGGTTTGACTCTAGCAAGATCTTTCAAATGAATAAATAACTATTTTGTCTGGTAACGGGGATACAAAAAGCTCTATTTGCTGTGTAAACAACAGAAATTTGAAAAGGAGTACGTTTGGAAATTAGGCATGTGTACACGTACATAGAACCTGCACACCCACAAAGAAGTGATCTCAGTATAAAAGGATTTAGATGGTCACATTCAGTTATAACCCTTCTATTTGGATCACTCAGATCCCCTAAATCCAGTGATGAAGAGGATCCTTGAAACATGCAGACCTTTTTAAAAGTTAACCTGTTAGCACTCCAATGGAATAGATAGCACTACAACACTAAAATATAGGCACATAACTTTAAATGTCCTCTCCAGCGTTCCAGCTGTCCTTTCCAGCTTGTTGCTCCCGATGACGTCATCTTTGACGAAACTAGTAGGCCAGATAACACACGCCAATACGCATATACAGTCCCACCATGGCCATCGTGGATTCTGGAATATGAGTTGTTTATATGATATGAAGTGCTTGGTTGCCATCTCTTCATTGTAAGTGCATTTACCACATAAAACTCATGTTTTACAGTATGAAGGGTGTGTCTTTTTCATGATACTACATCTAACTGGAGTATATATGCACATCAATCTATTAAAATGCAGCAGTACCATCCTTTGACATGTGGTTTTGAGGAAAGCTAGATATCTTGGATTAATACACAAGTGCTGGTTGACCACTCTTAATGGGGGGGGGGGGGGGTCATACGATTCTGGTAAGCCTCCCTCTGTTGCACACCAAGGTGATGTATGGTTTATCATTTAGGCCCCCATGTACACGGGATGCTGCTAAACATACGTTCAGAGGCAGTTGGATGCTTTTTTCAACTACCCCTGAACTCATTCAATGTTATCCTATGTGACCCTGTAGTCTTGTTTATTGCCGTTTTTAGGCAGTTGAGTTTAACAGCGTTTCTTTGAAAGCAAAAAAATGGGTTCAGACGCAGAAGATTTCCACATTTCAGACGCCAAACGCAACTAAACGCTGTAATCTGTGTTTCGTTTATAGGCCATTTATTGAAACGCTTGTAAAACGCAAACGTGGCAAAATGCGGCTAATTTAATCATTTAGGAGCAGTTGTAAAAGCATCCCGTGTACATGGAGCCTAATGCCGTGTACACACAAACAGTTCGTCTGATGAAAACGGTCTGATGGACCATTTTCATCAGACGAAACGATCATGTGTGGGCCCCATCGGTTTGTTATCCATCAGTGAAAAAACGAGGAACTTGTTTTAAAATTATCTGAAGGTTAAAAAACCGATAGAAAAAAAACAATTGTGTATGGGTACGTCCATCGGTTAAAAATCCATGCATGCTCAGAATCAAGTCGACGCACGCTCAGAAGCATTGAACTTAATTTTTCTCAGCACGTCGTTGTGTTTTACGTCACCGTGTTCCGACATGATCGATTTTTTAAACAATAGTGTGTAGGCACGACTGATGAAAGTCAGCTTCATCGAATATCTGATGAAAAAAAATCCATCAGACCGCTTTCATCGGATGAACCGATCGTGTGTAAAGGGTATTAGAAGTTTGGTGGCGTTTGGTATCCACATCTGCCATTTTCCTCGCAATCGAAGAACAACTGAATTCACAGTTTTTGGCTTCACATTTGGACTTCATTGTTTTATTTTTTCATTTTGTGGTGACACAAAATAGTTTGATATATTTGTATTGCACATACTATTTATTTATCTTAGCACTGGACTATCGTTTTGTGATGTTTATTATGCTATGTATTATGGTATTGTGTTATCTGCTATGCTTTTACTATGCAATAGAGCCCTAGCGCAATTTTTTTAGTTCTTATTTATGGTTCTTTCCAGCTTGCCTACACCCACACATTTAAATTGGCCCACTCAAGGATTCAAGGAAGTTGGGACATTGAAGGAGGAGTCTAAAACCTGATTGTATGTTTTCTGTCCATTAGATCTTAATTTTTGTCAATAATTTTGTGATATTTCCCCACGCTTCCTTTTCCAGTGACCCCCATGGAGGAAAAGGGGGGGGGGTGTAAAAATAACTGAGACAGAAGAGCAGACTTTTACACTTGGAAGCTTCCTCACTGTGATCCTGTTTTGTCTCTGTTCCAAGATTTCTACAAGTTCCTGTCCTGACTAATAGGAACGTAAACAACAATGAAAACCTGAAGTTTAACCCTTGCTCACTTTATCCGTAACATAAGTTTCTGCTTTTCAGCTGGGCTTTGAGTCATCTGATGGATCAATATGAGCTCTAGCATAAAGATAGTGAACATCACTTCAGGAACCATATAGAGACTAGGCTAGAGTATTTTTAGCATTTCATTTACTCTTACATTTTTAAAAAGTTCTCAGTTTAAACTTATATGGACTCATATTTTGTTTGTTGTCTGTTTTCCTGATGTAGAAGATCTAATACCTCATTTAAAAAGCAGATAGTAAAAAAAATAAAAATATTGTGCCATTTTAAAAATGTAAAACTTTGGTCCGACGGACAAACGGTCCGATAGGCCATATACACCATGGAATTGGTCCGATTAAACTGGTCTTAAGACCAGTTTCATCAGACCGGTCTGATCGTGTGTATGCGGCCTTACAGGTCTCTTAAAGTGGTGTCCCGATACCATCATACTCAAAATTCCTGCCGCAACCAAGTAACATCCAACTCCTGCCAAACAGTTTTGTCGTGGACAGAGTGGTTAAGGCTAATGCTTCAGTCAGGATTTTATTATTATTACTGAGATTTCCCTCAACTTCCTGTTGGAACTAAAAAAATAAAAAAATGGATGCAGTTATGCTTTTAGCAGACATTTACAAAATACATGAAAACTGCCATCTGTGGAAGTGCTGGGTCTACTTTGTTTACTATCCCCTTCAAGGCATTATGTTATATGTTACTGTATATGCTATATTGTAAACATACAGTATATAAAAAATACCATCATTCACTATGTCACAGTCTGGAAGAAAAAGGTACTTCTTAATAAAAAATTTCAGTCTGGAAGAAATGGTGCTTCTTAATAAGGACAATAACCTAAAAATGAAATAATTCAAACTCCGGTACGAAAAGCAGCACTTTGCTTTAGACCAGTTGGAATCCTGTATGCATGCTGTGCTTTGTTTCCTGCATTTGACTGAAGCCTGAATAAAAGATACGTTTTAACAGTGAGGAGAGGATTCTAATAACAGCGCTTTATTACCGATCTGATGCTCGTTTCCTGTTCTTACGATAAATATGAATTCATGGACTAAGGTATGCCTGTTACTACTTAGCCCACTCCAGCAGTATTCCATGGCTAGTATATTGTCATCATTCACCTATACTTGGTTCTGAGTATGATGAATGTCTTTATGAAAAAAGAATTGCATAAAAAAATATATATATATTATATATAGTTATATATATTTTTTTTTGGCAAATTATTTTTACTAATTTAACCACTTAAGGACCGCCGCACGCACATTTACTTCCACAGAAGGGCACAAGGGCGTATATATACGTCCTCGCCCAGTAGCGGGTCGGGGGTCCGATCGGGACCCCCTCCGCAGCGTGCGGCGGTCCCCGTGTCTCCGGGAGCGATCCGGGACGAGCGGGCGGATGTCCGTCTTTGCCCGCCCCCCCGCGATTGCTCCCAGCCAATCGCTGCGCTCCCCCGCCCTGTCACTTCCTCCTCCCGTGTAAACACAGGAAGGGGGAAGTGATGTAATCTCTCATCGCAGCGGTATTTCCAACCGCTGCGATGAGAGAAACACCTCACAGTAAGTGTGCACTAACACTACACTGACACACACACACATAGCAACATTAACCCCTTGCGATCTGCCCCCCCACCCCCCCTGTCACAGTGTCAGTGAATGCAGTGATCTAATCACTGCATTTAGTGTCAGTGTGACAGGCAGTGTAAAAGTCAGTTAGTGTTAGGTTCAGGATAGCCCCCCCACCCCCCCTAATAAAGTTTTAACCCCCTGATCACCGTCCTAGTTAACCCTTTCACTCCCTATTGCCAGCGTCAATAAGCGATAATTTTTCTGATCGCTGTATTAGTGTCGCTGTTCCCGCTAGGTAGCTATTTTTTTTTATTGCGATTTTTTTTTTTACTAAAGACATGTGGCTAAATAAATTTTGGCCTAAATGTTTGACTAAATATTCGTTTATTTGATTATTTTTTTAACAAAAAGTAAAAAATAGTGTTTTTTTTTCAAAAATGTCGCTCTATTTTTGTATATAGCGCAAAAAATAAAGATCGCAGAGGTGATCAAATACCACCAAAAGAAAGCTCTATTTGTGGGAAGAAAAGGACGCAAATTTTGTTTGGAAGCCACGTCGCGCGACCGCGCAATTGTCTGTTAAAGCGACGCAGTGTCGAATCGCAAAAACACCTTGGGTCATTTACCAGCGTATTGGTCCGGGTCTTAAGTGGTTAACACATAATGGTACAAAACAGTAAGTGCGAGTCAAACAAACAATATACAGTCATAAGGTACACAAGTAGAAATATGTACAGCCAGACAACTCAAAAACAATCTTGCATACGTAGGGGATTATATATCACTAATGGTAAATCAAAAACCTTGATGATGCAGAGCACAAAAAAAGGTAGCCAGGACCAACTTCCTAACAGTGTGCATAGTTTTCCCCCCACCACAATTGAAGGAGCTTATAGGCAGGATATCCCACGCACAGTGGACTTTTTTCAGTCGCTATGGTGACCTAGCATACCTTTTCCAGCCGTCCTGTAATTCACTGAAATAAACAGATTTCAGCTTTGACCATCTTAGTTTAGTAAAAATGATATAAGGTCCTGGTTGGCTACTGCCCTTTGTGATGGAAAAAGACACACCCGCCGCTCCAGGTGTGACCAGGAAGCCTAATGATCCAGTAGGTGCTCCTCGGGTCGCCTCTGCACACAATGAAATTAGAAGAAATTGCTGCACACCACTATAGATCAAAATCCTTTTTATTTGGACATCCCAAAAACTACAGGAATAAGAATGCTGGCTAGATGCGTTTCGCACACTTCACGTGTGTCATGACATGCTCATTGTTCTAGTAATTTAACTCTTCCTACAAAACTGTATATGATAAATAACTAAATGAACATGGTAATTGTAATGGCACCACAAATGGGACAGGGGTTAAAGCCGTTTAGTATATTCCATTCCCAAACACAAGGCAGCTACCGACACTCCACAATCAGGCAAACAAACCCCAATAACGAGACACACAGCTCTGTTTGAGGTTCAACAGGAAAGAGGCCCTTTATTGAGAAATACAGCTCTTATATACAATAAGAATACTGCAGTAACCAAATGAACAATGACCCAACTCCGCCCACAACATCATACAATGCTTACTAATGAGCCCCAATACACTTCTGACTCTGGCTTTGACCTAATTTACATGAGCTAATTAACTACAGCTGATGACTCATACACCTGACCTTTAGGCTGTCTGTTAACTTGCAATACACATTATCACAGGACTCCTTCACACAATACAGGGTCAATTAGCACAAGCCACAATGAAAGATCCTTAGAAGCCATCCTAGATTCATTTACATCACACCAGACTGACAGGTGGGCTGCAGTCCAAGACATATTCTGCATGTCCATTAATTTCTGGCTCATGCTTTCTAAGAGCTTCTGGATTCTATGTTCCCTTCCGTTACAGGAATTAAATGAGAAAGTATGTAAGTTAGTCCAATTCTTGCCTCCCAGTTGTCCACCACAGAGGTTATACCATTTCCAAGTTGCTACCCAATACCTAGTCCTAGGATGAGATATCCCTTGAATTACTACTTCTAGTGCACATTTCAAATGCTGAAACAAAATATTTAAATTTGTTATGTTGCACAATGACCTTGTAGCTTACAGGGGCTCCTAAACATGTTATAAATGTTATATTTAATAGAACAGAAAGATTACATACCTTCTCTTTTCCTATGTTCACCTGTAAATTGTTGAATACCGAGTACATACTATTGAAAACGGAAAAATATGCAGGTTAAGCGTAATTAAAAATACACATGCAGATCCTACCCTGCACTGCAGTGTTGTCATCTGTGCAATGATGGCACTACATCTGCTTTCCACCAATATTGAGGCTAAGAAAATTTGAGTTCTTGCAGGCTAAAAATATTTTCTATTTTTGGTTTAAGCTTCTACAGCATTCTTGGATGTGTGCCATCTGGGCCAGGTGCTTTTAGGTCTGCTATCTTTACCTAATCGTTTTTACTTTCTTCCTGTGTTTGCCAGGAGCTGGATGAATTTATAAAAAAAACATATCTAGGTTTAATCTGTAATAAACCAATAAATATGTATTTAAAAATTGTCATCGATGACAACAGTCTCATGACAATTCCGCTTTGCATTTCTTCCTGTTTTGACTATTAAATAATCTATGTCAGTTGTGCGATTACCATACAACTAGAGTTTTTCCATATTTAATCACTGTAACTGAGTATTATTGAAAACATTATTGGAAGAAAATACTTTTTTTGCAGTAGAGATGTTTGGAAATTAGATGATTCAGTGAAAATGGTAGAGTAAAAAATATATCCTTCAGATTTAAAACATGCCAATCTGATTGTTTGTACAGTGTTGTATACCGTAATATTGAATATGGAATATCCCAGTGATTTCTGCATTGCTCCCGAACTATACAATCCTCATTGGTCAGCACATAGATCCACAATGATTGTATAGTTCTAGCATAGATTTTGCACAACTGAAACTTTTTCTATGAAAAGAGTTGTCCACCACAAAACGCTATTATGTCCTTAGCGATATAGCAATGGACGGTGCATTTAACAGAAAACCATGATATGTCCACATCCACACCAAACCAACTCCTGGTTCTCTGCTGCCAAGTCCCTGAACCCACAAGTGCTGCCGGCTGTCCATGAAAACCCAGAAATGGGGTTTTAATTTGAATGTATCTATATAATATGATCAGAGCCTTGTACAGTGTAATGAAAAACAAATCTTTATTTGTGACTTTTGGCAAGTCTGCTTTAACCATCATCTTAAATGTATTTATTTTTAAACCGCACCTTATATGGGATTTAAACACATATATATGGATGGCAAAGCATGTGTGAATCGCAGTTTTTTTTTTTTTTTCGTATGAAAATATCCGCTGTGTGTTGTGGAGTTGCCCTTAGCAGAATAAAATTAGTCTTTCTAAGATTAGGAATCCTGCTTGAGCCCTTGCCCATACTGTTTTGGAAAGCAATTACAAACAAGATTTAGCTACTGTCATTGTTTCCCAAGAGATTACTATGCAGATATTACTTAGTGGCATTGGGTACTGCACACTTTACAGGTCAGTTAGCTGCAATAACTGAATACTCATATTTTTGGGGGAATAAATATGGGAAACCAGATCACTGTCATATACTTGGGTGCTTACAAAATAAACTGTGGAGAACACATAATGCAATCTCATTATTAAATATTACACAGGATTTCCGATTGTGAACGGGGCCTGCTTCATAAAAGAATAATTGCAACTCTAACACAAAATTCAAGAGATGCCATAACCTTACTCATCCAGCTTACAATGACAGTTCCTCTCTAATAGGTCCCCCGCCCTACTTCATAATTGATCCCTGAAAGGGGAGTTCCACCCACAATTTCACTTTTTAAATATAAATACCCCTGTAATACACAAGCTTAATGTATTTTGGTAAAGTTAGTCTGTAAACTAAGGTCCGTTTTGTTAGGTTGTTACAGCATTTAGAATCTAGAAATAGACTGTGGCCATCTTATGTGTGGGCATCATGAAGCCAAACTGTATGACTTCCTGGATTTCAGCTTTGCATATCTCGCACATGTTGAGTGCTGCACAAGCAATGCAATAGGTTTCAGTCAGGTTTGCAAGGACTACTGGGAAACATGATGCCTATCCCAGAAACCCTTGCAAATAGCCTTGTGACTTAATAGCCTAGGCCAATAAGGAGGAGGAAGAAATGAAGGACTACAAAATAAGGTATTTTCAAGCAACAAAATAAATAAAAATTGTCTATTCTGAACACTATGGGCCAGATTCAGGAACACTTGCGCTGGAGTATTTCGATATGCGCCGCGTAACTGTGATGATGCGCCCTCGTTTCTATGTGCCCGTACCCACCAAACTAGATGCGCCCAATAACGGGTCATTTGCGACTGGCGGAACGTTCCGACGCCAGAGTATCGTCAGCGCTTAATTTCGTTGGGCGCATCAGTCGCGCCTATTGATTTCCCCTGCAAATATGCAAATGAGGGATTTTTCACAATTCACGAACGGATTAGCACCATACGCTGGCTACATGCGCCGCGCGTATCTCGTCCGTCCGGCGCAAAGTTATTTCTACAAAAGGCTGCTTTATCTTTACTCCAGATGGCCACAGGTCAGCAGGAGAGCAGCTACAGCAGCGTTACCGACGATAAGAGCTAGCTGAGCACCCCCACTTGCAGGACAACACCTCTGTCCATGCTTGTCTGTCAAATTTTACAGCCATGGAGGAAGACATCATAGGTCTCCATAGCCGAGATGACGGCTGACAGCTCCTGGCCATTAAAGTTCAGCTTTCTCCTGTGTGTTTGCGGGGAACGGGAGCAGCCATCTCAAAACAAAAGTAACATCACTGCGGGGAGGGGGAGCAGGATATACTTTAGTGCCGAAATGGCGCTTCTACGGGCGCATTTAAACGCCCAACGGAAGGCATTGCGCTGACGTTTCCCGTGAAGTGGTGCCGACGGAAGTTGTGAGCATGCGCACAAGGGGGGCGAGTGGAGCCGCACTCACTGCGCATGCTCCGTGGATGATGCGCTGAACGTAAGCCTCTGCGCTGGGCTACGCCCATCATTTACATATGATCACACCCACTTCCACTTGCGTCGGGTTACGCCAGCGCATTATCGTTACTCTGGTGCAAGTTTACGCGCAACTGCTATGTGAATTACAGGACTTGCGCTGAAAGGGTCTTCAGAGTAACGTAAATGAGAAGCGTTACTCTGGAGCAAAGATGCTCTCATCTACCTGAATCTGGCCCTATGAGATTAGGGCATGCAGCACAGACAAACATAAAACAATGGGTGGAACTCCACTTTAATCTCTGCAGTCATCCACAATGCCCCACATTTCTATATATTGAAGAGCATGCAACATACTCCCATGTGACACTGATTGGGTCTTGCAGCCAATTGCCAGCAAGAGCACCATCACATGACCTGGGAAGCAACGCCACTGCTTCTGCAGGTCACCAACGCCAGCCATTCCAGTGCCAACTATGGACAAAGAAAGAGCAGTGAGGGATTCCTGGTATCGTGAAAATAAAGAAAAGAGAGGCCCTTTGCTGGGACACCATCACTTTGTTCTTAATGGGCAAGGTGACAGTACATTTTTAAAGTCTCTATAATTAAAAAGTGGCACATAAAATTTTAACTACCGGCAGACAAAAACACCATAATTTACCTTAATCAAAGATGTACTAAAGTAAGGTGACCAGATTTTTTTTTTTTTTACTAGTAATGGCGGCAATCAGCCACTCTTTGCCCGCCACTGCCCCCTCACAGCCTTTCAAGTCTCACTACTACTGGGCGGGGAGCGGAGGAAGATCACTCCGCCAGGGAAGGCAAGGAGATAAACAGGCAGGCGGCTGGTCGAGACGTGAGCCAAGGCAAAAGAACATGCGAGCGGAGATGAATGGGCATGTACCCAAAACTGAATAAATATTCACTCTATTCTGACCAGCATATGATCATCAGAAAGGGGCACAGATAATGGAAAAAAAAACACCCCTAAGCTACTAGGCGTGGCGGAGCGAGGGGCAGGGGTGTAATTCCGATTTTTTATTTTTATTCTGCACTGACTGTCTTTGAAATTGCCCCAGCCCCTGTTCAAATCCAATCTGGGGACATAACTGGGGACAGACTTGGTCTAGGGACAGTGTCCTTAATCCGGGGACTGTCCCCTGAAACCGGGGATGTCTGGTCACCCTATACTAAAGACTGCTCCACTTTTACATGCAACTTGCAAAAGCCATACACAACACAGTTCCCCATCCAACATGCCTGCCGGAAAGCTGCACACATGCAATCAAATTATAAGTAACCCTCAGTTAAGGTACTGCTGCGGCCCAAATTAAAGAAGAAAACAAAAAAGTACCTGGAAGTGTACTTAACCCTGTAGAGGCATACTGATAGCCGTTACCCTGCATGGTTGTCTTTTAATGCTTAACAGTATAGCAGGTAAATTCAACGTTTGCTTTGCTCTTGTCCATCATTTGCCATTATAGTTTTATTGGAACCTGAGACTGATGAAGATTGCAGTGTTGCACACCAGTATTATCAGATTTGACATTTGTGTACACATTGGTTTAGCTGCTTGAGATGGCCACCTGCTTCATGAATTCCGCATCAGCAGACAAGCAATAACCATATTTACAGCTTTTCTTTACAGTAATACATAACGGGCACAATACATACTGAAACACATTCTAAGTTAAAAAAGAGAACCACAAAATTCAATAATAAGCCATAAGAATAGCTGATTGCCTATTTCTAGATTAGGTTTTTGGATGCACGGTTTGAAAGAAAAGATAATGATCCATAGCAGATCTCAGCCTACTATACGCTTAACCACTTAAGGACTGGAATTTGCCCCCTTAATGACTTGTCCATTTTTTTGCACTGTGTCGCTTTAACTGGCAATCACACGCTCGTACAACATTGCACCCAAACAAAATTGTGTCCCACAATTGTGTTTCCACAAATAGAGCTTTCTTTTGGTGGTATTTGATCAACTCTGGTTTAAATTTTTTGTGCTATAAACAAAAAAAAAACCCACACGATAGTTTTTACTTTTTGCTATAATAAATATCCCCCCCAAAAAATTATAAAAACTAAATTTCTTCATCAGTTTAGGCAAATATGTATTCTTTATATTTTTGCTTAAAAAATAAAAATCACAATAAGTGTAAATTGGATTGGTTTGCGCAAAAGTTATAGCGTCTACAAAATAGGGGATACATTTATGACATTTTTATTATTATTATTTTTTTACTAGCAACGGCGGCGATCTGTGATCCAGGAAGAACCACCATGAACCACAGGATGTGATGTCACTGGAGACCAAGACAACCAGGAAGCACAGGAGGTGATGGGCTAACAGGAAGGGCTGGCTACGTGCCCATCGCTCAAGGGGCCTTGAGAAGGAGCTGATGCTCTGAGTGCGTAGCCAGCCCATCACCTCCTGTGCTTTCTGGCCATCTCTTCGTCTCCGGTGACATCACATCCTGTGCTGCAGTTCATGATGGTTCTTCCTGGATCCAGGGACGCCATACAGCCTGCACACAGCACTTACTACAACTGCAGGACCCGTATACAGTGCAATGCCCTTCAGATGGGCCAGAGGAGCCTTACAAAAGCACCAGATGAGCTTTACCTCATTTTACTTTTGTGAGTGTTTTTAATCCTTTGCAATAATTTGTGCACTAACCTACTACACTCAGGTCGTCGCCTCCTGTCTCTTTATCTTCTATTTTATCCACAGAGCTGGCTTTTCTCCGAGTGGCTGCCACCAGTAGTTTAATTCAGGTTTCAAAATTTCAAGTCCTGAGCTACTAGCTAGGCCTCAAGGCGTACTCGCCACCAGTTGCCCCGTCCAACCCCTACCATGTCCCGGCCCCTAATACTGCCCCTAAACACGCCTTCATGAAATGACACTTAAATGTTTTTTTGCAGAATTAAGTTATAAAAATATTAACAACAACTTTATCCGAGCCCAAAAATGCAGCCTGCCCATGTCTACCAATGCAGCATGTGTCCCCAGTGCAGCAAAATGTCCCTATTTTGCAGCCAGAGTCCCCCCACCATTGCAGCCAGAGTCCCCCCACCATTGCAGCCAGAGTTCCCCCACCATTGCAGCCAGAGTTCCCCCACCATTGCAGCCAGAGTTCCCTCACCATTGCAGCCAGAGTTCCCTCACCATTGCAGCCAGAGTTCCCTCACCATTGCAGCCAGAGTTCCCTCACCATTGCAGCCAGAGTTCCCTCACCATTGCAGCCAGAGTTCCCTCACCATTGCAGCCAGAGTTCCCTCACCATTGCAGCCAGAGTCCCCTCACCATTGCAGCCAGAGTTCCCTCACCATTACAGCCAGAGTTCCCTCACCATTGCAGCCAGAGTTCCCTCACCATTGCAGCCAGAGTTCCCCCAACAGTACAGCCAGAGTTCCCCAACAGTGCAGCCTATGTGTGCTGGGTAGGAGAGGAGCCGGAGCCGCCACGTTGTTCAAACCACGGGGAACATTACAGCTTTCAATTCAATAGCTGTGTTCTCTGCCGGGCGTGTCATATACACACAGACGGATGGTCTAGACGAGACTACGATACTCAGAAGCTGCAGATATATCTTGCTATGCGGCAGTCCGTCCTACCAGAGTGAGACCCACTGCACTTATGACATCAGGAATCGGGAAAGATCGTTTCATATCCCCGAGTCATTTATACATGCATTAATTGGGCTCATGCCTTTTCCGTCTCAGCAATAGTCTGTGTGTCTCACGATCCATAGTTTTTTGAGACAGAATTCCACGTCTCATAACTATTCACTGGAAGTAAATTATAGGAGTTCCCTAGAGTGACCAGCTGTTCCATCTTCAACGGACTCTTCCAGCAATTATTAAATGTTTTTTTAAATTGTGATATTTATTAAATAAAAAAGTAAAAAATATTGTGTTTTTTTTTTAAATTGTCGCTCTTTTGTTTATAGCGCAAAAAATAATAACCGCAGAGATGATCAAATACCACCAAAAGAAAGCTCTATTTGTGTGGGGGAAAAAACATAACAATTTAATTTGGGTACAGTGTTGCATGACCGCGCAATTGTCATTCAAAGTGCAACAGCGCTGAAAACTAAAAATTGGTCTGGGCAGGAAGGGGGTGAAAATGCCCTGTATGGAAGGGGTTAAACTAAAGTGAAGTTACACTTTAAAACATATAATAGGCAACCCGTCCAAACACCAAAAAGAAAAAACCTCCTGCTGCAGGGTGGGTGGGAGGGATGCTTTCCTATCGACTCCTTCAAGCAAATGTGACGGGACCGACCCCCCTTCAGGACCTGGACCCTCCCCGACACACCCTCTTCTCCACCAATCAGGTAAGACCCTAACTGATACTTCATACTAAATCAATGAGGACAGAACCAGATTTCCATCAATGGAGCCAGCAGACACCCAACCTTTACCATCCAAAGCAACATTTCTCTAGCTGGATCATCTCTTTACACATACATAGAACATTTTTATAGTGGCCCTAACCTGACTAAGAACACATTGTTGAGCTGTTTAATTACACATATTGCATAAAAGTGAATTGATCAGCTTGAAAAACAATATGCGTAGCCAATAGGTTTATATGGAAGATTGGCTTCTTCGTCTCTGACATCTACTGTGCCTAATGGTAGGCCTGGCTTTGACTGAGGGGTAAACAAAGTCTGATAGAAGACCCTTTAATTCCTACATATGTTTGGGCTTGTATAGGAGAGTCAATAGGGAGGGTTCATTATGCAGTCCTAACATATGCAGAGAGCTCCCTGGCACTTGATAAACTTTATTACACTACCAATAGCATAGGAAGGTTCTGTCTCCCTTTGTCTTGCGCCATGTTTAATTTAACTGAATGTGAATTGCAAAATTCCTTTTTTAATGGAGTGGTATCCCACTTTTCCTAAATGGCTCTGAACAGCTAAAGCAAGGTACACACACACACACACACACAGGATGATTTTTGGTCAGTATGTACAGCAGTCTGTCCAACAGATGCTGGTCAACTGGCTTTCGCCGGAGGGCCATGCTGGTAAATCAGAATTTACTGACCAGTATTGTATGTATTCTGGCTGGGGGGGGGGGGGGGTGGGTGTTAAAACGATAAGTGGGAGTCCCCCTGTCAGAATACAATAGCACAGCGGGGGAGATCGCTACACCCACATTGCTTGTGTTGGTATAGTGATCTGTCAGTTTCTTTTGTTCAACCTGCTGAACGGGAAAAAATAAACGGGAAAAAATAAACAGACAGTACTATACACAGATATATGCCATTTTTAGTACTGAAGTACATTGGCATTTACTTTGTCTGTCATATCTAGCACTGAAGCAGAGTTATGTTTTTCCCTAGTGAGAATTCAGAGAAACACATGATCACATGTGATATTGAGTTTGTAAAAAAAGACTGAAAAAAAAAAAAAACGTTGCTTAGAGATTTATTGACTGTGCAGTTTAAGATTCCATTTTCAGGAATGCTTAGTGTAATGTTGCACAAGCTCTAATCCTCAAGACACACATAAGCTTGGATGTCAAACATATCTTACATCCCAGGAGTATTTATGACAGTTAGAATTCATTCATAGTACTCCTCTGCAACAAACTCAAAGTAGCTGACTTGTTAGATTTCAGTCTCACTGCAGGATAAAAATGGGTAATTTGTCATATCAAACCCAAAGCCAGAATTAGATCACACTTCAATATTGGTTCCTGGTCACCTTTCAGTGATAGACATGAAGTAAGTGCGGGAAGGGACAGGCCAGAACTGATGATCATAGACGTTAGTCACCATTTGCACATCAGAGTCCCCTGGTACTTGAAGATGATGTGTAAATTATAGAAGAATAGCAACCAGGGAAGCAGGAACTTGGGGTTGCCTGCTGTCCAGTGTTAGCGAGAGTGTATTTTTTATTTTTATTTTCTAACCGCAGCTTTGCTTTAAAATAGTACTTGTTGATAATAATACTTTTTCCCCCATTGGTTACCCAAACCCTTTTCTATAAACAAATAAAAGAAAGCACATCGATACACTGACTTGGCCTTGGATCCCATGGAAGCAAATAGGCCTGCGGGTAAAGTGTACGAAAATCTCAAAATAAATAAATATTCATAAAAATTACCTCCACTAAAGTTCTACTTGTTCCAGAGCTATTCTTTGTTCCTACGTCTTTTCTTCAATCTCCATTTTTTCTTCCAGTCCTAGAGTAACAATGTTCCTTGGGCAGCTACCTAAACAGAAACAGCACTGTCACTCTTACGACTTTCCCTGTGAACTGAAAGCCAACACAATGATGCACAATTCCACAACATGTACAGATTGGAGTTCGCAAGGAAGGCATGGGATTGTTCATGTTACTGGAAGAAGATATGCTCCTGTGCATATGGCAAGAGTGTAGAAAGTAGAATTGGCAGAGAGGTGTGAGGTGGACAGGCATGGTGTACGTACTTCTTAAACTGAAAAGATAGGTACAGTATTGGAGTTTATGAAAAATAAAAATTCAGTGGAGACACTAGAGACTTGGCCTACCGAATTAGGTGAGGAAATGTTACTGGAGTAAGGGGTTGGGTTAAAAAGAAAGATTACATGCACCTACTAGGGACATTGTGTAATAGACAAGGGAAGGTTTAAACTAAAAAGAAAGTCCATATCTTTATTCTTGACATTGCCTAATAGGCAAGGGAACATTTATGTGAAGGTTGAATTATACTTCAAATAAACATACTGCTCGAATGTCTGGAATCTCAAGCTAGGTTAGCAAACTTTCTTGGACAGACATGAAATTGTGTATGCCAAGTGTACCACCATTGGTCTGCTTTCCATGATTTCACCTTTAATTCAAGGGGTTGACCATAAAAATTTCAGGAGTTCAAATGTAATTGGACAACATAATACCCATGGACATTACCAAAGACTGGGTTTCCTTCTTTCTGATGCCAGGCTGTATTCAGTTGTATTTTAATTTATGGGTATTTCTGCCTTTAGTTTTGCCTTCAGCAAGTGAAATGCATGCTCAATTGTGTTGACATCAGGTGATTGACTGAGCCATTGCAGAATATTCCACTTCTTTTCTTTCAAAAGCTCCTGGGTTGCCTTTGCAGTGGGTTTTGGATCATTGTACTGTTAAGAGCCATCCGATCAACTTTGCTGCATTTGGCTGAATCTGGGTTGACAGTATATCTCTAAACACTATAGAATTCACCCAGTTGCTTCTGTCTATCACACCATCAATAAACACCAATGACCCAGTGCCACTGGAAGCCATGCATGCCCATGCCATCACACTGCCTCCACCATGTTTTACAGATGACGTTGTGTGCCTTGGATCATGAGCTGTTTTTATAAGCTTTCTCCACACTTTTTTCTTCCCGTCATTCTGGTACAGATTAATCTTAGTTTCATCCGTCCAAAGAATGCTTTTCCAGAACTGGTCTGGCTTTTTCTTTAAAAAAAAAAATTCTATAATTCAGGCTTATGAATGGTTTTCACTTGCGATGAACTCTCTGTATTTGCCCTCAATGAAGTCTTCGCTTGATTTTTAGACTTTGACAGTGATATCCGACCTACTGGGGAGTATCCTTCACTTGTCTGGATGTTTTGAATGGGATTTTTTTTTACCATAGAGAGAATCCCACGATCATCCATCACTTTTGTCTTCCGTTGACGTCCAGGCCTTTATATGTTGCTGAGCTCACCAGTATGTTCTTCTTTCCTCAGAATGTACCAAACTGTTAATTTGGCCACTCCTAATGTTGCTGCCATTTCTCGGATGGATTTTTTAGTTTTTGACGCCTTATGGCCCGTACACACGATCCGAATATCGGACGAAAACGATCGTACGATGATGGATCGTACAATTTTCGGATCGTGTGTACACTACTTTCGAGAGCCGATCACGACCGTTCATCCGATATTATTCGATCAGACAAGCGTGAAAATTTTCCTCGTACGATGTCAGATCGTACGATTTTCATTTAGTCAGCACAGTTGTCGTCCGACAATACAAATACATTACAACACATGACATCACTTCCGATTTTTTTTTATTGTCGTACGAGAATTTTCATGACTTTAATAAACTATTTCATTTTACTTCCGAATATTAAGCGAAAAAAGTCGTACGATCGGTCGTACGATATTCGGATCGTGTGTACGGGCCATTACAATGGCCTGTTTCACTTGCACGGACAGCTCCTTGGAATCTATTGCTGTGAACCTACATCATGCTTTCAAAATGCAAATACCACACTTAGAACCAACTCCAGAACTTTTACCTGCTTAATTGATGGAGAAATACAGAAGAAGGAGTAGCCCACACCTGGCCATGAAACAGCTTTTGATTGAATTGTCCAATTACTTTTGGTCCCTTAAGAAAAGGGGGGGGGTGGCGGCTTTTCTTAAGAGCTGTATATCCTAAACCCTTCCTCTGATTTGGATGTACTCTCAAATTAAACCGGAGAGAGTGTGCACTTTCAGACTATATCCATTATATACTGTAACTATAACTTGAATATGTTTTGGTAAATACCTGAAAAAAATAAAAAAACACTATAATTGTGCCTGTGCCTAAATATATATATGAACCCAACTGTATGCTGTCTAGACCTATTATTATTACCAACATTTCATATAATAGAAAGTATATTTAAAAAAATATATATTACTGTTCAACACTTACCCCAGTCTTACCCTCTGTTTACTTGCGCTTACCCTCTGTGTACAGGAAACTTGTGCAAAATTGCAATATAAAGATCCTGTGATACTTAGTACCAATACAATAGCTTGTGCAAAAATGCAATACGATAAAATGCCTGTGACAACTTAATACCAATACCAAAAACACATATGGTGCAAGTCTTTATAAATAAAAAGTCCATCAAATACAAAAACCCATAAGTTACTAGTGCTGTTGCGACTTGCTTTCTATAATCATCACACAGTGCTCCGTGTTTTTATGCATTCACCACTTGTGCCCCCACTAGGGTATGCACTCACCCACTGTTGTGGACCCTCTGAGCCTACACTCTTCATTTTTCATTGCTATACCATAGCCAATAATCTGCAGTGGATCCACATCTCAAATAAGAGACTCAGGTGAGAAGATAAACTGGGAAGGGGGCATGCTACTTCTTGATTTTTTAAACCATAAAAATACAGAATTATACCAAGATGTACTGCCTGGCACCAGGAATTGTCGGCCAATTCATAGAAGAAAGATGGCTGCTGTTCTGTGTCCCTTAGACCCGGAGTGCATTCCAACAAATGGATATGACGTCATTGGAAGTCCACGCCCTAAGCGTTTCATTATAAAGATGAGGGTATGCACCCTACAGACATTGTAGACCAGGGGTCTTCAAACTATGGCCCTCCAGGTGTTCAGGAACTACAATTCCCATCATGCCTAGTCATGCCTGTGAATGTCAGAGTGTTGCAATGCCTCATGGGATTTGTAGTTCTGCAACAGCTGGAGGGCCGTAGTTTGAGGATCCCAGTTGTAGACATTAGTTAAGGAGTATGTAAACCCAACATTTCATATTCCTGATATGTGCCTACTGTACTGTATGAAAATGTATCCTGTTCTGTTTGTATTGCTTCCTTTGTGTGAAATCCCTGGTATTCCTACCAGTCCCTATGTTCCTTAAAGGGGTAGTTCTCCCTATCTAACAACTTTACCCTACACACAAGGGCACATTGCGCCTAAAAAAGTTTTGCCATTTACAAATTTTAAAGACGTTTCTGTACCTTTTGTTTTGCAGTCTGAGCCAGGCACTTCCTGGTCTAGCTGTGCGGGGATGGGCGTGTGGATTTTTTCTTTCCTGCCCGCTAAGGTTGCTGGGATTGCAGCGTCACGGTTTGAGGGAAATATATCTAAACAGCGTGTCTGCTAATATCGCGTTATTTCCGCAAGTCATATGACTCCTGCAGCCAGTCATGTGACGAGGGAGGATACGACAGCGCCATTTTAAGTCCTGGTAAGCTGTTGGCATTTAGATTAAGCTGTTGGAATTTAAATTAGATTTCTAGATTTAGATCCAGAAGCGGTTTACCAATAATGATTTTTTTTAGAAGTGCTGGGGTGGCATAGACTTACCTTTTCTATCAGCTGCTTGGTGCCTTCTGAGCAGCTGATAGAAAACATCCCTCGCTGTGAAGGGGCGAGTCCTTCACAGGATGCAGCGTCGTTGTCATGGTAACTGTCCAGTGTTGACGGCGCGGCTCGCCGTCAACACTGGGCATGCACCGGATAGAGTGGTGAATGCTGGGACTCCAGCATTCGCCACATCCCGGAAGACAATGACGTTGGGCTTCAAAGTGCCCGCAGCTAAGATGGAAACGTCCATCTCCCTGAAATATAAAGATATCTTTTGCCGCAAATGCCGATACTGGCGCCTAGATTCCTGGAACATGTGAGTACATTATGCTATACTAGCATAAGGGAAGAAAGGATTTAAAAGAGAAGTATGGGTTGTTGTTTTTTTTTTTTTACATATTCATACTTACCTAGGTGGATGCAGCATCGGTCCGATGCTGCATCTGTCCCTTGGCGCCTCTGCACTGAGAACCAAGCGACCGAACACCTCCGATCATTTGGTTCTGACAGCTTTCCGAGCAGAGAGCTGCTGACTGTCAATCAGCAGCTCTCCGCTCTGCCTTCTGCTCGCTCACTGGAGTGCTGAACTGTGGATGGGCAGGGAGCAGCTGGCTTAGACTTTCAGCGGCTCGGTGAGAGGCTGAGTGCAGTGTCAGTCCAGGCACCTGGCGTATCCCGACTTCCATTGTCGCGATGGGGTGGTGCCTGGACTGACACCGAATTGCGCTCCTGTGATCCATAGGAGAAGTATAGCCAAAACAAGCTTTGGCTATACTCTCTTTTAAAGATTTAGAAAAGATCTGTAAAGAAGAGTGGACCAAAATCCATCCTGAGACATGTGAAAACCTGGTAACCAACTACAAGAAACATCCTACCTTTGTGCTTGCTGTTAAGGGTTTCCCACCAAGTACTAAATCATGTTTTGCTTGGGGATCAAATACTTACTTTTACTCACTGTACTGCAACTCAATCAATAAAATTTATATCATGTGTTTTTTTTTTCTGTATTTTGATTGTTGTTCTGCCTCTATCATCTCTATGCCCATGATAACAATTTTAGACCTCTCATTTCTTTGTTAGTAGTCAAATTTACAAAATCTGTAGGGGGGGGTCAAATAATGAATTTTTCCCACTGTACATTCTCTTTTGCTTAGAGCGACACTACAAGTAAAAGCAGGTCACGGAGAGTCAACAAGGTGTATAAAAAGGGAAACATCCTTTCTGTGAAGCACAGTGGATCTCTACTGGTTTTGATGTTTTTGTTGGCGAGTCAGCATTTTATCAGAAAATATTGAAGGAAAATTAGCATCTATCACCTCGGAAGTTGCAGTTGCACATGGCCTATAATCCTGCTTGATAGCCCAAAAAATTTACAAGACCTGGAGGCTTTTTGCTGAGAAGAATGGCCTGCTTTAATTCATGAAAAAGTAAAGGGCCTTATTTACGACTGCAAGCTGCCATTAAAAAGTAATGGGTGCAATACACAATTTTAAGAACTGATGCCTCATACATACGACCATTTTTCTCGGCAGGAAAATAAAAGTTTTTCCCGACGGGATTCCTCTCCAGCCTGACTTGCATACACAAGTTCATTTAAAAAAACGTCCGATCAAAGCACGGTGACGTACAACACGTATGACGGGACTATAAAGGGGAAGTTCCTTTCAAATGCCGCCACCCTTTAGGCTGCATACTTGATTCTGAGCATAATCCAGAAACGATAGGAAGAAAGGAGTCACCGCTCCAGGTGGGATCACTATATGGTCACAGGTGATACAGGATGCTGAGGGTGCTGGCGATGCACTAGGCAAATGAGGAAAAAGATAAATGGATAGCCGCACTCCAAAACCTGATGAGGTGGTCTTTATTAAATAATCAGCATGTACAAAAATGGGTCACAGCAGTAGAAAACAAGGAGCAGCCGATGCGTTTCGCACTGAATCAGTGCTTATTCATGGCTGATGAAAAAGGAATGTTTCAGTGCGAAACGCGTCGGTTGCTCCTTGTTTTCTACTGCTGTGACCCATTTTTGTACATGCTGATTATTTAATAAAGACCACCTCATCAGGTTTTGGAGTGCGGCTATCCATTTATCTTTTTCCTCATTTGATTCTGAGCATGCATGTTTTTTTCCCCTTTGGAAAAGCATACACACGACCGTTTTTCACGACAAGAAAAAAACTGACGAGAAAAAAGAGAGATGGTTTAAATTTTTTGGCGGGCAGTTTGTTCGTCCAGAAAACTGCTAGGGAGCATACACACGACCGGTTTTCACGACCAATATAAAAAATGTTGTGTGTACAAGGCATAAGGCATAAGGGCATGCAAACTTAGAAAAAAAAGTGTTACAAATTCTGCCATGGGTATGTAAACAAGCACATCTGTACATATAGAGCTGAGAACTAGAGGTAAATCTACAAAGAGCCGTCAGTGCAGAACATGGCTTGATAAGCGAGGCCTTAAATTGTGTTTAGGCAAGCAGGTATTGCTGCTCCTTCCTGTATAATCCGTCACTGGACAGACAGGTGAAAATGTTCAGGCCTGCTTTACTGTTTATACTGAGTAAGGACTGACAAAGCGTAAATTAACTTCAGCCAGACACAAAGGAATTCAGAAGTAGCACAAACAATTTTACAGACACCGAAGTGTGAAGGATATCAAAATGCCCACTTTTAAATAGAAAGATAGTTTCAGATGTTACATGCTGCCTTATGTCAATTTGTTACATCTACACTTTATCAAGCAGCAACAAAAAGAAGTCTAGGTGTTTTCTGTGCATGATATTTTTTCCAATTTCTATACACTTTTAATGTCATTTTTTTGTTCTACATACACACACTTACGGGAAACACAGAGATAAATCCCTTGCTAATACGACTTTTAAAAACATCACATAGCTAAAGCAGAATGCAGCCAGGTGCTGAGACATAATACGCCCACGCCAGCTAACAACTAATTGGGATCTGACAGACTGGTATTAAAAAGAAGAAAAAAAATCACAGCGAAAAAAACCCTGAAATAATTAGATTTTTTTTCTTGTTTGGAATCTAAGCATTTATTTCCTCTATGAAGTTTAAGCGAAATACCATTTCTGATTTATTGGTCACAATGACCCTTATTTTTCTGAAAGTAGAACAGCAGGCAAACATTTAAAAGCATAGAACAGTGAAAGGTTACTAGGATAACTGCATAAACTTAATCTAAAATCCACACAATCTCATAAGCATACAAGAGGAATCATAATCGGAATGACATCCAGATTGTGGTGGGGGGAGAATTTTGGTGGATCTGCAACTGATACCAGAATGGGAACACTTCACACCAGACTGTTCTCTGAGAATGATCTAGCCATGTATGGGCAGCCTATTACTCTTTATGTTTTGTATACCAGGGACCACAAATGAATCATGGTCTGGCCTTATAAGGGATTTTGAAACCAATTCAGCATAGCATTTATTCCATGGTTATAATTTGTGCTTTTGAAAAAATCATCTTTCCATCATCTTCTAAGGAACAGTCTTATGACTGCTTTGGGATTTAGAGACGGTTCTTGGTTTGTAATTAAACACTTTGTGAACCTTTTTTGTTTTAGCTTTCACCTGAACTTTGTTTTTCGGCCGCGATTTAAGAGACTTTGCTCAATGTAAATCGCGGCCCAAAATCGCAAAAAGTAGTACAGGAACTACTAAATCGGTGCAGCGCCGCAGATAATTAGGACTATACAATTAAATGTTTGAGATGCGATTTCATGTGAAATCGCATCTCAGAAGCAAATCTTACCCAGTGTGAACCTGGGCTTAAACTTTCTTAATAATTAACATAATCTATATTAGTCAATATAAGAAAACAAGAATTGTCCATGACAAGAAAACCTTGGGCCAGATTCAGATACAATTACATTGGCGCAGAGTATCAGAGATACACAACGCCGCCGTATTTTACCTGGCTCTACGCCGAATCCAAGTAGATTTTGGCCCGTAAAGGTACGGCGGCGTAGTGTATTTCTCGCAGCGGAATCGAAATCCGCGATTAGGGGGCGTGAAGCATTTAAATTAGGCGCGTCCCCGCGGCAATCGAACTGCGCATGCTCCGTTCAGAAATTTCCTGCCACCGTTACGTCATTTTTTGTTTGAGTAGCGTCATTTGCGTACATTCCTATTCCCGGACGACTTACGTAAAAAAAAAAAAAAAAAAGACGTTGAAATTCGACGCGGGAACAACGGCCATTCTTAACATGGGCTGTCTAAAACTAGACCAGATAAAAGCTGGAATAACTTTACGCGGCAAAAAGATGACTACAGATGCCGTAAGAGATTGCGAACGACGCTCGTAACTTCGTGGATCGTCGGAAAATGCATTTGCATACCGCGACGTGGAAAACGACAGGAACTCCACCCAGCGGCTGCAAAATTATTGCAGCGTAGACCAGAAGGCGTACGAACACGTAAGCCAGTCGGATTGAAGCCCGAAGCCGTCGTTTCATGGTTTGAGGCTTCAGACTAATGAAACGACGCGCGTAATTTGAAAGTACTCCGGTCTAACGCGAGATAGACCGGAGTAAGGGCTCTGTGAATCTGGCCCCTTGTTTTTCTGTGAGAAGTCTCCAAATTACACTCACAGTGGCTTTATGTAGATGGCACAGAATGGATATGGTTACACATTAGGAGTGCAACGCATCAAAAAACTCACGGTTCTGATCAGAGCCACGGATCGGATCATTTTTCGGATCACCACCATATATAGTCCCCACTGCAATGTCCACGTCATCTCCCCCACTGCAATGTCCACTTCATCTCCCCCACTGGTCATCTCCCCCCACTGCAATGTCCACGTCATCTCCCCCCACTGCAATGCCCACGTCATCTCCCCCCACTGCAATGCCCACGTCATCTCCCCCCATCTCCCCAACTGAAAAGTTTGGAAAGCTCACCTAGGCCGCCGCTGGGTTTACCAAGATGGCCGCCACTCCGGAGCTAGGCCGAAGCCACAGCCTTTTCTATGGGCTCAACCTGCGGATCGTGTGGTGTGGCGATCAACGGACGTTGACCCTTTGGGATTAATGACAATCCGTTGCACCCCTATTAGTACATGGAAAGTATCCAAAACCTGGATTCTGACTACCATATTCAGTAAATATTACATACAGGTGTTCATTTACTAAAGCTAGAGAGGGCAAAATCAGTCACAATTCTGCATAGAAACCAATCAGCTTCCAGGTTTTATTGCTAAAGCTTAATTGAACAAGGTTAGAAAACGATTGATTTCTATGCAGAATTTTGACTAATTATGCCCTGTCTTTTTTTTTTTTTAACAGAAAGATCCCTCTCTACTTTTAACCTAAGTTTTTGGAAAGAGCCAGGGATTTTTTTCTGGTTTTTGGTTCCATAGACTTCAATGGATCAAAAGCATGTATTGAAAAAAAAAATGCACCTGCAATATGCAAACTGCAACCTGCATAGGTGTGAACCAAGCCTTAGGGCTCTTTCACGCGGGGCGGATCAGTAATGATCCGCCCCGTGAACCTCCGCTTGCTCAGCGGGGATCGCTCCATTGATCCCCGCTAAGCCAGAGGATGACACTGTGCAGGGACCGCCCTGTCTTTTCTCCGCTCTCCCCTATGGGGGGGGGGGGGGGGGTCGGATGAACACGGACCGTATGTCCGTGTTTACCCGATCCGATAGACGGATGGAAAAGTAGGTTTTTCCTCCGTCACACTTTGGCGGATCGAAGCGGGTCGGATGTCAGCGGGCATGTCACCGCCGACATCCGCGGCTCCATAGAGGAGCACGGAGCGCCCGTTCAGGTCCGCATAAAAAAACTGGCAGGTGGACCTGAACGGGCCGCCCGTGAGAAAGAGCCCTTAGTAAGTAAACCTCTTAGGCCTCGTACACACGAGGCAATCTATCTGTTCAAATCGGTCGGACCGACCGATTTGAACAGATCTGTCTGCTGGCATTTTGGTTTGCTCGTGTGTACACACAAGCAAACCAAAATCCCCGCCAGCAGACGGCGCGGTGACGCGGCGGTGACGTTGACGCCGCCACGTCACCGCACCAGGAAGTAAAACACTTCCGCGCATGCGTCAAAATCATTCGGCGCGTGTGCGAGAAGACATTCTTGGACGGGTTCCCAGCCGACAGATTTCAAAGCATGCAGATTTACTCGTGTGTACGAGGCCTTAGGGTCCATGCACACTGGCTTTAAATTTTTTTTAAAAAAATTGGCTTTTTGTGCCAGAAAAAATGCTCTCAAAAACACAAATCAAAAGATTTTTTTTCCTGCCTCTGAATGCGGAGCTTAAAAACAAAAGAAAAAAGAAAAACCCCTCTTAAAAAAAGAAAGAAATAATATATATGCGCAAGCTAGTTTAATAAGACATGTGGCCACTCATTAAAATTTAAAGACAGGAGGTTTAACCTTAAACTACATAGAGGGTTCTTTACTGTAAGAGCAGTAAGGATGTGGAATTCCCTTCCACGGGTGGTGGTTTCAGTGGGGAGTAGCAATAGTTTCAAGATAAGCACCTGAACGACCACAACATACAGGTATATACAATGTAATACTGACATATAATCACACACATAGGTTGGACTTGGTGGACTTTGTGTCTTTTTTCAACCTCACCTACTACGCAACTATGTAACTATGTAACAATCTAATGTGCATGGACACATAGGAGAACATTATCTGCTTCTAGGAGGCATTAAAAAAAAATGATAAACACCTCTAGGAGCAGCATTTTATCTATATATCCAAATAAGATGACCAAGCTCATCTCTTCCCCACACACAGCCACAAAGGAAAGAGCATTCTCATTGGGCAGTGTATTAGTGCTTGGACAAACACACTAATGCCCCATACACACAACTGGTTTTCCAGTCGGAAAAGCTGCGATGAGAGGTTTTTAAATCGGGAATACCGACTGTGTGTATGCCCCATCTGACTTTTTCCCCACATGATCTCTTTTTTCCCTGTCAGGAAAATCCTAGCGGGAAAACCATTCTTCTGTATGCTTTTCCAACGGGAAGAAAAACAAACACACATGCTCCGAAACAATTTGAAGCATGCTCGGAAGCATAGAACCCTAAATTTTGGCGGGGCACTGGACCAAACTTTAATGGTTCAAAGAATGTCAAGCAAAATGGTCGGCACTCACTCATGTTCACTTCATCAAATCAGGCCCTCTTTGAAAAAAGTTTGGACACCCCTCCAATATAGAGCATGTTTTCTATTGTATTTGTACATCTTTTAAAAAAATTACGTGATTTTAAATCTTTCATTTTTCTTAGCAGATATTGAATCCAATTGCTTGCCAGGGTCTGATTATATTTTGTAATGACAGAAGCTGTGCTAGCCCCTTTAAAGTACGCTAATGACTAATTGGCTGCTTTTAATGTGTGTTTACCGGCACATCAACAATCAAGACAATTTCCATCAAGCCAGATGAGCTCAATCGAGAAGGTTAGTCTCAAGGGGCATCCTGTTAAAAATTAAGATATTTGACATTTTGGCTGTGCAGCCTACTGCATAGTACCTGCCATTTAAAGCTAACGAAACGGAAACATTTACATAAAAACGTATGAAATAGCGAGGATTGCAAAAAAAAAAAAAAGGTATTTTAAGGATGGAATCTGAAATCAACCCAAACAACTGAGATAAGAACTCTTCTTTCATTCTTATCAAACTGACAATAAAAAACAGCTGGCAGGACAGCTGGTATGGGGTTTATTTCCTATGTAGGTGTGGGCTCTTTGCATTTTCATAACTGCTTCTATCATGCATAGAAATGACAGATTTGCCTAACTAAGGGTAATTAGAGTTACTGTGCATCTGCAGAAAATGTGGCATGATGCTGGCAAGGAGGACAGAAACCGACTGTTATGTTGTGGACCATTTATCATTTGTCAGATTCTGTTCATACCACAATGTGTCAACATTGTACTGTACTTAAAGTGTAGCTCCACTTTTGTTGAGAAAAAAAAAAAAACACACACACACACACATTCCCCCTCCACCGGGTCATCTGTGCATATTGCAAAGATTTTAACAAGCTTTGTTGCAGATTCCTACCTTTTGTTATTATGAAGAAATGCCTGCAAGTGTCTCTGTGGCAATGTGGGAAAGCGAGTCTAGAGGGAGTGGTTTCATAATTATCAATCAGCTGTGCACCTGGCAGGGCACCAGTGAGGAAAGCTGCTGGGCCTGCATCCCTTTAGAGGTACAGGGTATATCTCACCAAAAATAAAATTTTTGTTCTAAGGGATTCCCTATATCTAAATTTTATTTTAGTGTACACTTCTGGGAAAATCCGTGACCCAATCACATAAGCAAGGAATTATGTTTTTGGGGGGGCATTCTGTGTACAGAACACTTTCAGGATGCCATATTGCATTGTATTTTACAGAAAATTACAGAGTTGCAGGCTTAACCGCTTGCCACACGCAGATATATGTCTGTGGCATGGCATGGGCAGGCAAAAGGACGTATATATATATATATATATATATACACACATCCCCTTTAAGAAGCCAGCATTGTTTGCGCGCCTGCCGCAAGCTCCGTGACTCAAACTATGGGCATACCTGCAATGGAGTCGCGGTGAGGAAGAAGGGGGAAATGCTTATGTAAACAAGACTTCCTAGCGACAGGACAGTGAACACAGCTTCCTGTAATCGGAAGCGGTGATCACTGTCCCGTCACACACAGTCCATCCCTCCTACAGTTAGAAGCACTCCCTAGGGCACACTTAACCCCTTCATTGCCAGTGTAATTTTCACAGCAAACAGTGCATTTTTATAGCACTGATCGCTGTAAAAATTGCAATGGTCCCAAAAATGTGTCAAAGGTGTCCGCCATAATGTCACAGTCCTAAAAAGAATTGACGATCACGGCAATTACCAGTTAAAAAAATATATATTATATATATATTTAGATATTTTATAAAAATGCCATAAAACTATCCCCTTTTTGTAGACGCTATGGGGTATTCACAGAGAAATGGATTATCGTAGCGTATCAAAATACACTACGCCGCCGTTTTTTATTGCTCTACGTGGAATTCAGGTAGATACGGTAAACGACGGCGGCGTAGTGTATTTCTCCCTCGCAATTCTGCGCGAGTAGGGGGCGTGAAACATTTAAATTAGACGCTATAATGCTCGTTCGCAATTTCCCGCCGTGCATTGCGCGAAATCACGTCGTGACGTCATTCGTTGTTTATGTAGCGTACTTTACGGGCGATCCACGTACGAGTTAAAACAAAATAAAATTTTAAATAAATTCGATTACTTAACATGGGCTACGTAAAGTTAGAGCAGCAAAAATGCTCTAACATTACGTATAAAAAAATAGAAAAACGAATCGTATGTTCGTAATCGTAAAAACACATTTGCATATCCCGACGCACCAAAACGACGCGAACTGAAATAGATGGCAGCGTAGATCCGAAGGCTTACGAAGACGTAAAAAGCCCGAAGCCGGCGTATCATGGTTTGAGGATTCAAACTATGATATATATATAGACAGGCGTAATTGTTTTGTGAATCTGCCCCTATAACCGCAAACCGAATAAACGCTTATTGCGATTTTTTTTTTACCAAAAATATGTAGAAGAATACGTATCGGCCTGAACTAAGGAAAAAAAAGTATATATATATATATATATATATATAAATTGAGGATATTTATTATAGCAAAAAGTTAAAAAATATTGAATTTTTTTCCAAAATTGTCGATCTATTTTATTTATAGCGCAAGAAATAAAAACCGCAGAGGTGATCAAATACCACCAAAACAAAACTCTATTTGGGGGGGGGAATAAAAAAAAAAAAAAAAAGGGGATGTCAATTTTGTTTGGGAGCCACGTCGCACGACCGCTCAATTGTCAGTTAAAGTGACGCAGTGCCGAATCGCAAAAAGTGGCCTGGTCTTTGACCAGCAAAATGGTCCGGGGCCTTTAGTAGTTAAAAAGGAAAATTCAATCACAATATGACTTGTGTCACAATTGTATAAGCAATATTATTTTTTCTTTATTTTCTATTTTTTTCCCCTACAAAAATGGAGTTACCTTTAAAGTTATTAATGTCTAACTTTGACCAAAAGAGTTTTATTTTAGATTGGATAGTATGATTCAAAGGTAAACTTCTATCTTCTTTTGGGAGATTTTCCCAACATTTTTTGTCCTTTAAACACTGTACAAGACATCAGGGTGGTCAGCCGGAGAGAACTTTAAACAATGTTAGAAGTTCTAACCTTTCCCTATGCTACTAAAAATGTGCTTTTGTCCAGTTTACAGTACTTCCCATCACTTTCTGTCCAGACGGCAAGTATGGAAAATCTCCTCAACACAGTCGTCTGGATAGAAAGTGATGGGAAATACTGTAAACTGGACAAAAGCACATGCTTGTGCATAGACTAACAAAACTTGTACACCTTCCCTGGTCTTAAGCTGGCCATACACTGATTTTACCCTACTTGTCCCAGTGAACATATAGGAACTGGGAGCAATTATAACCAATGTGAGGTATTCGGATTTTATTTCATCTTCTTTAAAAACCCAAAACAGAAAGAAAAAATTATCTGAAGTCCCACATAATTTGAGAGGAGAGAACAGCACAAATGTAGATATTTAGCTTTGGAGTCCCTCTATTTGGAACCGGCAGACTGAAGCTCCTCTTGCCATTTCCTTTTTCTGCATATACTTTTACCAAAGAAGTTCATAAAATATTGCCTACAATTACCAAGGTTAATCTGTGGCCAGTCAGGCCAAACTATAGGAGTCCCAATGACGCAACTGTCGCACTCACTGAACCTTTTCCTTGGTAGAAAATGCCTGCAGCAAAGGGTGATCTAGAGCAAAGATGAGGAAAGCATCACAGTGACCTTCCCATATGTTGCTTTAGGGCATCCCCTGGCCACCTCTGCCTCCATACCATTTAAGGAATGTCCACCTAAAGCTTGTTTTGCAATGACAGTCCAAAGCTCTAGCTGGTAAGTTTGAAGAAATAAAATAGTGCATCCAGTTCAACCTGTGTAGGTGTGCATGTAGATAATCATTTCCCATATCCCTGTATACTGTATTCGCTAAGATGCACATCCAAGAGTCTTTTAAAACTATCTATACTTCCTGCTGACGCCATCAATTGCGGACGAGAGTTCCACATCCTTACCGCACTGACAGTGAAAAACTCCCTATGCAGCTTAAGGTTAAACAACTCTTTTTCTAGTCTCATCATGTGGGCCTGTGTCTTCTCACACTCCCTGAGACTGAATAGTTTCCTAGCTATGCCAAGTTCACCATTGAGATATTTGTATATCACTATCATATCTCCTTTGAAGCGTCTCTTCTCCAGGGAGAATACATTTAGTGCTTGTAGTCGTTCCTCATAATTGGAGGTCCTCCAGTCACCTTATTAATTTTGTTGCCCTTTTCTGGACCCACTTCAGTAGATCCTTCCTGAGAATTGGAGACCTAAATTGGACAGAATACGCCATATGTGGCCTAATCAGAGTTTTGTAAGGTGGCAGGATTATCATTTTATCTCTGGGGTAAATCCCCTTTTTAATGCAAGCCAATTCTCTGCGGCATTTGGTTGCTGTAGCTTGACATTGCATGCTATTGCTCAATCTATCATCTCCTAGGCCCCCCCCCCCATATCTTTCTCCATCATGGAATCGCCCAGACGTTCTACCCCTAGTGAGTAACTTGTGTTTTTATTTATTAACCCCCAAGTTCATTACTTTATATTTTTCAAAATTAAACCTCATTTGTCATCTAGTTGCCCACTCCATTAAAGCGGAATTCCACCCAAAAATGGAACTTCCGCTCATCCCACTCCCCACCCCCTTACATGCCACATTTGTCATTTTTTTGGGGGGGGGGGAGTGGGGGCTTCAGGAGGAGTGGGACTTCCTGTCCTCCTTCCGCTGAGGGGCTGGTTAGGCGATTAAGCTTAATCGCCTACAGCAGCCCTTCCCTGTAGGCGATCGCCTGGGACACATGACAGGTCCCATGCGATCGCCTGTCCAATCAGCCCGGCCGTGAAGTTGAAGGCTGTCACGGCCGGGTGCCCACAGTTACAATGAGGACGCCGGCCGGGGAGGGGGGGAGAGGAGCAGAGCCCCGGCCGGCACGTCGCTGGAACGCTGGAGCAGGTAAGTGATTGTTTATTAAAAGCCAGCAGCTACACTTTTTGTAGCTGCTGACTTTTAATAAACATAAAACAAGGCTGGAACACACCTTTAATTTATTCAGGTCCTCATGTAAGGTTTCTATGCTGTGATGTTATTGTTCTACTTATTTTTGTGTAGTCGGCAAACACAGATTAAGCATTTTATCCCATCCTCTATATAATATATAAATAAAAACAGAATTAGTCCCAGGACAGAGCCTTGGGGTACTCCACTTACCACTCAAGACCATTCTGAGTACACATTATTCACCACCACCCTTTGGATGCCCTCCAGTAGCCAGTTTTCTATCCAAGAAAAAAACACATCTGGAATTGCAAAAGTTCAACACCTCCACACAACCTCCAGTAATGATTTAAACACCTCTATGCAGTGACACTACAATGCATGTGACCAGGACCCTTTAAGTAAATCCAAATCTGATAGTTTCTGAAAAAAACAGCAACATTTAATACATTTTAAGAGTTTTTCTTTCCATGTATATTATCGGTTAGTGGTCTACTCAACGCTGGCCTCATAGATGGCAGCACCAAAGTTACATCATCTAGTATGTGCTTAGTCCACCAAAGCTTTAGCACTGTAGTATGAAAACGTGCCACTGAAATACTTTAATCAGTTCTTTATAATGTGTTTATCTAGAAACTGCATTATTAGCACAACAGTGACCTTGTTACATTGAGTTGACAGTATTCCTGTTCATATTGCATTACATGGTGTCCCGCTTCACTTCTTTAGATTAATTCCAGTAAAGATTTTAGGATCTTCCGCTGCTATATAGCATCTTTATTTATTTTTTACATATTTAAGGTCATTTAATCCAAAAATCTATTTTAGGAGTGTGTTACCCCTTTAAATACAGACTGCCAAATATAATTATACTTGTAAAGATGTCATCTTGTATGCCTAATTCAGATCTACAGATAACAACCTTGTATGGCCAATTCAAATTTACAGATAACAACCTTATATACGTCTCAGATAAAAAGACTATTAGTAAAACCAGCACATCCTTGTTTGCTCATCCAAATGGAAAGAAACCATAGGAAAATCAATTGCAGTTTCAGCTCGGGTTAATGGACTACATAGTTTTATTTTTAGAGGAACCGAGACCACACTGATTTTGAGTACTAACATAATGATTAATGCGGTCTGAAATTCACAGAAGATGCAACACTTTTAAATTATGAAAGAATATTTAAAGCAAATCTTAAATCCATACAGATCTGTACTGGACTACACAGCATAGCTCTATTCTGCTCAACTTGAATATTTTTCTCTTTTTGCTTTTTCATATTCCTAGGTTAGCCCTTTTAAATCAGGGTTTTTGCCTTTATGTTAACAGAAATAAAAATTAAAAATAAATACCTGAAATTATATATTCAATTAGGCTAGGAAAAATAACAAAGTAACAAACTTAAAATGTATACAAACAGGAACCAGAAACAGCATCAATTGCCATAGTAACTATTCAAACAGGTTTCAATCAACTATGCGACATAAGATATTTGCGATCTAACTACTATACATACATTTTGGATTAGCGGCATGGATGGGAAGTGTCATCATAAGTGTCATCATAATGGGGGATTTTAATTATCCAGACATAGACTGGGTGTAAGGTACCGCATATTCAGCTAAGGCTCGCCAGTACCAAAACGTCTTTCAGGACAATTTCAAGGGTCAGATGGTAAAACGCACCAACTTGAAATAAAGCGTTACTAGACCAACCGATTACCAATCATACAGACTTGATCACGAATATAGAAATACGGACAATTCAAGAAACATCGATCACAGGTCAATTAGTTTCAGTATAAATCACACTAATAGGAAACGTAAGGGGAATACAAAAAGACACTGAATTTCAAAAGAACCAACTTACTTAAACTACGAGCCTTGCTAAAAGATACAAATTGGGATAAAATCTTAGGAATAAAGAACACGGAGGAGAGATGGGTTTGCTTTAAGAGCATATTAAATAAGGGCATTAGCCAGTGCATCCCAATGGGAAATAAATTTAAAAGAGACAATAAAAGACCTGAGTGGCTTAACCCAAATGTAAAAATGCATATAAAAGCAAAGGAGAAGGCCTTCAAAAATACAAGGCTGAGGGATGATCAACAGCATTCCAACTTTACAAAGAATGCAACAAGAAATGTAAGGGTGCAATTAGGGCGGCTAAGATGGAACACAAAAGGTACATAGCGGAGGAGAGTAAGAAAAATCCCAAGAAATTCTTTAAAGCGGATCGCCCATTAAAAACAATATATTAAAAGCCAGCAGCTACAAATACTGCAGCTGCTGACTTTTAATATTAGGACACTTACCCGTCCTGGAGTCCAGCGGCGTCCGCAGCAGAGGACGAGCGATTGCTCGTCACCCTGCTGCTCCCCCCTCCATCCACGGTGAGGGAACCAGGAAGTGAAGCGCTCCGGCTTCACTGCCCGGTTCCCTACGGCGCATGCGCGAGTCGCGCTGCGCCCGCCGATTGGCTCCCGCTGTGTGCTGGGAGCCGAGAGTTCCCAGCACACACCGGGGGGCGACGGGATGTCGCCAAAAAAACTGACTTTTGCCCGAGACTGCGGGGCGGAAGTGGTTGCAGATACCTGTCTTTAGACAGGTATCTGCACCCCCCTCCCCCCTGAAATGTGTCAATTGTTACACCGGAGGGGGGGAGGGTTCCGATCAGCGGATCTTCACTTTAGGGTGGAGATCCGCTTTAAGTACATAAACAGTAAGAAAGGGAGGTCAGATCATATTGGTCCCAGAAAGAATGAATGATGAAGGTAATCTTGATCCTAGGGTCGCCTGGGTGCAGAAATATTTCCGGCGCCCCCCACATGGGCGTGGTCATCATGCTAACTCCTCCCTTTTACAAATGTTTCTATGGCAACGACTCACAGAGATGCTCCTCTAAGGAGTCTGTTAGCCTGGGATCCTCCCACAATGTCTTAACATTAAACAAAATACAGGGAGAGAAGTAAAGTACTCTAATGGGACATGGAGGGGGCGTCTCTCTAATGGACACAGAGAGGGCCTACGTTGAGTCTGTTAGAAAGAGCCCCCAGACATAATACAGGAGACAGTCAGAAACTGCAGACATGATACAAGTGATGGTCAGAGACAGCAGAAATGATACAAGGGATGGTCAGAGACTGCAGAAATGATACAAGGGATGGTCAGAGACTTCAGAAATGATACAAGGGATGGTCAGAGACTTCAGAAATGATACAAGGGATGGTCAGAGACTTCAGAAATGATACAAGGGATGGTCAGAGACTTCAGAAATGATACAAGGGATGGTCAGAGACTTCAGAAATGATACAAGGGATGGTCAGAGACTTCAGAAATGATACAAGGGATGGTCAGAGACTTCAGAAATGATACAAGGGATGGTCAGAGACTTCAGAAATGATACAAGGGATGGTCAGAGACTTCAGAAATGATACAAGGGATGGTCAGAGACTTCAGAAATGATACAAGGGATGGTCAGAGACTTCAGAAATGATACAAGGGATGGTCAGAGACTTCAGAAATGATACAAGGGATGGTCAGAGACTTCAGAAATGATACAAGGGATGGTCAGAGACTTCAGAAATGATACAAGGGATGGTCAGAGACTTCAGAAATGATACAAGGGATGGTCAGAGACTTCAGAAATGATACAAGGGATGGTCAGAGACTTCAGAAATGATACAAGGGATGGTCAGAGACTTCAGAAATGATACAAGGGATGGTCAGAGACTTCAGAAATGATACAAGGGATGGTCAGAGACTTCAGAAATGATACAAGGGATGGTCAGAGACTGCAGAAATGATACAAGGGATGGTCAGAGACTAGAGAAATGATACAAGTGATCAATGCATCAATGCAGCCTCATCAATGTCTATCAAATGCAGCTTATTAGAGCCCATAGAATGCAGCCTACTAGTGCCCACCAAATGCAGCCTTACCTGTGCCCATCAATTGCAGCCTTAACAGTACCCACCAATAGCAGCCTACCCATGTCCACCAATTGTAGCCTACTAGTTTACCAATGCCCACCAATTGCAGCCTATAAGTGCCCACCAATTGTAGCCTACTAGTGTAATAAGGGCGCACTGTGAGAGGAGGGGGGCTGTGCAACAAGAGGGGGCAGTATGACGGGGTAGTGGGACATGAGGGGGTAAAAATCACAGAAGGGGGAAGTGCGACGAGGGACCAGAATAATGGAGCGGAGCATTATGACAGGGGGTATTATGACAGGGGGTATTGTGCCAAGGGGACAGGTGGGGGAGCCAGTGTCACAGGTAGGGGGGCAGTGTCGCAGGCGGGGCAGAGGTGGGGGAGTAGTGTCACAGGTGGGGGAGTAGTGTCACAGGTGGGGGATCAGTGTCACAGGTGGGGGCACAGATGGGGGGCAGTGTCACAGGTGGGGGGAGCAGGGGCACAGGCGGGGGTGCCAGTGTCACAGGTGGGGGATCAGTGTCACAGGTGGGGGAGCAGTGTCACAGGTGGGGGTGCAGGTGGGGGGCCAGTGTCACAGGCGGGGGCACAGGTGGGGGATCAGTGTCACAGGTGGGGGGCAGTGTCACAGGCGGAGGCACAGGTGGGAGGATCAGTGTCACAGATGGGGGAGCAGTGTCACAGGTGGGGGCACAGGTGGGGGGGCAGTGTCACAGCAGAGGCACAGATGGAGGAGCAGTGTCACAGGTGGGGGAACAGGTGGGGGGCAGTGTCACAGGTGGGGGCACAGGTGGGTGTGCCAGTGTCACAGGCAGGGGCACAGATGGGGGAGAAGTGTCACAGGCGGGGGCACAGGTGGGGGAGCAGTGTCACAGGTGGGGGGAGCCAGTGTCATAGGTGGGGGGGCAGTTTTACTGGTGGGGGTGTCAGTGTTGGGCTTACCTTACACTAGAAGTCTTAAATTGCAAGTAGAAGTAACAGCCCTTGTACATGCTTTCCTTTGTGATATCTGCACGATGTCCCTCCAGCCAGCACAGTGCACTTCCTGGGTGTCAGTGTATACAATCAAGAGGGGAGGCGCCTCTGACCCGAGCAAGATACTCGGAGTGTACAAGCAGAGGGACAAACATTGTACTCTTGATTGTATACATTTGGGAAATGAACTGTGCTGGCTGGAGGGACATTGCACGGACATCACAGATCTGCCGATCTCCCTCCCCTCCCCTGTATAGTTGAAGATGCCAGCCAGCCCAGAGGTACAGGGGGAGGGGGGTTGTCTCTGGAGTCCCCCACACTAGCGGAATGCCAGGGAGCAAGTGAGATCCTATTCATTCCGCCACTGGAAACAGCCACTAAAGCTTGTATCGCGCAGGGGGGGTGGTAATGTGTCTGCCTGTCATGGTGCGCGCTTTGTACCTGTGCTGCCGAGCTAGATGAGAAACTTTTCTTCAGGGACCGTCCGTCACCCCCGGCTTCAGTACTCTCCTAGCGCGGGCGCCCTAGCAGCTGCCGACTCTGTGTGTGACACGAGGGAGGGGAGCAGTCTGACACGCCGGCGCCTCCCCCCCCCCGCGGCGCCCAGGATCGGCCCTGTTACTATGGATGGAGAGATGGCAAAGGTATTGAATTTATTCTTCTCCTCAGTCTTCATGAGGGAATCGGGTGGCTTCAGTAACCAAAACTGCAATGTTTTTCCTCATGACATGTCACAAGAAGCACCCTCATAGCCAACAGAGGACAGAATTAGGAATAGACTTACAGTAGGTTACAAGCACTGAACTTGTTCTCTCCGGAAAAAGAGAGACACGAGAGGGGATATGATTTCAATTTACAAATAGCATACCGGTGACCCCACAATAGGGATAAAACTTTTCCGCATAAGGGAATTTAATAAGACATGCGGCTATTGACTAAAATTAGAAGAAAAAACGGTTTAACCTTAAACTGTGTAGAGGGTCCTTTACTGTGAGAGCGGTTAGGAAGTAGAATTCCCTAGATTCAGAGTTACACACTCCTAAGCCCTGCACCTTATGAACTCCTGTGCTTTAACTACTCCTGACATGAGCATTCCATGCATTACCCACTCCTGTGCTCGTCACTACGTTATGCATTATTCCCTTCTACTGGCAGTGGTTTCAGTTGGGAGCATCGAAAATTTAAAAAAAACTATTAGACACGCACCTAAACGACCACAACATACAGGGATATACAATGTAATACTGACATAAAATCACGCACATAGATGGACTTGTCTTTTTTCAGCCTCTCCTACTATGCAACTAATATATATATATATATATCACACACATACAACATAAAATATAAATAAAACAATGCATCTATGTTCACAACAGTGAATTTTATATGCTCCTTGTAAATGGGATAATGAGGGAATAACACACACCTGGCCATGGAACAGCTGAGCAGCCAATTGTCTCATTACTTTTGGTCCTTTAGGGCCCTTTCACACTAGCGGACGAACGGTCCGCTCATTACAAGTCCGCTAGATCCGCATCCGTTTTTGCGGACGGAAGAATGTCCTATTTTTCTTCCGTCCGGCCAAACGGATCGGATGCAAACGGACAGACGGTCCGTTTCCATCCGACTCCCCATAGGGGAGAGCGGAGGAGAGACGGGGCAGTCCCTGCAAAGTGTGCGGGGACCGCCCCGTCCGCCGACAGCTGAGCGGAGACCCCCCCGCTGAGCTGACGGGCACACGGAGCGGACCGAAAAACGGTCCGCTCCGTGTGAAAGGACCCTTAAAAAGTGGGTGGCACATATACAAACTGTTGTAATTCCTACACCGTTCACCTGGTTTGGATGTAAATGCCCTCAAATTAAAGCTGAAAGTCTGCAGTTAAAGCACATCTTGTTCGTTTCATTTCAAATCCATTGTGGTGGTGTATAGAGCCAAAAAGATTAGAATTGTGGCAATGTCCCAATTATTTATGGACCTGACTGTACCTCAATTTAAATTCATAATTTATTAATCATATACCTAAGGAAAATAGGGTTGGCGATTGTAAATTACCTCTCAGGAAGCCTAAAATAATACAATGAATACACACAAGCCGCAGGTTTTAAACTCTGGACCTACATTACTTTCTATAACTTGGACCTTTGTTGATATTTGGGATACTTTACATATGTCACAAGTGTTATGTGAACAATTCCCAATGACATTTTGGGAATCTCAGAGACTTTTAGCATCAAATGGTCCTCTTTTAGGGAGGTCGATGCTGGGCTGACCAATCCTAGAACAATTCAAAGTTTAAAAATCAACAACATTTGTAGATTATTTTCCTTACAGTGGACTGGTTGATTTTTTTGAACCCTTGCCAGACTCCTAATCATCCACAGCTCTTTCGGAGGGCTTCTCATGGTATGATGATATCACACATGTCAATAGCAAAGTAAACACAAGATCATAGATAGCTAAGGTTTAAAAAAAAAACACACCACACACAACTTCCTCATGTATACTCTTAAAGGAAGTTCTGAACATTGGCACATAATCTGGAACACCCGATTTTCAATTTCACAGATTTAAAGTACTAGTAAACCTACTTTCATTTTCAATGGCACGATGCCCGATGAATTTACTGTAATGCAAAAAGATCTTAAATTATTATCACAAGCAAGGTTCATTGGATTCCATTAAGAGTTCCCCCATTTGTGGAGTGTTTGTTAAGGGAATACAAAAAAAAAAAAGAAAAAAAAACTATTACTATTGACTTGCAATCATTGCTGACATAAATCCTGTATTTCTAATAGGTGCTTATTTTAGAGATAAAAACCCTCTATTACGGACACGATTTTACCAACATGTAGAAAGATTGTCCAAAACTTGCAGTTGTGCAAGTCACATATACAAAATACAGGAATTTTGCACAAAAGCTGCCAAGATCTGACACCAATCTATTCTTTAAAATCTTCACCAGAGAAATTGAGTCGATGGCTGTGCCACTGTTCCTATATAGTGCCTTTTGTAGTCATTTTAAAATTTAGGAAAAAATATCAGATCTTGATCTCATCATATCGAATAAAACATCTGCCTTCTTTCCCGTTATCAGTTATCACATGGTCCATTTAGCCACGACTGAAGTATCAGGCAAATCAGCAAAGCAAGTTATGCTAGGAAGTTATGCACTGTGAACCAAGCTTCATGCGACTTCTAATTCTAGGAAAAAGAATTAGAAGTCGCATGAAGCTTGGTTCACAGTGCTTCATCATATCAGCACCTGGTTATAGCCAGCCTTATCTGATTGCTTCACAGCCAAGTATAGATTAATCCTGCCCCATCACATTTATTGCAGAGAACACAAGAATCAGAGCACTGCAGGCCAACACTGTCAAACGAGAAAGTGATTCATACACCACATGCAGGCCATATACTGCAGAAATATTGGCCTATACAACAGCCAGGTGTACAGTGTGAGAACCCAGCCAAAACACAATCAAATATCATATTTAGGTAAAAAACAATCCATAAAATATACCAGAGTATTGGTTTTGTTATTACCAATTATTTTACTTAATAGTTTAGTACCTGGACTTCAGGGAAGTCTATACTGGGAGGGCAATCTGAATTGGGAGGAAAAGTGGGGACTGTGAGAAGTAGGTACTGGAAAGAGGGGGACATTTTTTGTTTTCTATCCTGTGCATTACATATTTCTGACCACTAGATTCAGAGTTACACACTTATAAGCCTAAGGCCATGTACACACAAGCAAATGAATCTCAGATTTGTCTGCTGGGCTATTTTGGTTTGATCGCTGTACACACGATCAAACCAAAATCCCTGCCGGCAGACATCGCTGTGACGTGGCGATGACATTGACGCCGCCATGTTACCGCACCAGGAAGTAAAACACTTCTGCGCATTCGTCGAATCCATTGGACGCATGTGCGGGCAGATTTGTCTGCTGGTTAGCGTACTAACCAGCAGACATGTCGGACATTTGGATTCCCAGCAGACAGATTTGAAAGCATGCTTTAAAATCTGTCTGCTGGCAAAATCTGTCTGTCCGCCCGAACACACGATCTAATCTGTCTGCTGAAACGGTCTGTCAGACCGTTTCCAGCAGATAGATTTGATTGTGTGTACGCGGCCTTACATTTTATGCATTCCTGACCCCCGTGCAGTGCTTTACTTACTCCTGACCTCCATGCATTATCCACTCCTGAGCTTGGCGCTACATGCTATGCATTCCTCAGCCCAGCATTCCATGCATTACACCCTTCTGAACTGGATTTTGCATGCCACCTTGTGCTCCATGCTTTACATGTTCCTGAGCCGTGCATGGTGTGTCAATTCCTGCCAAGCCCTGCACTCTGTGTGTTGGATGCTTCTGAGCCCTGTGTTTTGTGCTTTATGTACTCCTGACCCCTGCACTATGTAACTCAAATACTCATGAGCCTTTATCTCTGTTCCATATGCACTTCTGAGCCCTGCACTATATACACTAGTTGGACATTTCTTACTCCTGCATTTTGTACAGTGGGCTACATATTCCAGACCACTGCACACTTTATTCTATATTGTAAATTACATACTTCCAACCAAAGTGTTTATCGTCTCATTTATCAACAGTTGCTTGTTGGCCGGTAGACACCGACTTATTTTGGTGTTTTTTCTTTAAAGTAGGGTGTGTGCAAAAAAAAAAAAAAAGGGAGGGAGAATTGTGAGTTTTAGGAGTCTTGTAAACTCTCACTTGTGGTGTTGTATTTAAAGCATATCGTGTGGGTACATGCACTGTGGTATGTGTGTGCCATGTATACAGTAAGTAGACTCCGGTTTTATTTAACCATGGCCCTTTTAAGCCCCTTCCACTGTACAATTTGGCTACAACCTTATTCTTTGGAACACCAAGGGTGCCTTTCATAAACCTAGCAATGGCCCTGCTGAAGACCATTCTGCCTGTGCCTGATCAACAGTTAATTCAGTTTGCTCAAGACCTGGAAAGGGTCCCGAGTGCTTTTTGCACAACCATTTGTATGTGGAATTAGGGCCAGTTCACCACACATTTTTTCTGCATCAAAAATGCATGAATAGTATGTATATAGTATGGATATTACAATGACATAGTTCACACCAGTGCGGTCAGTTCCAGTAAAAAGGAAAATGGAACATGCTGCATTTTTTCTGCACTGAACTGTACTAGAATGTGGTCAAAGGCATTAAAAATGCACACGTTACTTGGGGTGAAGAAAAAAGAAAAGAATTAGAAGAGGTGGGGATACACTAGACTGCATCACAAAACGCACCAAAAATACACCCTGCTACTCAGGGGCAACATCATCCAGCAAGATTTCAGAGATTCTTCATCAGGCACAGCCTCTGAAAACAGAAGGCTCAGGAGGACCCAGATAGATCAAGTAATGGTTCTGCAGGGGAAGACACAGAGGCAGGCTTATAGTCTCAGCAGTCAGAGTCAGCCCACAAAATCTTGCATAACTGAGGTGAAACCCTCCCAGTAGAGAACCAAGGAGGTCATGCTTGGCACCATAGATTTGAGGGACTCGAGCAGGAGACAAAATATCTGGCTGTCAATAGCAGGTCCTTGTGAGTGACTCATGAGCTTCAGGGACCAGGTACAAAAAAACTGTTGCCCATGTGTCTGGGATCCAACATATCGTGCTAGAAGACAGTGACATTTTGCATTAGGATACTATGCTATGCTAGGTCTTCGTACTTACAAATTGGCTGTTGGAGACAGGAAAGGTCCAGACAACGGTTAAACCATGTGTCTCTTGTGATTAGGAGCAGTGGCAGGTAAGTTCTATCTACTGTTTAATGGCAGAAACAAGAAAGCAGAGTGCATGCATGCAACATACCGCCTAGTGAAGCAGTACGCAGCCCCTCAACGTTTTGACCCTTTCCATGGTAAAATCACGGCCTACATGGCCTACTCACAAATGGAGTCTTTAGAGGCAGGGTCAGAACAGATGTTGTGCCCCAGGTCTTAACCTCCCTGGCGGTATGATTCTTTCAGATTTTAGGTGCTGAAAGCGGTACCATTATTTGCAAGGAAATTTGGCATTTTATACTGTAGGCCTGTAATTCTTAGGAATAACTCACTAAAATCTGACCAAACAAGAGTCTAATAGGCATCCCGGGTATGACATTTTTTTAAAAACAAAATTATAAATTATAATATAACAAATAATTATAACAAATAATAATATAATTATAATAAAAATTATTCAATAATGTAATCAAATCAAAATCACTGAAATTTGCTCAGTTGCAGAATTGTCGCTGTCATTTTATTTTTGTTTATGACGAATTTCCCCACAAATCGCTATCGCTCAATTCTGCAAGTGATTCTAATTTATTATCGCTGTTTTTTAGCTGCTCTAAAACCATTTTTGACATAAAGGGACACTTTTGGTTGCTATGGGCAATCTACAGTTTGCATAGAGAAAGAACACTTTTTATTATATAAAACAACATGTAGTGCACAGGGCAGACCACTAGGGACAAGGGGGGGTGTATTTTTTACATACAGTACTGTAATCTATAAGATTACAGTATACTGTATGTAATGTGTTTGTTTACATTTTTGAATATGGCGCCGTTCTCCGCCCCCGTGTGTCGTAACGTCGCAGGGAATAGAGATCGGCGGCACCCGCTCGCTCACACAGCGTGGATGCATCGCTGGATCCAGGAACAAGGTAAGTAAACCAAGCCTGTGGATTCAGCGAGGCGAGCCCGAGTCTGACTTGGGGTTATCGATCGCATCACAGAAATCTAACCCCGAGTCAGACTCGGGAATACCGCCAGGGGGGTTAAAGCAGAGCCCCATGCTCAAAAGTCATATTCCAAGCAAGCCCTGCAATCATTCAGTTTAGCGAGGTCCAGGTATGACCTCCAAAGTTACTGCTGAGGATACGCTGATACAAATATCTGCATAAAAAGACTATTTAAAACAGCATGTTGGGAAGTCTTTACTGGGAAAATTTTAAATAAAAAAAATGCAGTTTGTTTGTTTTCAATTTTTTTTTCAAACCCAACAGTCTCTTAATCATCCATCCTTCAATGAACAAGACTTTTTACCCCCTCTTACATCTCGGTGCTATTAATTGTTGGTTGCCTCTTTGGAGTCAGTTCATATCTACATGCAATTGCTCCATTGGCAACTGCTGTACATAATTTCTTATAGCGTGTTTTCTGAGGGGGACAATGGTGGAACATTCCTACTAAACAAGCATTAACATGACTGCTAATAGCCTGCAGCACATCCACATATGTCAGGGTGACAATGCAGGAGAACAACTGGTAAGCATGGACAGAGCATTGTTACCATATTTACAAGAAGTGCCTGAACAAGGACCTTCAGGCAAGATCGCCAGGTAGTATTTTAAAGAAAGCTGGGGAAAAAAAACACACACCATTAACGTATGCTATAGGCCCCCTAACCTGGGCAGAAGGAATTTGCAAGTTCCTAAATGTCTTGCAGGACAATTTAATGGGTCAGGTGGTAAAAAATGCACAAACTAGAAACAAAGCATTACTAGACCTACTATTTACCAACTATACAGACCTGATCACGGATGTGGAAATATGGGGCAATTTAGGAAACTGCGATCACAGGTCAACTAGCTTCAGTATAAATCAAACAAATAGGAAACATAAGAGGAATACAAAGACGCTGAATTTCAAAAGAGACAACTTCACTGAACTACAAACCTTGCTTTAAGATATTAGGATAACATCTTAGGAACAAAGAACATTGAGAAGATATGGGTTTGCTTTAAGAGCATATTAAATAAGGGCATTAGCCAGTGCATCCCATTGGGAAAGAAATAACAAACAAAAGTCCTTGGTGGCTCAACTCCAATGTAAAAATGCATATAAAAGCAAAATATGATTATATAATTATATAATATTTTCATAAATCCCAGAGTTAGCTCTGTAGGATGTTTTAAAAGGAGAGTTGTCAATAAGAATCCTAATTTTTCAGCCTGCTCGGGCGGTTAGCGTGTGCCAACTTTCCGATAGTTTTGAGTTCCTTGGTTTTATCTCGGTTGTTTTTATTGCGCTTTTGTTTTTTTTGTTTTTTTTGCTATGCAATCGAGCCTGGGTATGCCCAATAGGCTTGGTTATGTACTGTTAACTTCTAAAATCCAAGCCAATGTAGCACCAATATTTAAAAAAGAACCAAAATACATCCCTGGGAATTACAGACCAGTTAGCCTAACATCAATAGTAGGCAAGCTCACAAGATTTTAGTAATGAAAACTCTATCATTAGCAATAATCGGCATGGATTATTAACATAGGGTAAATAACAAAAAGTAAAAGCAATGCTTTGAAAATACTTAGCATCCACAAGGCAGCGCTAGTGTATATGTCTAGTACAACATATATGTTACATCAATATTCAATCAATATCCTGGTTTAGTATATGTTATATACAGATTTCTACAAAGGAGAAAACAAATGGTATAATGAAAGCATCAAACAGTCCAATTAATCCCAAGAAGATGAAAGCATGATCTTGTTGTTGCCAGAAGATCCACCACCAATCGTGTAAAGAGAAAGATCCACCACCAATCTCTTTACACGATTGGTGGTGGATCTTCTGGCAACAACAAGATCATGCTTTCATCTTCTTGGGATTAATTGGACTGTTTGATGCTTTCATTATACCATTTGTTTTCTCCTTTGTAGAAATCTGTATATAACATATACTAAACCAGGATATTGATTGATTATTGATGTAACATATATGTTGTACTAGACATATACACTAGCGCTGCCTGGTGGATGCTAAGTATTTTCAAAGCATTGCTTTTACTTTTTGTTATTTACCCTATGTTAATATTCTATACCAATCGGGTATTTTTAGGTAGCAGCTGACTACTGAGAAGTGGTAATACAAATTTATTTTAGATGATTTGGGTGGCTTGATATTCCAAGAGCGCTTGTTTGATCTGTTTTGGGACAGTGCGCCTTTTTCTCATTACCAATCACTATTAGAAATCAGCATGGATTCATGAAGAATCGTTCTTGCCAAACCAATCTATTAACTTTTTATGAGGAGGTGAGCTGCCATTTAGATGAAGGAAGGCCCATAGACATGGTGTATCTGGATTTTGCAAAAGCATTTGACACAGTTCCCCATAAACGTTTACTGTATAAAAGGTCTGTTACCATGTATGAGATTTTATTTATTGCGTTTAGATCTACTTTAACAATCAAGTCTACTTTTTGGATATCTTGAAATTCTTATTCATTCTTTTGATTAGCCAATAGGTCATATAAGGGTTTTTGGTCATATCCTGTTAAAACTATTCCAGACTATCATTTCTACTCATAATGATAAGCTATAGGACTGACATATTCATTAACTGCCAGCAAGTTTTTCCTGACGCACAAAAACAGAAGTGACAGTGAATAGAGTCAGCATATTTCAATGTGACGGCATAGCTTCTGGCTGTAGCTCTGAAGATGGATGTGTATGAGCTACTACTCAAAAGGAAAACTCCAGATATCAGTTTATTGCACCTGGACTGCCTGGAGCTCTACTCTATCTAGACTACTCACTTTTGGATAGACTGGGGCAAGGTTTGCTGGGGTTTAAGGACACACCTCACTCAGTGGTGGCACCATTCAGAGAGCATTACCAAATCCTCCACAAGTCCCTACTAGTGATGACTTAAGTGTATAGCAGGTCATTTATTTCTGAACAGAAATTTGACAGGAATGCCTCCTGTCATTTGAATCCAATCATCACAATTTTACTAGGTAGAAATGTGCGCACATGCAGCTACATACCGCTATATGTCATTCTATGGCTGCCATTCTGCTGAAGAGAAGAAACAGCTATAACAGCTTGTATAGCTAATATGTGAAATAGCTTGTGGGGAAATTTGAGTAAAAAAAAACAAAAAACTTTCAATTGTACGTTGAAGAGTTAAGTCGTATTATGAATCCTGAACACTTTGAGACCAGATCGATTTGCTACACTGATGCTTCTAGTCAGTTTGTCACTTGCTGCTCCAATGACCTCACATCTAATTTTTCTCCTGAGCTCAATAAAGTACTAATGAAAATGTAATATATTAGTACTATCAATACTTTAATATCAAGACCAGATTAGATTACCAACTATATAATTTATAGCAATCTAAAATGGATCATCACTTCAGCAATAATACTCATCCATAATATTAAATGTTATAAGCAGTACACATTGAACTGCAAGCAAATAGATGAATACAAATTGGGAGCAGTTTTACCTTCTTAAAAAAAGATTTGTATCTCTTTCCATCTAGTTCGGAGGTTGATGACCTCAAATGACCACTATTAACCAATAAAACTAGATCATCTCTCTGCCCTTAGTCTGTGATTGGAAAATGAGAGAGTAGCAGCAGATTGATAAGTCATTACTGCGCTCTTTTGATCGGTCAGGTGGATCCTTGTAAGAACATTTTCATGCAGTACATCCGATTGGCTTCTAGCACTGCTCCTCCCTCTCCCACTCCGAGTTCTTCTACGCAGGTCATTACAATGCCTTATACCGAATTAAATCCAGGTGCTCACGCCATGGCATCTTGTGCTTTCAACTCTTCTATGAAACCAACTGGAAGTTGGTAGTCTGACTTCTCATTTGTTTATATTATAATATATTCTGCAAATGCCAGCTGCTTGGCTACAATGCAGAACTTTTGGTTTTATTAAACATTATTTAAAGAACTGGGATATTCATATAAGGGCCTGTGACCGTATATTAGGTTTCCTGATCCATGTACCCGATTCAGATTTTTGAAGCTAGTGGGTCAGAAAATTAGCCAGGCAGCCCAAATTTTCAGATGAAGATTAGCAATGGTAGCCTCTGAGTTTCCTGGTGTGTTGTGTGAATACATTTTCTCCTATGTTAATATGTGTTGCATTAAGGTGGCCCCTTCACATGAATGGGCTAGAAAGGCATCAAAAGATCCAAAAATCAGACGTGCATAGTTTTTGGCATTGCAGCACACCATAATGCATAGTAGTGTGTTGCCATGCTTAGTGATGTACTGCCTTATGTTTTCTTACTGCATTGGGGTGACATTATGAATTATCATGGTACCAAAAACGTGCTAATGCACGTAACTAACACACTTCACTAGAAAGTTTTAAATGGGCTTATGCAAGGATTTATAAATCTCATTAGGCCAATATTTTATTAACAATAAAAAACATATTAAAATGTTTAAACTGAGAAAATTTACGATTTTAAGGGAAAAAAATGTCATTTTGAAATAGATGAGAGCGACATATCTTAAATAAGGACAGGGCAACAAAATGCTGGCAAAGTAAGTAGTACTAACAAGCAGTGGCAGTACCCACCCCCGTTTGCTGGTCGGTCCAGTAGGATCACCTAGGAGGATCAGCAAATCGGGTGACCGGTGTCAAAACCCGCTTCCCAATTGGCCGGGATTCCGACCGTGTGTACGCGGCATTACTACATGCTCATCCTCCTAAGCCAGTGTTTCTCAACTCCAGTCCTCAAGGCCCCCCAACAGGTCAGGTTTTCAGGATTTCCATTATTTTGCACAGGTGATTTGATTAGTTTCACTGCCTTAGTAATTCCCACAGCCTTTTCTTCTGGAAATCCTGAAAACATGACCTGTTGGGGGGGCTTGAGGACTGGAGTTGAGAAACACTGTCCTAAGCCTACTGGCAGAATTTATGTCTTCAGGCACGTAAAGTAAAGAGTAATGCCGCATACACACATCCGTTTTTAATGACATGGAAAAAAAACGAAATTTTTCTCGACGTGATTGAGCAAAGCGCGGTGACGTATGACACGTATGATGGCACTATAAATGGGAAGTTCCATTTGGATGGCACCACCCTTTGGGCTGCTTTTGCTAATTTCGTGTTAGTAAAAGTTTGGTGAGAGACGATTTGCTCTTTTCAGTCTGTTACAGCGTGACGAATGTGCTATCTCCATTACAAACACTAGTGCTCCTGTCTCATAACTTGCTTCTGAGCATGCAAATTTTTTTGCCGTCATTAAAGCCTACACATGACAGCTTTCATGACGTGAAAAATGATGAGAAGAATTAGAGCATGTTCTAAATTTTTAATGCCCATTTTTCACGTCGAGAAAAATGCTCTGGAGCCCACACACGATCGTTTTTAATCACCAATCTCGTCATGAAAAAAAGTTGTGTGTACGCGGCATAAGGCTATGAATACATTTCTAGATGACCACAGATCTGAATAATTTGTCTAGATTAATACAGAATTACACAGGCAACTGGGAGGGTGGATTTGGCAATGCCTAGCCTGCAGAATCACACAATTGGGTGTTCCTGGGAAAAAAAACTGAAAATTATACATTTTACACAGCAAGCAGGCCCAGGATATTGAAACAATACTAGGATGAAGAAAATAAAAATAAATCAAAGCTCTGGACATATGTACCAAATTCCCAATATGTATTTCCATGTCATATTTTTATTTGTGTGTAGCATATAAGATATTGAAGGAAAAATATTTCAATCTGTTTCCTGGTTGGGTACTAGGAAATTGCTAGGCTAAGAAGATGGTATTGATCTGAAAAAAATACACAGAAGCATACAGTACACCCATAAATTACACTTGTTTTGCTCTGCGTCGCTATCAAGAACAGTAATCTATCTATTCTAGTACATAGATCAGAGAAGATCAATACAGCAAGTATCACTGTTTAAGTTCCAACGTAAAATAAGGCTACTGTCTAATGGTTACACTATAAAAGGCTATTTCTAGTTTGGTTACATCTACAGTTTCAGTGCAATATGTGGTGGTAATGGTTATACCTGTAGCCCAGGAGTGCACAACCAGTGGCCACATTTGGCCCGCGGGGCCCTCTGATGTGGCCCGCAACCTCCTGCTCTGGGATGGAATAAAATACTGTTATTAAAGTTAAAGGGTCACTAAAGGAAAACATTTTTTTAGCTAAATAGCTTCCTTTACCTCAATGCAGTGCTGTTTTCATGTTCTCATTGTTCGTTTTTGCTTTGAAGTTGCTGTAATTCTGCTCTGATCTCCAGACTTCCTGCTTGTCTGGCTCCTTATGAAAAATCTCATGGCAGCTTTTCACTGTGGTCTAAGCTGTGTCTAAAACTCCTCAGAACCATCAGATAAATTTTAAAAACAAAACACTACCCTGGATTTGTTTGTTTTTGTTCTGTGTGTCTTCTGTACTTCACAGAAACATGAAATCAGTTTAAAAACGAAAGTAAAACTAGAGGCACATTATATGATTGATTTTCATCTGTTTTTAATCATTTTTAAAAGGAGTCAGTTAACTTTTATGTCTCTATACCCTGTAAACAGTCATTTCAGCAAAAAAATTGTTTTCCTTTAGTGACCCTTTAAGTTTATTACTAAAATCAGTGTATATATGGCATATCTGTTCTGCAGTGGTTACTGGACTGCTTTCAAACTGATCCACAGGTGCAGAGAAGTGCACCTGCGGGTTCCCTGCCCTAAGTCATAGACTTCTGTTATTACCTGCGAGTTTGGTGTGCTGAGAGTAGAGTGGACTCATAGAGCCGAGTCAGCTGCCATCCACCCGCTCGGCTCATTGTGGCACGCGACAGGGTACCAAGTCGCTTAAGTGGTCCTTGCTCTTCAAAAGGTTGGGCACCCATGCTGTAGCCTGTATTGAAGTCAGCCATATCTTTGTCTTCAGTCAGTGTTGGCAGTCAGCAATAGGACATACTATGCCGGCAGTTCTAGTTTTCTATCATACTGTAGCTCCTCAACACTCTGATGCTGGTAGAACAGCCTTGACTATTTGGTTAGTGAAGACGTTTTCGAAAATGTGATTTTTCTTCAGATATGGCCATAATAGGCTAAATCCCCCAGGGTTTGGTTAAACGGAGAGGTTGTTTAACATTGCTCCGTCTGGAATATGTTTATAGCAGAAATTATAGCTTCATACTAAATCCATCAGTGACCCTTGAATGTGAGATATCACAGAGGAGAACAGCAGCTGGGACTAGAGCATGGTCTACTTCAGGCTTTTAACCTTTTTAAAACTTTACTATATTTTCAGCACAAATGTCTACATGCCCAAACGAAACTAGAATTATATGATTGATTTTTTTATCTATTTTTAATAGTTTTTAAAAGTAATCAGTTAACTATTATGTCTCTATACCCTGTAAATGGTCATTTCAGCAAAAAATAATGTTTTACTTTACAACTCCTTTAAGCTAGAGGACACCAAAGACCCCTTCCCAAAATTCAACAGTTGCCATATTATTTATTGGGCATGGTGTACTTTGTTTTGGTTAGTGTCAATGGTTTCATTGGTTAAAGAAAAAGGATGCTGTGGCCATTTCAGATCCATGCCATGCAGTCCATGTATTTATTGGGGTTCAATGGGGTGACAAAAAAAAGAACAAGTGAAGCAGTCATGGTTTTCAGCTTGCAGAACTGTTAGATACTGTCTATTCTGCACTCTGTATATCCTTTTCCCATTGCATGTTATACAGCTACACAGAAGAGCACTGCAAAGTAATAACAAGTGACAAATATACTGTAGGCCGTGAAACCAGAATAAAAAATTAGCACCCTAAACTGCATTATATATTAAATTGAATTTTTGTGCACATGTTTCTGATTTACCTTTATAGTAAAAGAGTGAAAAGGTCATTGTTGTGTTGACAATCACAGTGCACATGCTGCATACCTCCGAAAACCACATCTGACATTAAAATAAGAAAAGACATCTGTATATTTAATATCCTGTGATCTCAGACAAATGTCTGCAAAAATAATTTCCTTGGTACAGAAGTCCAATAACCATGTCTGAAACTTTCAGCCATGTTTAAAACATGTTAGGCAGATAGAAAAGGACACCAATAGATGCAGCTAGGCATTTCCGAAACAAAAAAATAAATTACATTAAATGCTCTCAATTTGGTAAAATAATAAATAATGGACCCTGAGCACCTTTAGTAACATTCTCCAGCACATCATTTTCTTCATATAGGGGAAAAAAACACTTATGCCACATACACACGATTGGTTCATCTGATGAAAACGGTCTGATGGACCGTTTTCATCAGACGAATCGGTCGTGTGTGGGCCCCCCCCCCCCCCCCCATCGGTGAAAAAACGTAGAACATGTTTTAAAATGATCCGATGGTTAAAAAAAATATATATATATCGTCTGTGGGGAACTCCATCGGATAAAAGTCAACGCATGCTCAGAAGCATTGAACTTAATTTTTCTCAGCACGTAATTGTGTTTACGTCACCGCGTTCTGACACGATCGTTTTTTTAACTGATGGTGTGTAGGCAAGACTGAAAAAATCCATCAGACAGCTTTTAATTGGATGAACCGATCGTGTGTACAGGGCATTACTTTTTTCCCCTCAAACACCGCCACCGCCTCTCAGTGCAGCTTCTCTGAACGTCCTCTGGGGCGACGCACACAGAGTATTGGTAACAAAGGGACAGTACAGATGCAAGCTGCTGTCCCTCAATGAGACTGGAGGAGGGAAAAAGGGAGTGTCTTGCGGTGAAGCTGAACACTTACTTCTAATGGTAGCACACATTTGGACAGGAGACCACACAATACTGGCTCTGTAGGACCCTGCAAACGAAAAGTGACACCAAAATTGGGGGCAGCACTTACACCCCATTTACACTTGTGCAACTTGTTATGCGACTTTGGACATCAAAGTAGCATGACAAGTCGTACCCCATGTTTTCCAATGATTCCCATCATATATGTGCGAAGTAAAGCCGCAGCAACTTCAAAGTAGTTAATGCACTACTTTGGCCCGACTGTCATGTAACTTGATTGCCATTGAATGTTAACCCTTAAAAGTTGCATGAAAGTCATACCTGAATGTTTTACATGCAACATGCGAAGAAAAGGTGAAAAAAATAAATTTAAATGATAACGGTGGTTTCCGCAGCGGATTCGCCACAAGATCACCGTTATCGGTGGCGGGAGAGGCCCGTCCCCGTCCCGCCGTTTACCGGAGCCGTCGGTAGCGGCGGAGGCAAACGGGTCCTGGTGCCTGCTGTGTGGGAATGCGAGTGAGGGCAAGATGGCCCCCACCCGTCCCCATAGCATAGCAGGGCAGAAGTGACGTCAAAACGTCAGTCCCGCCCATGCATCTTAAAAAGGCACATTTTTCTGTTGTAATTTTTTCAAATGACAAAATTTCCAATTTTTTTTTTTGCATTTAAGTCTAAATATGAGATCTGAGGTCTTTTTGACCCCAGATCTTATATTTAAGAGGACCTGTCATGCTTTTTTCTATTACAAGAGATGTTTACATTTCTTGTAATAGGAATAAAAGTGATACATTTTTATTTATTTTTTCAGTTTAAAAAATTATTAAATAATAAAAAATAAATAAGAAAACAAAAAAAATAAAATGAAAGCGCCCCTTTCCGACGAGCTTGCACGCAAAACTGAACGCATACGTGAGTAGCGCCCGCATATGAAAACGGTGTTCAAACCACACAAGTGAGGTATCGCCGCGATCGTTAAGAGCGAGAGCAATAATTCTAGCCCTAGACCTCCTCTGTAGCTCAAAAGATGCAACCTATAGAATTTTTTAAACGGCGCCCATCGAGATTTTTAAGGGTAAAAGTTTGAAGCCATGCCACGAGCGGGCGCAATTTTTAAGCGTGACATGTTGGGTATCATTTTACTCAGCATAACATTATCTTTCACAATATATTAAAAAAATTGGGGCAAATTTATTGTTGTCTTATTTTTTTATTTAAAAAAGTGATTTTTTTCCCAAAAAAATGCGCTTGTAAGACCTCTGCGCAAATACGGTGTAACAAAAAGTATTGCAATGACCCGCCATTTTATTCTCTAGGGTGTTAGAAAAAAATATATATAATGTTTGGGGGTTTTAAGTAATTTTCTAGCAAAAAAAAACTGTTTTAGTCTTGTAAACACCAAATCTGAAAAACACCCAAGGTCCTTAACCACTTAACCTCCGGACCATATTGCTGGTCAAAGACCAGAGCACTTTTTGTGATTCGGCACGGTATTTGATCATCTCTGCGGTTTTTATTTTTTGCGCTATAAACAAAAATAGAGCGACTATTTTGAAAAAAATGCAATATTTTTTACATTTTGCTATAATAAATATCCCCAAAAAAGATATAAAAAACATTTTTTTTCCTCAGTTTAGGCCGATACATATTCTTCTACATATTTTTTGTAAAAAAAAAAAATCGCAATTAGCGTTTATTGATTGGTTTGCACAAAGTTTATAGCGTTTACAAAAAAGGGGGTAGTTTTATGGCATTTTTATTAATATTTTTTTTTTTACTAGTAATGGTGGCGATCAGCGTTTTTTTTTTCGGTACTGCGATATTATGGCGGACACATCGGATACTTTTGACACATTTTTGGGACCATTGGCATTTTTATAGCGATCAATGCTATAAAAATGCATTGGATTACTATAAAAATGCCATTGGCAGTGAAGGGGTTAACACTAGGGGGCAGGGAAGGGGTTAAGTGTGTTCCTGTTTGTGTTCTAACTGTATGGGGTAGTGGACTCACTAGGGGAAATCACTGATCTTCTGTTCATACATTGTATGAACAGAAGATCAGCGTTTCCCCCGCTGACAGGAACGAGAGGTATGTGTTTACACACACAGCTCTCGTTTCCCGCTCTGTAACGAACGAGCGCGCGTGCCCGGCGGCGATTGCGCCCGCCGGGCACTAGTGGCCGCTAAAGGTAGGACGTAGAGCTATGTGCTCTCGCCCAGCAGTGCCACCGTCCCGCCGTATAACTGCGGTGGGCGGTCGGCAAGCAGTTAAAGCGGTTGTAAACCCGCATATACATTTATTTTATTTTTTGTTACACCTGCAAGGCAAAAGCCATAATGAGCTAATATGAACCGCATATTAGCTCATTATGAAATACTTACCTCGGAACGAGGTGAGAGGAACTTACCTGGTCCACGCCAAACGAGATGTCATTTTGCCTGGCGTGTCTTCCAGGTATCGCCGCTCCAGCGCTGTGATTGGCTGGAGCGGCGATGTCATCACTCCTGCGCATGCGCGCGGGAGTTTTCAATTCGGCAAGGTCCGGCGGCTGCCGGTCCTTTAGCCGAGGATCCCCCCTGCGCATTGCGAGGGGAATATCTCCTAAGCCGTACAGGTTTAGGAGATATTCTCTATACCTACAGGTAAGCCTTATTATAGGCTTACCTGTAGGTAAAATGAAAAAGTGGGGTATACAACCACTTTAAGTGGTTAAGGTTTTTTTTTTATTATTATTACTTAAAAATAACAAACATGTTACACTGTGCAGTGGTTTTGCACAGATCCTTCTCTGGGCCCTCTTCGGCGCCCCTGGCCCCTCTGTCCTGCTGAGTGCGCCCATAGCAAGCAAGAACCTACATTTTACATCATATCAGCTTCTTGCAATCCTGTGTACATTACTACTAAGACAGGGAGAGGGAGGAGCAGGACTGTAAGACAATCAGGTATTGTTACATGCTGATAAAGATCATGCCGATTGAAGAAAAGAGATTACCCCATCAGTCTGCTGCAGCTTTTTCACCATCCACGAGCAAGAATGGGGATGGTGAGAAGATACCACTATACAGGCATACCCCACTTTTAACCTCCCTGGCGGTATGATTCTTTAAGATTTTAGGTGCTAAAAGCGGTACCATTATTTGCAAGGGAATTTGGCGTTTTATACTGTAGGCTTGTAATTCTTAGGAATAACTCACTTAAATCTATTCAAACAAGAGTCTAATAGGCATCCCGGGTATGATTTTTTTTTTTTTTTTAATTAAAAATTATAATATAAATAAATAATTATAAAAAATGATCACAAATGATAATATAATTATAGTAAAAATTATTCAATAATGTAATCAAATCAAAATCACTGAAATTTGCTCAGTTGCAGAATTTTTGCTGTCATTTTTTTTTTTTTTTATGACGAATTTCCCCATAAATCGCTATCGCTAAATTCTGCAAGTGATTCTGATTTATTATCGCTGTTTTTTAGCTGCTCTAAAACAATTTTTGCCATAAAGGGACACTTTTGGTTGCTATGGGCAATCTACAGTTTGCAGGGAGAAAGAACAGTTTTTATTATATAAAAGAACATGTAGTGTACAGGGCAGACCACTAGGGACATGGGGGGTGTGTATTTTTTTACATACAGTACTGTAATCTATAAGATTACAGTGTACTGTATGTATAGTGTTTGTTTACATTTTTGAATTTGGCGACGTTCCCCCCCCTACGTCGCGACGCTCGCAGGGAAGGGAATCGGCGGAACACACAGCATCAGGCGGACATCCGCCCGCCGTGTACTGCGGGGATTCATCGCTGGATCGCAGAGAAAAGGTAAGTAAACTTTTTCTGCATCCAGCGAGGTAAGCGCGTGTGTGGCACGGGGTTACCGATATTAGCTTAAAAATCTCACCCCGTGCCACACACGTGAAGACCGCCAGGGAGGTTAAGTACACAATGGGACCAGAGCATGTATGTAAAACGAAAATGTACTTAAAGTCAAACAATATATTTTTTAACTTCTAGGGTGTAGTAGGGGGTCAGGGGCTGTAGTAGGGGTGTCAGGAGCTGTAGTTGAGGTCTCGGGTCTGTATTGGGGGTGTCTGGGGCATACTGTAACAGGACGGCTATGCTTTCAGAGCTTTAGCTCCTTCTACTGTGGCTGCAAAATGTCTGTACAGTACTTGCAAGGCACTTTACATACACTCGCGGGTATGTCCTTACTCGCAAGTGTATGTAAAGTGAGTGTACTTCAAGTGGGGTATGCCTGTACTCTGAAATTCTATAGCTGTACATTTCAGGGTGGACAGAAACACAAATCCATTGACAAATAAAACATCTCCCTAAACAGTTGAGGAAATCAGTTTTTTGTTGATCACATTTTAATTCTAATGTATTTATGTACGTTTGCTTTGTATAGTCTTCACTTTGCAAATGCAATACGGTTATGTACACATGCTGTACATATTGTGGGTCTGTGATGTAAAAACTTGCTTAGGTGGCACATGACCTGACCATGGCTGATAATAAAAGGGAAGGTCCCTTCCTTCCTGTTCACAGGCCTCTCCTCTATCACTTCATCTTCACATTGCACTTATCGGGCAGAGACAGCATACCAGACAAGTGGAGGCAGCAGAATGTTTTCTACAATCTCATGAGACAAATGGTAGAATTGGGAGATATGAAAACACAACTCATACACATCTTCTCTTCTTCGTTTAATTCAGAGGTCAAATCAGACAATGGTCAGCTTCTGCTGGGTCTTCGTTCAATACTACATGTATGCAGTACTTTAAGTGGGCCAAAAGAGGTGCCGGTACTCTATTAGGCGCCGGTGCTCCCCCCCCCCCCCCCAATACTGAACATGAAAATACCCTTAGAAAGTACCCTGAAAAAGAGCTACTGTAGAAAGAGCTACTGAACATAAATAAAATGTGCAAAAGGGTATTGAACAAAATGTTGTACAAAATGTACATAAAATAAATTATAAAAATTATAACAACATACTAACCATAGAACAGTAAACAGTAAACCATCAGCCCCCACCCCCACCCCCACCATCATTAATTACATCACCATATGCCCCCCTCACCATCATCAGCCCCCCCCCCACCATCATTACAAAATCATCATCCCCCTCAGCATCATTAACAGCCCCCCTGCCACCATCATCATTACAAAATAATCAGCCCCACCATCATCATCATTAGAAAATCATCATCCCCCCTCACCGTCATCATCATCATCATCATCAGCCTCCCCCCCCCAAACCATCATCATCATCACTAAAAAAAAAATCAGGTCCCCTCACCATCGCAAGCCAGCCCCCCCCCCCCCACCCCCACCATCATCAGCATTAAAAAAAATACATCAGTGTCCCCATCAGAAGTCCCCTTACATCAGTGTCCCCATCAGAAGTCCCCTTACATCAGTAGCCCCCTTACATCAGAGTGTCCCCCATCAGCAGCCCTCTTACATCAGAGTGTCCCCCATCAGCAGCCCCCTTACATCAGAGTGTCCCCCATCAGCAGCCCTCTTACATCAGAGTGTCCCCCATTAGCAGCCCTCTTAGGGAGAGGAGGGGGGAGAGAGGGGGAGAGGAGAGGGGAGGTAGGGAGAGGAGGGGGGAGAGGAGAGGGGGCGAGAGGAGAGGGTAGAGGAGAGTGAGAGAGAGAGGAGTGGGGAGAGAGAGGAGGGAGGGAGAGGAGAGGGGGAGGTAGGGAGAGGAGGAGAGTGAGGAGGGAGAGGAGAGGGGGCAGAGGGGGGGGGGTAGGGAGAGGAGGGGAGGAGGGGGAAAGGAGAGGAGAGGAGGGGGAGAGAGGAGGGGGAGAGAAGAGGGGGAGGTAGCGGGAGTAGGGGGAGAGGAGAGGAGGGGGGGGAGAAGAGGGGGAGGTAGGGAGAGGAGGAGAGGAGGGGGAGAGAGGAGAGAGGAGAGGAGGGGGCGAGAGGAGAGGGGGAGAGGAGGGGGCGGAGACCTTTACATTCAGGCAATGTGCTTGGTACGATCATGACATCACACATGTGAGGAGTCTGAGGACAGATCAGTCTGTACACACTATACAGTGTACTTTAAGTTCACAGTCACTCACTGGGGTTCTGCTCTGCAGACTGCATCCGATGACTCTGTCCAGCACAAACCCTGCCTCAATGCCTCCAGCTGTCACCAATCACCAGGCACTGACTTCTCCGATCAGCTATAGCCTGTCTGCACGTGAGTGACACTGCCGCTGTACACACAGGACAGGCGACAGAATACCGGCAGGCGGGAGAGCTGGCCTCTACAAATGATGGTCACAGGGAGGCAGGCTCAGGGATCACATGACTAGACTCGGGATAGAATAGAAGGAAGGAAGGGGGGGAGCCGCGAGCCGCGGCGCCGCTCCTGCATTTACACTATACACTGGCCTCGGTGGCAATTAGCTTCTAAGCGTGGCAGGCGAAATGGGATGACAGGCGGGCGGCAATCTGCCGCTCCCCTGAAAGTGCCGCCTGGTACAATGGTACCATTGTGTCCCATGGTAGGGCCGGCCCTGATCATATTCCTGGCCTGGGGCTGCGTTCCGGTACGGGAAACCCACGTACTGGGCGCACGGAGAGGTGCTGGTACTCTCGAGGGCCATTTTTGGAAGTGACGGTACTGAGTACCGCCGCGTTCCGGCCCAGTTAAAGCACTGCATGTATGCGCAGAGCTTGTAGATGACATTGGTGAAATTTGTGAGGCTAATAATTAGGGTTGTCCCGATACCACTTTTTTAGGACCGAGTACAAGTACCGATACTTTTTTTTTTAAATGTGTCCCCATATGCAGCCATGTCCCCCTACATATGCAGCCATGTCCCCCCACATATGCAGCCATGTCCCCCCACATATGCAGCCGCCGCTGCCTAGTTCATCAGCGCGGGGAACATCACAGCTTTCATTTGAATAGACAGTTTGATAGACAGATCACCCGTCCAATCCTGGGGACGGGTGATCTGTCTATCAAACTGTCAAAGCAAGGGGGAGTGTCTATACGCGGCGCGGCGGGGAACACACAGCTATTCAAATGAAAGCTGTGATGTTCCCCACGCTGATTAACTAGGCGGTATGCTGTATACTTTGCGGTATGCTGCAGCGTTGCAATCTGCGGCGGCGGTCGGGGGGTAGTATCGGATCTGGCATTGGGGCATTTGCGGGAGTACAAGTACTCCCGCAAATGCTCAGTATCGGTCCCGATACCAATACTGGTATCGGGACAACCCTATTAATAATGTTTCTTTAGAAGTGAACGCCAATTCTTCATTGGAGGGTTCGTCCACAATGTGTACAGTGACCTGCGTTTTTCTGCACTGGATAATCACAGGTCACCGTTACAGCACATAGAAAACTATTTATCATCTATGTGCTCAGTTCAATCCGCAATACTGGTGTGATGTGTGGTGCCTTGCAGTGCAGAAAAATGCAACATGTCTGCAATTTTCTGCACTGGACAGCATTACATGTCCCTGCATGTCACTTCACATAAAGTTGAGGAAAAAAAAAACAACACACACACCTCCCTGCCATAGCCAACTCTGCTCTGGCCTGCACAGCAAGGCCTGGTTTACACTGCTGCAACTTAAAGTGACTTAAATGCAACTTTGAAACAGACATCCCCAGTCTCCCGGGAGTCGCGGGAGTCTCCCACATTTGGCTGAGGCCTCACGGACACCAGCAAGCGCCGGGCGATATCCTAGCTGGGCCTGTCACTTAGACAGAAGACAAAGCAGCTGCTCTGGTGCTCGCGGGTGTCCGTGGGTGGGGAAAAATACTAGGGTAACAACAGCTGTCTTAGTCAATGAGAGGCTGGAGAGTGATGGGGGGGGATAATCCTTGAGTGACAGCAACTACAGCCAGTGAGAGGAGCAGAGGCTGGGTGTCTGGTAGTGTTATCAGAAGCATGATGGCTGTGTGAAAGGATGGACAGTGCCATGGTCAGACCGGGAATGTGGTACCTCTCAATGTTGGGGGGGGGGGGGGGGTAGGTATAAGGAATAGATGAGAAGAAGGGTTCTCAGTGTAATGGAGATCATTGTGGGTCTGGGTGGTATTATGTGTACAGTGTGTGTCTGGTAGGTGAAAGTGTCTGAAACATAAACTGTCTGTTGCCCATAGGAACCAATCTTCTTCTGTCTGTGGCTGAGTGACAGGCGGATAGGACGTCCCCGTCTGTGCGAAGTGGAGGACTGTAACAAAGTCCCACCTCCTAAATAGACGGAACACTGATCCAATGATACATTAAATCAGTGAGACATGTTTCATAAGAGGCGGCAATTTGTTACAGTTGCTGCCAGGATATTCTACTCCATTTCAGAGCCGTATTTCATGGGCGCTGGCAAGGCTGCATTTAATTGGCACTGATTGGACTGCATTTCATGGGCACTGGTAAGGCTGAATTTGAATGGGCACTGGCATAGCTGCATTTAACCATCTCAATACAGGGCACTTTCACGCCCTTCTGGCCAAGCCATTTTTCAGCTGTCACACTTTGAATGACAATTGCACGATCATGCAACACTGTACCTAAATAAATAAAAAAATCGGTCTCCTCTCACCTGACAAGACATGATCCACTGTTCTGCTGTGTTCACAGGCAATCGCGCCCCCTAGTGGGCCGGGAAGGCAAGGACGTCATATAACGCCCGCCCAGAACGAGAGCTGCATTGCCCAGCATCACATGACGGCCGGCGGTAGGCAAGCAGTTAATTGGGGGGGGGGGGGGGGGGGGTCATCGCACAACTTACATACCACTTCTTTAACAGAAGTCAACACAAAAGTAGGGCAGGAACCTTTTTCAAGTCTCTCAAGAGTCAAGTTGCTCCTATTAGAATGGTTCCATTGCACTTAATAGGGCGCAACTTCTCATGCGACATGTGCTCTTAAAGTTGGAGCACGTTGCACCAGTGTGAACCGGTTTTCTATTTTCAGGGTCCCCCCTTCTTTAAGACAACATTCACTCACTACAATGTATCTATGGAGGAGCAGCGTTGTCACACAAAGCCGCTCTCCCGATTTGGACTGCACACACCTCCTCCTCCACATAACATAGGGAGACAGTGTGCTGTAGTTTACAGAGAAAGATGGGGGAGGCTAATATTTAATTTTTATTATAGTTCACAGGAAGTTAAAAAGGACAATGAACTTCTGGCAAGATCAACATGTATTTTCTTTCCTCGGAAAAAAAATGCAGCCGCCACATCCAAGAACTGGAAAGCTGCAATAAATATCCTTTTAGCAACAGTATGCCCCCAACAAACCTTTATTCTTTAAAAGCACTATTATACCCAGCTAACATGTCACTTTATATAACAGTATCATTTTTTTAAATAAAGGCTCTATTTTTTTTTTTTTAAATAACTTGCAGTAATGTGACTTTGCCCCAAGGTGGATGAAACCTTCAGTCTGCTGCAGGCAGAAGGAGGCATCCCCCCTCTCTCCTCTCCTACAGTGATCACACTGGGACACTGTACCATGTTAGCAAGTCACAAGGCTGCAGCATAAACCCATATACAATGTCTGGTATCCCCTAGTCAGACATGATGGATGTGTTGACATTTTCTTCTGTCATGCAGATCCTGGTAATGTTGGATTTCCTGTTTTGCACTATTTGGCAAGAGAACCTCCCTGACACACACACACACACACACACACACACACAGCTTATACAGTATACGAAGGGCATTTTTGTCCAGCTGTAACGTAGCAATACTAGCACCTCTGGCACTCATCCTATATGTGGTGCTACCAAGTATCCTATTGGTTGCTTAGCTAGCCCTCAAGGACAGGGAGGTTTTTTGGTTGTACACTTTGCTGGTATAAACATGGTAAGAAGCACCTACACCCCAACCCATAAATTAGTTGCTTTACAGGCAGTGTATATATACAGGGAGTGCAGAATTATTAGGCAAATGAGTATTTTGACCACATCATCCTCTTTATGCATGTTGTCTTACTCCAAGCTGTATAGGCTCGAAAGCCTACTACCAATTAGGCATATTAGGTGATGCGCATCTCTGTAATGAGAAGGGGTGTGGTCTAATGACATCAACACCCTATATCAGGTGTGCATAATTATTAGGCAACTTCCTTTCCTTTGGGAAAATGGTTCAAAAGAAGGACTTGACAGGCTCAGAAAAGTCAAAAATAGTGAGATATCTTGCAGAGGGATGCAGCACTCTTAAAATTGCAAAGCTTCTGAAGCGTGATCATCGAACAATCAAGCGTTTCATTCAAAATAGTCAACAGGGTCGCAAGAAGCGTGTGGAAAAACCAAGGCGCAAAATAACTGCCCATGAACTGAGAAAAGTCAAGCGTGCAGCTGCCAAGATGCCACTTGTCACCAGTTTGGCCATATTTCAGAGCTGCAACATCACTGGAGTGCCCAAAAGCACAAGGTGTGCAATACTCAGAGACATGGCCAAGGTAAGAAAGGCTGAAAGACGACGACCACTGAACAAGACACACAAGCTGAAACGTCAAGACTGGGCCAAGAAATATCTCAAGACTGATTTTTCTAAGGTTTTATAGACTGATGAAATGAGAGTGAGTCTTGATGGGCCAGATGGATGGGCCCGTGGCTGGATTGGTAAAGGGCAGAGAGCTCCAGTCCGACTCAGACGCCAGCAAGGTGGAGGTGGAGTACTGGTTTGGGCTGGTATCATCAAAGATGAGCTTGTGGGGCCTTTTCGGGTTGAGGATGGAGTCAAGCTCAACTCCCAGTCCTACTGCCAGTTTCTGGAAGACCCCTTCTTCAAGCAGTGGTACAGGAAGAAGTCTGCATCCTTCAAGAAAAACATGATTTTCATGCAGGACAATGCTCCAGCACACGCGTCCAAGTACTCCACAGTGTGGCTGGCAAGAAAGGGTATAAAAGAAGAAAAACTAATGACATGGCCTCCTTGTTTACCTGATCTGAACCCCATTGAGAACCTGTGGTCCATCATCAAATGTGAGATTTACAAGGAGGAAAAACAGTACACCTCTCTGAACAGTGTCTGGGAGGCTGTGGTTGCTGCTGCACGCAATGTTGATGGTGAACAGATCAAAACACTGACAGAATCCATGGATGGCAGGCTGCATGAGTGTCCTTGCAAAGAAAGGTGGCTATATTGGTCACTGATTTGTTTTGTTTTTGAATGTCAGAAATGTATATTTGTGAATGTTGAGATGTTATATTGGTTTCACTGGTAAAAATAAATAATTGAAATGGGTATATATTTGTTTTTTGTTAAGTTGCCTAATAATTATGCACAGTAATAGTAGTCACCTGCACACACATATATCCCCTTAAAATAGCTAAAACTAAAAGCAAACTAAAAACTACTTCCAAAAATATTCAGCTTTGATATTAATGAGTTTTATGGGTTCATTGAGAACATGGTTGTTGTTCAATAATAAAATGAATCCTCAAAAATACAACTTTCCTAATAATTCTGCACTACCTGTATATATATATATATATGTTTTTACTGTTAGGGCTTGTTTACACATTGGTGCTTATTTACGAAAGGCAAATCCACTTTGCACTACAAGCGCAAAGTACAAGTGCACTTTAAATTGCACTGAAAGTGCAGATGGAAGTGCAGTCGCTGTAGATCCGAGGGGGACATACAAGGAAAATAAAACAGCACTTTAGCTTGCACATGATTGGATAATAAAATCAGCAGAGCCTCCCCTCATTTCAGATCTACCCCTCAGATTTACAGCAACTGCACTTCCAAGAGCATTTTCATTGCCATTTCAAGTGGATTTGCCTTTCGTAAATAACCTCCAAAGTGTTTGCTTTGCATCTAAAATGCTGCCCCTGTTTTTAACGCATCTTTAAAGCCTCAATAGAAGTCTATGCCAAACCTACAGCTTTTAAGAGGTTTTTATTCAGCTTTAGCTTCTCTTTGTTTTGTAGGTATTAACCACTTAAGGACCCCCGCACGCACATATACGGCCACAGAATGGCACGTACAGGCACAAGGGCGTAAATTTACGTCCCCGCCTGAGTGCGGTTCGGGGGTCCCATCGGGACCCCCTCCGCGGCGTGCGGGGGTCCCCCTACCTCTGGGAGCGATCCGGGATCTGCGGGCGGATGTCCGTGATATCCGCCCCCCCCGCGATCGCTCCCAGCCAATGGGAGCGCGCTCCCAGCCTGTCACTTCCTCCTCCTGTGTTTACACAGGAAGGAGGAAATGATGTATTCTCTCATCGCAGCGCTGTTTCCCAGCGCTGCTGATGAGAGAAGACATCACAAGTAAGTGTGCACCAACACAACACTGACACACACTCACATAGGCATATTAACCCCTTGTGATCGCCCCCCCCCCACCCCCCTGTCACAGTGTCACTGAATGCAGTGATTTAATCACTGCATTTAGTGTCAGTGTGACATGCAGTGTAAAAAACAGTTAGTGTTAGGTTCAGGATAGCCCCCCCACCCCCCCTAAGAAAGTTTTAACCCCCTGATCACCGCCCTAGTTAACCCTTTCACTCCCTATTGCCAGCGTCACTAAGCGATCATTTTTCTGATCGATGTATTAGTGCCGCTGTTCCCGCTAGGTAGCTATTTTTTTTATTGCGATTTTTTTTTTTACTAAAGACATGTGGCTAAATAAATTTTGGCCTAAATGTTTGACTAAAATTTAGTTTATTTGATTTTTTTTTTAACAAAAAGTAAAAAATAGTGTTTTTTTTTCAAAAATGTCGCTCTATTTTTGTATATAGCGCAAAAAATAAAAATCGCAGAGGTGATCAAATACCACCAAAAGAAAGCTCTATTTGTGGGAAGAAAAGGACGCAAATTTTGTTTGGGAGCCACGTCGCACGACCGCGCAATTGTCTGTTAAAGCGACGCAGTGCCGAATCGCAAAAACACCTTGGGTCATTTACCAGCGTATTGGTCCGGGTCTTAAGTGGTTAAAGATCCCAGGATGCACTGGTGAAACAAGAAGCCAACCAGAAAGACATTAGCAGCCACGTCCGGTTCAGGTGTATAGATTCTGGAAGTGTCTGGTGCAGACGTCACATTTGGTGTGCAGTGTGGAGCAGAACAACGGTGAGCGGGATCAGGACCAGAGCGAAGCAACTAGCAGACGGCATACATGGGGGTTGATTTACTAAAGACAAATCCACTGTGCACTAAAAGTGCAGTCGCTGTAAATGGAGGAGTAAATCTTAAATTAGGGGACCCTCTACTGATTTTATCATCCAATCATGTATAAGCAAAAATGCTGTTTTTTATTTTCCTTACATGTCCCCCAAAGTGGATTTGCCTTTAGTAAATAACCCCCCCCCCTGTGTGCAACATGAAGGTGAGAGGGTACTGATCAGCAGAGCTGGGGGGGACCAGAGCAGGGTAACTAGCAACAATGTCACACATGGTATGCAGCATGGGAGCAATATAGTGGGAGGTGAGCAGGGACCAGAGAGAAAGGAGGATCAGCAGAGCGGGGGGGGGGGGGGGGGGGTCGTTGTCACTACTGAGCGGGGAAAAAAATCTGCTGAATGAGGGTACCCATGAGCTCGGGGATCTGCTGAGCAGGGGGTACCAATGAGTTGGGGTTCTACTGTGCCCCTTTAAAACCAACACGCACAGGGCAGTTTAATAAAGTTTCAAAATAGCATCATCGAAGCATCAATTGCACATAGAAATAAATAAAAAAAACACACATGTTGAAGCGGGAGGCACATTAATGTGTGTTAAAGTCAAAGCAAGTGTAAATAAGTCCTTGTTAGAAATAAATATATACATATCTTGTGGAATAAACAGACTGGGCTATGAAATAGAAGCCCAATCTGTATCAGATGAACTTGAGGGATGGATTCTGTCATCTGCCCATCCAGAGAGTCTACTGAAATCTCAACATTTAGGCCGGATTCACACCTATGCGAATTGGTTGCGGCTTAAACCGCATCTAATACGCAGAACATTTCTAAATACATTGTTTTCAATGAGACTGGTTCACATATGTGCGATGCATTCGCACTGCGCATTGCAGAAAAAACGCGTGTGGATTTTATGCCTTGCGGTGCGGCTCAGGTGCAAATTCAGACCCATTATCTTCTATGGGTACGCAGCTGATTCGCAGATGTGTTAATTTCTCTTCAGGAATTTCTCTCATTCAGCTCAATACACTTCTCCCCCACTCTCCTCTCACCTGTAACTTCTCCCAGGTCTCCAAATTCGCAGCTAAAACGCAATGGATCTGCTGAACACTTCTGTAATCTTCCTGCAGAGATAAGAGAGCTGAAATTTGCACCGCACAAGTGTGATTTTGGCCTTAATAGAACATCTGACTGCTAAAAAAAGTCAAGTCTGCTGGACAAATGTATGAAATGGAGTTTTTACCATCACCATTTCTGCTACTGACCAACGTGTATAATGCAGTAGGTAGGACATCTTTTTACATCATATAAAAGTGGAGATGCCTTCAGATTTACCATAGATCACCCATTATGATCTGCCACTATTTAGATGACATTAGTACCCTGCAGGAACACGCCTCCATGGTGACCCTGACCATGTACTGTGACTCAACATTCTCGGACACAACTTCCTTTCCTTTGTCATCATAAAGAAAAGTTGTGCCACACGTATAACAAAATAAGGAACTACAAAACCCACAGGTTTTATGAGAAAGAGAAAAAGGAACAGAATTGAAAACACATGAAACTTCACGGATCCTTATTTCCCACAATGCAACACTTATTAACAAAACAGATGAATTATGCTGGCCATACACTCCACAAAAAATCACCCGAACGAACTTTCGAAAAACGAGTGCAAACGATAGTGCCAACATGTAATGACCGATAAATCGTTCAGTGGACATAAAAAAAAAAAAAAAAGGTTCGATTTTTTTCATATACCTAGTGCAGAAAGTTCGGACGGGAAACACATTAACCTTCAGATTTATCTGTTCGCTCGGCAGAAAATTTCCAAAAACGTCCAAACGATTTTGTGCCCATTAACTGGCCGAAAAACTAAAGATCTTTCTTACCGACAGATATTCGGGCAAATTTTTCGTATAGTGTATGGCAAGCATTAGGCTCGGTTCACAGTGGGGCAGCTTCTACGTTGCCTGACTTTAAAGCCGTCCCACACAGTGCGACTTTAGCACAGCTTGCAAACGACTTCTTTAATAATGTCAATGCAGGCCGCTTTGAAGACTCCAAGAACTTTTTTCTAAGTCGGATCACCTTGAGTTGCTCCGCTTAAATGGTTCCATTGCACTAAATGGAGCGAAACTTGTCAGGTTATTAAGTCGCCCCAGGGTGAACCGAGTCTAAAGCCCCATACACACAATCGGTTTTCCTGCAGGTTTTTCACTTCAGGCTTTCCAAAACCATCTAATATGAGGTCAAACCTTAATGCCGCGTACACACGAGAATTTTTCGGCATTAAAAAATGTAGTTTTTCAAAAACGTCATTTAAAATGATCGTGTGTGGGCTACACATTTTTCAGGTTCTGAAAAACGATAAAAAAAAATAAAAACATTTGAACATGCTGCATTTTTTAACGTCGTTTTAAACGATGTCGTTTTTCAGGTTGCAAAAAATGATCGTGTGTGGGCTAAAACTAGGGTTGTCCCGATACCGATACTAGTATCGGTATCGGGACCGATGCCGAGTATTTGCGGGAGTACTTGTACTCCCGCAAATACCCCCGATACTAAAATAGAATACTTCCCCCCCCCCCCCCTATTGCAGCGATGGCCTGTCCCTCATACTTGTATATATGATGCCGCCGCTGCCGCATACATGAATCCGCATATAGACACTCCCTCTTGCGTGGGATTGGACGGATGAGGGACATGACATGGCTGCAATATGTGGGGGACATACATGGCTGCAATATGTGGGGGACATACATGGATGCAATATGTGGGGGACATACATGGCTGCAATATGTGGGGGACACATTTAAAAAAAGTATTGGTATTCGGTATCGGCGACTACTTGAAAAAAAGTATCGGTACTTGTACTCGGTCCTAAAAAAGTGGTATCGGGACAATCCTAGCTAAAACGCAGTAAAAAACCTACGCAAGCTCAGAAGCAAGTTATGAGACGGGAGCGCTCGTTCTGGTAAAACTACCATTCATAATGGAGTAAGCACATTCATCACGCTGTAACAGACAGAAAAGCGTGAATCGTCTTTTACGAACACGGAACCAGCTAAAGCAGCCCAAAGGGTGGCGCCATCTGCATGAAACTTCCCCTTTATAGTGCCGTCGTACATGTTGTACGTCACCGCGCTTTGCTAGAGCATTTTCTTTAAATCGATGGTGTGTGGGCAACGTTGTTTTAATGATGAAGTTGGGAAAACGTCGTTTTTTGGACATGCTGAAAAATTATCGTGTGTACCTGGCATTAGAGTTTCAATTTGTATGCAATCAGGCAGGCCCTTGTACTACATGGTTTTGGTAAATCTGAAGAGAAAAACCTGCAGGAAAACCGATAGGGCCAGATTCACAGAGAATCCGAGGCGGCGTAGCGTATGCCATTTACACTACTCCGCCGCAAGTTACTGGAGCAAGTGCCGTATTCTCCAAGCACTTGCTCCGTAATTTGCGGCGGCGTAGTGTAAATGGCCCGGCGTAAGGCCGCGGAATTCAAAGGGGGCGGCTTGTATTTAAATTAAGCGCGCCCCCGCTCCGATCGAACTGCGCATGCGCCGGCTGTACAAATAGCCCAGTGCGCATGCTCCAGCTCACGACGGAAAATGTCAATGAAGCCGACGTGAGCGTCATTGACATAAAGCCCTATTCGCAAACGACTTAGTAAAACGACGGAAAAAGACGACGCTGTTCCGACGCCATACTTAACATGGCATATGACGGACCTTCGGAAACGTACCCCTCATATAGCAGGGGTAGGTTTACGCTTACGGAAACGACGACGAGGCAGTGTTAAAAACTTCGGGAATCGGCGTATCTTTCTCATTTGCATAAGCAAATGAGAAATCGACGTAAACACCACCTAGCGGCCAGAGAAGAATTACATCTAAGATTAGACGGTGTAAGTGTCTTACACCTGTCGGATCTACGCCGTATCTATGCATAAGTGATTCTAGGAATCACACGCATAGATACCCGGGCCAAAAAACAGAGATACGACGGTGTATCTTGAGATACACCGTCGGATCTCTTGAGAATCTGGCCCATAGTGTGCATGGGGCTTTACACTTGATTATTTTAAAGCCAGAAAGCCTTGATGATAAAGCACACTGAGCGTATGTTTTGTGTGCGTTTTAGATCTAGTGCTTAAAAAATAAAAATAAAAAGTCCTGCATGCTGGATCTTTAATGAGCTTGCATCAAAACGCACAATCCAATTTAATGGTAATGCACCTAAAATTGTATTACACACGTGATTTGGCCAGATGTTCCAATCAAAAATGCATTTAGATCTCTGTTGTAGGGTAAAATGGATTCCAATACAGCAGTTTTCATGGCTTTACTTGACCAGTCAGTACAATATGGAAGGAGTTTCATGAAATACAGCAAGCTTTCAATAAGACCACATACACACTATACAACTTTGTCTGATTTCCTTCAGATTTACCAAAACCATGTAGTGCAAGGACCTACATGATTGCATACAAATTGAAACTCTAAGGCCGCATACACACGATCAAACATATCTGCTGAAATTGGTCCACAGACCAGTTTCAGCGGACATATCCGATCGTGTGTATGGGCTAGCAGACAGGTTTCCAGCAGACAAAAGTTTTAAAACATGCTTTAAAACTTGTCTGCTGGAAAGCCGTCTGTCGGACATGTCCGCTGGTTAGTACGCCTAACCAGCGGACCGAAATCTCCCGCATGCGTCAAATGGATTCGACGCATGCGTGGAAGTATTTTACTTCCTGGTTTGGTGACGTGGCGGCGTCAACGTCACCGCCACGTCACCGCGCTGTCTGTCTGCGGGGATTTTGGTTTGATCGTGTGAACACACATCAGACCAAAATCTCCCAGGAGACATGTCAGATAAAAACGGTCCGTCGGACCGTTTTCATCGGATATGTCTCCTCGTGTGTACGTGGCCTTAAGGGTTGACCTCATTTTATATGGTTTTGGTAAATCTAAAAAATAAAAATTATAGTGTGTATCTCGCTTACGTGTTCACACACCGCTATGTTTTTGTTTTTGTTTTTACACTTTACCTAAAATTTAAAATGGCATACTGTCACAACAAAGGATGTACTCTGGTAAGTGGTATTAAACCAAAAGCCAAAAATGTTATATATCGCAGCTTACCAATCATTAGATGTGGTGGCTGCATTCGTTTTCTTTACCTAGGCTGTTTTCCCCTTCTGTTTACACCCCTGATGATCTAGCCACCAACACGCTTGCTATATAAAAGTGCCCCCACTCTGGATGAAGGAGAACAGGGGGCCCCTCTGGACAAGAGCATTATCAGTATGGGAGAAGGGGAGTATTAACTTTTGTATATACTAACAAAATTAAGCCAAACTCCAGTTTACATCTTATAAGCAGTTACCTCAACAGTTTCTTCTTTTGGTGTAAAAGGTTTTACATAAATAAAATCTGATCATTGAAAGCACCCCTGCCAGTGATTGCAAAGGCTTGTGTTTTCTTTTTTTTTTTAATAATAAACATGTTATACTCGTATTTGGAGTTGGTTTTGCACAGAGCAGCCCGGATCCTCCTCTTCTGGGGTCCCTCTTCTGCTCTCCTGGCCCCTCCCTCCTATCGAGTTCCCCCTCAGCCAGCAGTTATCTATGGGGGCACCCGAGCTAGGTCAGAGCTTTGTGTATTCATTCATTCTGGCCCCACCCCCTCTCGATTGGCTAACTGATTTTGATTGACAGCCACAGGTGTCAATGGCGCCACTGCTATATCTCAGCCAATCAGGAGAAGTGTCTGGGACAGCTAAGAGACTTGTGGACATTGCTGCAGAGCGAAGGGGCTCAGGTAAGTGATTAGGGGGTGCTGGAGAGGCTGCCACACACAGAAAGTTTTTTTTTTCATCTTAATGCATAGAATGCATCAAGAAAAAAAAAAAAAAAAAACTTCTGCCTTTACAACTTCTTTAAATGGTTTGGCTAATCTCCAACATATACATTCTGCTGGAGAACTTCTTTTGAAAAACATCAGACTTACTGACTGGATGAGACTTACCATATATACTCGAGTATAACCCGAATTTTTCAGCCCTTTTTTTGGACTGAAAATGACCCCCTCAGCTTATACTCGAGTCAGCGCGTCAGAGTTCATTCCTGCCTGACCTCACCGTGCCCATTGCAGAATCCGAACCATGTACCCAAGGTCGTGAAATATTTAGACGGCGGCCGTGCAGTTTTAAAAACTTGTGCTCCTCCTTGTGCTGTTCCGTGATAGACGAGAGGACGAGGCGGCGATTGTGATAGGCGGAACACTAAACACAGTGTTTGCTGGGAAACCGAGTGTTCCGCCTATCACGGAACAGCACAAGGAGGAGCGCAAGTTTTTAAAACTGCTCGGCTGCTGTCTAATTATGTCACGGACTCGGGTACACAGATCGGATTCTGCAATGGGCACAGTGAGGTCAGGCTGCAAAGGTAACCTGCCGGGGGAACCAACTGGATCCTGCCATGGTCGAGTTGAAGAGCTGCAATGGGCACAGTGAGGTCAGGCTGCAAATGAGCACAGTAAGGTCAGGCTGCAAAGGTAACGGGACCTGCTGGGGGAACCAACTGGATGCTGCAATGGGCACAGTGGGGTCAAGCTGCAAAAGGTAACGGGACCTGCTGGGGGAACCAACTGGATGCTGCAAATGGGCACAGTGAGCTCAGGCTGCAAATGGGCACAGTGAGCTCAGGCTGCAAAAGGGCACAGTGAGTTCAGGCTGCAAAAGGGCACAGTGAGTTCAGGCTGCAAAAGGGCACAGTGAGCTCAGGCTGCAAAAGGGCACAGTGAGCTCAGGCTGCAAATGGGCACAGTGAGCTCAGGCTGCAAATGGGCATTGTTGATCCTCTTTTCCGCTTACAGTAGCTGCTGCATTCTTACCCTAGGCTTATACTCGAGTCAATACGTTTTCCCATTTTTTTGTGGTAAAATTAGTTACCTCTGCTTATACTAAAGTATATACAGTACATGCTTAAGAAGAAAATGAATGCAGCCACCCCACTCTAATAAATGGTAAGCTGTAATATAATAAAGGTTTTCTTTTGGATATAATACATGCAGTGACAGTATTCTGTATTCATTTGTTTCATATAATAATGCAGACCAAGCTGTCCATAAAAAAACAAAAACAAAAAGAAGCTGCAGCAGGGGTTTGGGAAAGCAATACCAGAACTATAATGTGCTAGGCTATACGGCGCCTGCGCCTGCCGTGTAGAGCTGACTGCGCAGGCGCCGTAAAGTGCCGAGTCCCTGTCAGATATTTTCGGAAGGCGATGACGCGCTTTACCCGTACGTCAATCATTTATGCGACGCCTACTCCCCGGGGGGGATCGAGAACCCGGAATAATAAATTAAACTGTAAAGTTAGCCAAATTTTGTTTGTATAATGTGAAAGAAGATGTTACACCGCGAGAATCGTGATCTTTATAAGCAAAAAAATTGTGATTATCACTATCAGAAACCTGCAGTAAGTAAGCAGCAATATAATATGACAATTTCAGATGGGCTGTCCGATCCACCCGTTTGTTCCTCAGGCAGACCAGATTGGACCCTCCAGAAACTTCTAGGGAGCGGCGGATGTCAGCGGACACATGCCCACTGAAACCCGCAGCCATCCCACCCAATTCGGTCTGCCAAAAACAGACAGGTGGTAAACCGAGCATGTGTACAAGGCTTTACAACAGTGGCGGTGCGTCCACAGAGGTTGCCGGAGCGACGCCCCCTCTCGCACCGCCACTGTATACAATACATAGATTCATGCAATGTATTGCCGCTGCCGCCGACTATTCAGATGGCCGCCCCTCTGGCGAGCGCCAGCCATCTGAATAACGGCAGCTGGTTGGCTGTGGAAGTGCCTATTAGAGCCAGCGGCTACCGATAACCTGATTGGCTGAAGCGTCATCAAGGGCGGGAGGAGACATCGTGGGACGGTAGAAGCAGGATGGCAGCATTTTACAGGGCACAGTAGCAGCATTTTACAGGGAACAGTGGTGAAAATTGATGGGCACAGTGGCGACAATTGCTGGGCACATTGGTGACAATTGCTGGGCACAGTGGCTGTATTTGATGGCATGACACAGTGGCTGCATTTAATGGCATGACACAGTGGCAACAATTGATGGCACAGTGGTTGCATTTGATGGGCACAGTGGTTGCATTTGATGGGCACAGTGGTTGCATTTGATGGGCACAGTGGTTGCATTTGATGGGCACAGTGGTTGCATTTGATGGGCACAGTGGTTGCATTTGATGGGCACAGTGGTTGCATTTTTTTTTTTTTTTGTTTGTTTGTTTGCGCCCCCCCAAAAATTTTGAGCACCAGGCGCCTCTGCTTTACACCAGGGGTGCCCAACCTTTTGTAGAGCGAGGGCCACTTAAGTGAATTGGTAACCGGTTGCGGGCCACAATGAGCAGAGTGGGAGGATTACAGGTCCGTGTCCACAGACACACACCACTCTACTCTATGGGCCCTCAGATCTGATCTGCCCAGATGAAAGGGGCAGATCCCTTTCTATTTATATATTTTTTGGTAGGCGGGTGTAAACAGACACAAGCCTGTTTACATCTGCTGCTCCATAGAGTAAATAGACCGATCGCCCGATCATGTGAAAGGGGCCTAAGGCTGCTTTCACACTGATGCTCTGCAGCCACTTGCTTCCTCTATCAGCGGCTTCATTCACAAAACTACTGCTCTGGGATAGCAGGTCGGCAACCCGTGATCTGGGCTTGCCAATCTGCCATCCTAGAGCAGGAGGTCGAGGGCCATATCAGAGGGCTCCGCGGGCCACTGGTTGGACACCCCTGCTTTATACTGTTGTAATGTTACCATTCAGAGTGGATAAACATTCTACACACATTGATGAACCAGAGAGACAAACAGATCAGGAAACGTTTCCAATTACATCTACAATACATCTTGGTGACACTCATTCATAACCTCTTTTCACAGTCATTATTATTCATTGCCTCAAAGAACTCCACCTCTGGAGACAATTAGGAGTTGTATTTATAGCCCACACACGCCTCCTTTGTAGGAACTAAAAATAGACATAAACAAATAAAAACACAATGTATATATTTGTTGATCAACAGAATAATATTTATTTTTAGGACAAGTATGCAAAGATTTATGACCAGTACAGGATTAGTACTGCAGGTCGTAGAGTATTTAAGGGCCGTGCAACTTGCTTATCCCCTACATGTCCTGTTTAAATAAAGAGTTCTTTACAATAATAATAATAATAATAATAATAATAATAAACAACATATGCTGCACTTGACCCTTGGCTAAAACTGGTTCCAATTCCAAAAACATTAATGCCCTGATGGCATGTGTCATTTGGTTACAAGCACAAACCGGAGCTGTTGCGATTTACCGTACATGCCAAGGTTGCTTTTTATACCCAGCCTGGCATTGACATGTCCCCTTAAGCTACTCAATGCACTGTGTATAGCACTGGCCTGGAAACTGTTAATCAAGCTTTCAAGGTCATCAGCCCAGCATACTGATGTGTGACAGGCATTCGTACTTTATGCACTCACAAATTACTCCTATGTGCAAATGTTTGAAGTTTATATTGTGAGATAGAACGAAGTCACACTTGGCAGAGCCCCATGGCTAATCTGTCATGTGCATGAGAGCATTGATAATGAGCGGTTTGTATGTAAGGACTTGCAAAAGCTTGGAAGGAAGCTAGCGCTACAATCTAGCTGCATGGGGTATCATTTCTATCAAAGTATTAGATGATATTTTCCAGCAAATTACCCTTATGACAGAAAGTAGACTATGCAGGTAATAAGATAGATGAGGGCCTTATGTTTTCTTATTTCACTCTTTATCAGTCATTTATCAAGGGCAATGGAGTGACGGAGGAGCTATGCTGTCTACAAATGCTTCTGTGTGGATTTAGAGGATAAGATTTAATATGTAGGTGAACTATGTTGACATTTTTTTCCAGTGGTGAAAATGTCAAGAGATTTAAAATTGATGCAATTCCCCTTTTTACTATCTAGATCAGTATTTCTCAACATTCTTATCCCAGAAGAAACCTTAAAATCGTTTTCAGGCCTCTGGGAACCCCTGCTACAACCAATTCATTGGCAGCCAGTGGGGAGAATCCTTACACCGGTGATCAGTGGGAAGAATGCCCCTTACATTGACAGACCGTGGCAAGAATGTCCCTTACAGTGGCGGCCATTGGGGAAATATGCCCCTTACAGTGGCAGCCATTGGGGAAAAATGCCCCTTACAGTGGCAGCCATTGGGGAAAAATGCCCCTTACAGTGGCAGCCATTGGGGAAAAATGCCCCTTACAGTGGCAGCCATTGGGGAAAAATGCCCCTTACAGTGGCAGCCATTGGGGAAAAATGCCCCTTAGGCTACATTCACACCTAATCGCGTGTCCTGACCCGCGATTTGCAGCGACAAATGTGAGGCGTTTTGTACCGCGATTTACGGCGACAAAACGCCTAGTTTTTAACCACCCCTTTTTGGAGAGGTCCACTATCTCCTATGCCGAAAAAAAACAGGTTCCAGGACTTGTTTTCAGCTTCAGGTGTCCGGCCTTTCGTCGTTCGGCGTGGAGATGTGAACCATCTCCATAGAGGGGAATGTTAAATTTCCCCTCTGGCGTATGCGGCGTCGGGCGTAAAAACGCCTAGATGTGAATGGAGCATTACAGTGGCGGCCATTGGGGAAAAATGCCCCTTATAGTGGCGGCCATTGGGGGGGGAAATGCCCCTTATAGTGGCGGCCATTGGGGGGGGGGATTGCCCCTTATAGCGGCGGCCATTGGGGGGGGGAATGCCCCTTATAGCGGCGGCCATTGGGGGGGGGAATGCCCCTTATAGTGGCGGCCATTGGGGGGGAAAGCCCCTTATAGTGGCGGCCATTGGGGGGGGAAAGCCCCTTATAGTGGCGGCCATTGGGGCGAAAAATTACCCTTACAGCGGCGGCCACTGGGGGGAAAAATTACCCTTACAGCGGCAGCCACTCGGGGAAATATAAACCCTTACAGCGGCAGCCACTCGGGGAAATATAAACCCTTACAGCGGCAGCCACTCGGGGAAATATAAACCCTTACAGCGGCAGCCACTCGGGGAAATATAAACCCTTACAGCGGCAGCCACTTGGGGAAATATAAACCCTTACAGCGGCAGCCACTCGGGGAAATATAAACCCTTAGAGCGACAGCCACTCGGGGAAATATAAACCCTTACAGCGGCAGCCACTCGGAGAAATATAAACCCTTACAGCGGCAGCCACTTGGGGAAATATAAACCCTTACAGCGGCAGCCACTCGGGGAAATATAAACCCTTACAGCGACAGCCACTCGGGGAAATATAAACCCTTACAGCGGCAGCCACTCGGAGAAATATAAACCCTTACAGCGGCAGCCACTCGGAGAAATATAAACCCTTACAGCGGCAGCCACTTGGGGAAATATAAACCCTTACAGCGGCAGCCACTCGGAGAAATATAAACCCTTACAGCGGCAGCCACTTGGGGAAATATAAACCCTTACAGCGGCAGCCACTCGGGGAAATATAAACCCTTACAGCGACAGCCACTGGGGGGGAAAATTACCATTACAGTGGCACCCACTGGGGGAAAATTACCCTTACAGTGGTGGCCACTGGAAAGATTGGCTCTTGCATTGGTAGTCAGTGGGGGCAGTGCCCCTTTCATTGTTAGTAAGAAGAATGCCCTACTTATAGCAGTGGTCAGAATGCCACTCTTTAAGATAGGTAAAAGGATCACGAATGGCATGCTGCAGGCTCTGCCAAGCGATGTTGGTCCCAGAACAATGCAGGCACCATAAAACTGGAGGTCAATTACTCAAAGCTCACGGACCCCCTAGCAACCCTTGAAGAAACCCTGCTTGAAATTGGCTGGTCTAGAATAATTATCTTCACCTCCCAGTTGTATATACAGAATGCACATCTTCACAATTTATCCACAATACTCATAGTCTAATAAATAATTTAAAGATAGCATGAACGTTAAAAATAACTATCGCCCATCACAGTTTAATTAGACGTAGTCACCAGCCTCACCTACTTGACGAGACAAGCCATGGGGTCTAAATGGGACATCATCCAGATCCACCATGGACACTTTGCCATCTCTTTTCGCACACAGGACTGCAGATGGTGCCAGCGACACTTGACAGCCACTGCATTCTACAGCATCACAGAAACCATTTGACACTTAGCACAAAATATTAAATCTACCAACGTGTAGCGCAAATCATCTTTAACATGTAAACGCATACAAGTGACATTTTACAGCAACGTCTGCGAAACTTTTCAGGTATGGAGGCAGCAATTTAATGAGCCTTGTCAGAGATCCATGTCTTCTCCAGTGTGATCATCTGTCACAAGGTGTAATCCATTTGCACATCACAGAATAAAAACAGAAGGCAGTCAAAGTATTTCCCAGGATTGTCTGACTCCTTCCAATGTTGTGTTTTAACAGATGGGCAGACTGGCTTGTAAAGCTTCAGCAATAGCAGTGAGGAATCTGCATGGGATGTGTGCTGGGGGGGTCATAAAGTTTAAAGACAAGACAACAGACACCAACAAAGATCAGACCCCCCCCCTGAGCCCATTCATAGCAGAAGTTCAAGATGAACAGTCAACTGCAGCAGATCACAGCTGTGCCATCAACAGGAAGGGAACATGACACCCATTATCATGTGTGATCTGCACATCCCTGGGACCAGCTCAGGACATAACATGACAATGTGAAGAATTCAGCACCATGCACACACATGTCACTCCAGCACACAGCACTAAGGGGATGCATGCATGCAATCCACAAAGGAACTCACCATAGTAAATGGTCAGGGCACATATACAGTGTAGGATGTGATGGTTTCCCTCCCAGGGTCCTCCACAGATCAGATCTCCCACTAGAAGAATGCAGCAGCAGATCCTCTACTCTGACTTCCAGCTCTCACAGCTGCCTGAGCTCTGGGCTCTGTCAATTCATTGACCTGCTGGGGAGGGGGCGGAGACGCCGCTTTGATTGCCAGCTCCACCATCAAACCCTGGATTCAGCCGCAAGCAGACGGCTACCAAGGCAGCCAATCGCTGTGGGGCAGAGGGGAGGGGCGCCAGCAGGGATTCATTCAAGACTGCAGAGTGTGGGAAAGTGCGAGGAGGGGAGGAGGGAATGTCTAGTGGAGAGCGGATCGGGAGGATGTGGCCCCCTGCTGGACGCATGGCCTGTGCAGGCTTCCCTGGATACCGCTATTTACAGAGATATTCGTGTCCTTCTCAGGATAGAAGTGGGCTTCCTCACAGCAGATGGCTGACACCAGTACACACACAGCTACCAGGATACACACACACACACACAGCTACTAGGATACACACACACACACACAGCTATTAGGATACACACACAGCTACCAGGATACACACACACACAGCTATTAGGATACACACACACAGCTACTAGGATACACACACACACACACAGCTATTAGGATACACACACACAGCTACTAGGATACACACACACACACAGCTATTAGGATACACACACACAGCTATTAGGATACACACACACAGCTACTAGGATACACACACACACACACACAGCTATTAGGATACACACACACACAGCTATTAGGATACACACACAGCTACTAGGATACACACACACAGCTACTAGGATACACACACACAGCTACTAGGATACACACACACAGCTACTAGGATACACACACACACACACACAGCTATTAGGATACACACACACACAGCTATTAGGATACACACACAGCTACTAGGATACACACACACAGCTACTAGGATACACACACACAGCTATTAGGATACACACACACACAGCTATTAGGATACACACACAGCTACTAGGATACACACACACAGCTACTAGGATACACACACACACACACAGCTATTAGGATACACACACACACAGCTATTATGATACACACACAGCTACTAGGATACACACAGCTATTAGGATACACACACAGCTACTAGGATACACACACACAGCTACTAGGATACACACACACAGCTACTAGGATACACACACACACAGCTATTAGGATACACACACAGCTACTAGGATACACACACACACAGCTATTAGGATACACACACAGCTACTAGGATACACACACACACACAGCTATTAGGATACACACACAGCTACTAGGATACACACACACACAGCTATTAGGATACACACACAGCTACTAGGATACACACACACAGCTACTAGGATACACACACACACACACACACAGCTATTAGGATACACACACAGCTACTAGGATACACACACACAGCTACTAGGATACACACACACACAGCTATTAGGATACACACACAGCTACTAGGATACACACACACACAGCTATTAGGATACACACACAGCTACTAGGATACACACACACAGCCACTAGGATACACACACACACAGCTACTAGGATATACACACAGCTACTAGGATACACACACACACAGCTACTAGGATACACACACACACAGCTACTAGGATACACACACAGCTACTAGGATACACACACACACAGCTACTAGGATACACACAGCTACTAGGATACACACACAGCTACTAGGATACACACACAGCTACTAGGATACACACACACAGCTACTAGGATACACACACACAGCTACTAGGATACACACACACATCTACTATGATATACACACACAGCTACTAGCATACACACACAGCTACTAGGATACACACACACACACAGCTAGTAGGATACACACACACAGCTACTAGGATACACACACACAGCTACTAGGATATACACACAGCTACTAGGATACACACAGCTACTAGGATACACACAGCTACTAGGATACACACACACAGCTACTAGGATACACACACAGCTACTAGGATACACACACACACAGCTACTAGGATACACACAGCTACTAGGATACACACACAGCTACTAGGATACACACACAGCTACTAGGATACACATACACAGCTACTAGGATACACACACACAGCTACTAGGATACACACACACACATCTACTATGATATACACACACACAGCTACTAGCATACACACACAGCTACTAGGATACACACACACACACAGCTAGTAGGATACACACACACAGCTACTAGGATACACACACACAGCTACTAGGATACACACACACAGCTACTAGGATACACACACAGCTACTAGGATACACACACAGCTACTAGGATACACACACACACACAGCTACTAGGATACACACACAGCTACTAGGATACACACACAGCTACTAGGATACACACACACAGCTACTAGCATACACACACAGCTACTAGGATACACACACACACACAGCTAGTAGGATACACACACACAGCTACTAGGATACACACACACAGCTACTAGGATACACACACACAGCTACTAGGATACACACACAGCTACTAGGATACACACACACACACACAGCTACTAGGATACACACACACACAGCTATTAGGATACACACACAGCTACTAGGATACACACACACAGCTACTAGGATACACACACACAGCTACTAGGATACACACACACACAGCTATTAGGATACACACACAGCTACTAGGATACACACACACACACACAGCTATTAGGATACACACACAGCTACTAGGATACACACACACACAGCTATTAGGATACACACACAGCTACTAGGATACACACACACACACAGCTATTAGGATACACACACAGCTACTAGGATACACACACACACAGCTATTAGGATACACACACAGCTACTAGGATACACACACACAGCTACTAGGATACACACACACACACACACACACACACAGCTACTAGGATACACACACACACAGCTACTAGGATACACACACACAGCTACTAGGATACACACACACAGCTACTAGGATACACACACACAGCTACTAGGATACACACACACACAGCTATTAGGATACACACACAGCTACTAGGATACACACACACAGCCACTAGGATACACACACACACAGCTACTAGGATACACACACACACAGCTACTAGGATACACACACAGCTACTAGGATACACACACACACAGCTACTAGGATACACACACAGCTACTAGGATACACACACACACAGCTACTAGGATACACACACAGCTACTAGGATACACACACAGCTACTAGGATACACACACACACACACACACACACACACAGCTACTAGGATACACACACACAGCTACTAGGATACACACACACAGCTACTAGGATACACACACACATCTACTATGATAGGATACACACACAGCTACTAGGATACATACACACACAGCTACTAGGATACACACACACACACAGCTACTAGGATACACACACACAGCTACTAGGATACACACACACAGCTACTAGGATACACACACAGCTACTAGGATACACACACACAGCTACTAGGATACACACAGCTACTAGGATACACACACACAGCTACTAGGATACACACACAGCTACTAGGATACACACACACACAGCTACTAGGATACACACACAGCTACTAGGATACACACACAGCTACTAGGATACACACACAGCTACTAGGATACACACACACAGCTACTAGGATACACACACACAGCTACTAGGATACACACACACACATCTACTATGATATACACACACACAGCTACTAGCATACACACACAGCTACTAGGATACACACACACACACACACAGCTAGTAGGATACACACACACAGCTACTAGGATACACACACACAGCTACTAGGATACACACACACAGCTACTAGGATACACACACAGCTACTAGGATACACACACAGCTACTAGGATACACACACACACACACACAGCTACTAGGATACACACACACAGCTACTAGGATACACACACACACAGCTACTAGGATACACACACACACAGCTACTAGGACACACACACACAGCTACTAGGATACACACACAGCTACTAGGATACACACACACAGCTACTAGGATACACACACACACACAGCTACTAGGATACACACACAGCTACTAGGATACACACACACAGCATTAGGATACACACACACAGCACACACAGCTACTAGGATACACACACACACACACACAGCTAGTAGGATACACACACACAGCTACTAGGATACACACACACAGCTACTAGGATACACACACACACACTAGCACACACAGCTACTAGGATACACACACAGCTACTAGGATACACACACACAGCTACTAGGATACACACACACACACACACACAGCTACTAGGATACACACACACACACACACAGCACACACACAGCTACTAGGATACACACACAGCTACTAGGATACACACACACACAGCTACTAGGATACACACACACACAGCACACACAGCTACTAGGATACACACACACACAGCTACTAGGATACACACACACACAGCACACACACACAGCTACTAGGATACACACACACACACACAGCTACTAGGATACACACACAGCTACTAGGATACACACACACACACACAGCTACTAGGATACACACACAGCTACTAGGATACACACACAGCTACTAGGATACACACACACACAGCTACTAGGATACACACACACACAGCTACTAGGATACACACACAGCTACTAGGATACACACACACACACACACACAGCTACTAGGATACACACACAGCTACTAGGATACACACACACACACAGCTACTAGGATACACACACACAGCTACTAGGATACACACACAGCTACTAGGATACACACACAGCTACTAGGATACACACACACAGCTACTAGGATACACACACAGCTACTAGGATACACACACACACTGCTACTAGGATACGCACACACACAGCTATTAGGATACACACACAGCTACTAGGATACACACACAGCTACTAGGATACACACACACACAGCTACTAGGATACACACACACAGCTACTAGGATACACACACAGCTACTAGGATACACACACAGCTACTAGGATACACACACAGCTACTAGGATACACACACACACAGCTACTAGGATACACACACACACAGCTACTAGGATACACACACACACAGCTACTAGGATACACACACACACAGCTACTAGGATACACACACAGCTACTAGGATACACACACACACAGCTACTAGGACACACACACACACAGCTACTAGGATACACACACAGCTACTAGGATACACACACAGCTACTAGGATACACACACAGCTACTAGGATACACACACACACTAGGATACACACACACACACACAGCTACTATACACACACAGCTACTAGATACACACACACACTAGCACACACACAGCTATTAGGATACACACACACAGCTATTAGGATACACACACACACACACAGCTACTAGGATACACACACAGCTACTAGGATACACACACACAGCTACTAGGATACACACACAGCTACTAGGATACACACACACAGCTATTAGGATACACACACACAGCTACTAGGATACACACTGCTACTAGGATACGCACACACAGCTACTAGGATACACACACAGCTATCAGGATACACACACAGCTATCAGGATACACACACACACAGCTACTAGGATACACACACACAGCTACTAGGATACACACACACAGCTATTAGGATACACACACACAGCTACTAGGATACACACACAGCTATTAGGATACACACACACACAGCTACTAGGATACACACACACACACAGCTATTAGGATACACACACACAGCTACTAGGATACACACACAGCTATTAGGATACACACACACAGCTATTAGGATACACACACACAGCTACTAGGATACACACACACACAGCTACTAGGATACACACACACACAGCTACTAGGATACACACACACACACACACACACACACACACAGCTACTAGGATACACACACAGCTACTAGGATACACACACACACAGCTACTAGGATACACACACGCACAGCTACTAGGATACACACACACACACAGCTATTAGGATACACACACACACAGCTATTAGGGTACACACACACAGCTATTAGGATACACACACAGCTACTAGGATACACACATAGCTACTAGGATACACACACAGCTATTAGGATACACACACACAGCTACTAGGATACACACACAGCTACTAGAATACACACACAGCTACTAGGATACACACACACACAGCTACTAGGATACACACACAGCTACTAGGATACACACACAGCTACTAGGATACACACACAGCTACTAGGATACACACACACACACACAGCTATTAGGATACACACACAGCTACTAGGATACACACACACACACACACACACACACAGCTACTAGGATACACACACACAGCTATTAGGATACACACACACAGCTACTAGGATACACACACACAGCTATTAGGATACACACACACACACAGCTACTAGGATACACACACACAGCTATTAGGATACACACACACACAGCTACTAGGATACACACACACAGCTATTAGGATACACACACACACAGCTACTAGGATACACACACACACTGCTACTAGGATACGCACACACAGCTACTAGGATACACACACACACAGCTACTAGGATACACACACACACACAGCTATTAGGATACACACACACAGCTACTAGGATACACACACAGCTACTAGGATACACACACGCACAGCTACTAGGATACACACACACAGCTATTAGGATACACACACACACACACACACAGCTATTAGGGTACACACACACAACTATTAGGATACACACACACAGCTACTAGGATACACACACAGCTACTAGGATACACACACAGCTACTAGGATACACACACAGCTACTAGGATACACACACACAGCTACTAGGATACACACACACAGCTACTAGGATACACAGACAGCTACTAGGATACACACACAGCTACTAGGATACACACACAGCTACTAGCATACACACACACAGCTACTAGGATACACACACAGCTACTAGGATACACACACAGCTACTAGGATACACACACACACAGCTACTAGGATACACACACACAGCTACTAGGATACACACACACACAGCTACTAGGATACACACACACAGCTACTAGGATACACACACACAGCTACTAGGATACACACACACAGCTATTAGGATACACACACAGCTATTAGGATACACACACACAGCTATTAGGATACACACACACACAAACACACACACACACACAGCTACTAGGATACACACACACACACACACACAGCTACTAGGATACACACACACACAGCTATTAGGATACACACACACAGCTATTAGGATGCACACACACAGCTACTAGGATACACACACACACTGCTACTAGGATACGCACACACAGCTACTAGGATACACACACACAGCTACTAGGATACACACACACACACACAGCTATTAGGATACACACACACAGCTACTAGGATACACACACAGCTACTAGGATACACACACGCACAGCTACTAGGATACACACACACACAGCTATTAGGGTACACACACACACACAGCTATTAGGATACACACACACAGCTACTAGGATACACACACAGCTACTAGGATACACACACACAGCTACTAGGATACACACACACACACATATTAGGGTACACACACACACACAGCTATTAGGATACACACACACAGCTACTAGGATACACACACAGCTACTAGGATACACACACACAGCTACTAGGATACACACACAGCTACTAGGATACACACACACAGCTACTAGGATACACACACACAGCTATTTGGATACACACACACAGCTACTAGGATACACACACAGCTACTAGGATACACAAACACACAGCTACTAGGATACACACACACACAGCTACTAGGATACACACACAGCTACTAGGATACACACACACACACAGCTACTAGGATACACACACACAGCTACTAGGATACACACACACACACACAGCTTCTAGGATACACACACACACAGCTACTAGGATACACACACACAGCTACTAGGATACACACACACACAGCTACTAGGATACACACACACACACAGCTACTAGGATACACACATAATTTCATTATCACAACTCGCTCAATGTACTGTTAGACATTTTTTTTTAGGGTGAACCCCAGCTTTAATAAGCCACATGCCCACTGCCAGCCCTAGCCCTAGAGTAGGCCGCTCCCCCCAGTCCCCCCAGAGTCCAGGCGCGCGCATCATCCACCGCATGCGCCACCCGCCATCACAGACAGGCAACTCGAGGTCAGGCCTGTGGCCACATGATCCGCCGTGACCCAATCACAGGCCAGCTCAGGCTTGTGGCCACATGACCCGCCATGACCCAATCACAGCACGCCGGCGGCCATGTTGAGACTGAACATGGCGGCCGGTGCACAGACAGTGTCACGATCGGTAAAAACAAATTATTAATAGAAGAGTGACACACACACAGTCCACTGGCGCGGCGCCCCCCTAAATAAATTCGCCGGGTGCAGCGGCACCCCTCTGCCCCCCCTCACGCTACGCCAGTGCACACAGCTACTAGTATACGCACACACACAGCTACTAGGACACACACACACTGCTACTAGGATACACACACACACACAGCTATTAGGAAACACTCACAGCTACTAGGATACACACACACAGCTACTATGATACACACACACAGCTACTAGGATACACACACACACAGCTATTAGGATACACACACAGCTACTAGGATACACACACACACATACACAGAAATAGGATACACATACACAGATATTAGGATACACACACAGCTACTAGGATACACACTCAGCTATTAGGATATATATACACACACACACACACACAGATATTAGGATACACACAGCTTTTAGGATACACACACAGCTACTAGCAGTGGCGTAACTAGAACCTTCAGGACCCCGAGGCAAGAAACCATGAAGGGCCCCCATGTAGGGTGACCACATTTCCAAACTACCATTCAGGGACACCCTTCCTTCCCAAAAATCAGATTGTGCTCCTCCAGGAATTCCCAGCCAGGAGAAGTACTGTCAGTGAGTAAAGCAGTGATGTGGCGGCCCCATTTGGGGGTATCAGATTGGCCCGGGGGGTGGCTGTGTCAGTTTCATTCCGGGATACTGTATTGTCCTGAATGAAGGTGCCCGGGACAGACCTGCAAAATGCGGGACACGTGGTCACCCTGACCCCCAGACAGAGCTCTTTTCTCAGAGCCCAGTGGGGAACAGGGCCCGGTTGCAAGTGTGTGGCTGCATACAGTGCCTTGCGAAAGTATTCGGCCCCCTTGAATTTGCGACCTTTTGCCACATTTCAGGCTTCAAACATAAAGATATAAAACTGTAATTTTTTCTGAAGAATCAACAACAAGTGGGACACATTTAATGAAGTGGAACAAAATTTATTGGATATTTCGAACTTTATTAACAAATGAAAAACTGAAAAATTGGGCGTGCAAAATTATTCAGCCCCTTTACTTTCTGTATACGTGTGTTGTGACACCGGCGCAACTAAGTGTGTAATATAAATATATTAATCTGCTGCAGTTATTGTGAACACCTGTGACAAGTGAAAAAATGAAAATGTGGATTGTGTATATGTGACATATACTCCTGCGCTGATTATCTAAAAACCATATAACATATATATAAACAAATGTCCATGAACACCAGTGTTAATTTAAACCATATAAATATTGTGCAAAGTTCAAATCCTGTTGGTGCGTGCTGTTGCACCTTAATCCTTTAATTTTCTTGTTCCAAAGTGAAAAACGTGCTCTATGCTGTAGAATTCGAGATTTTCCTAGCTTGTGACGGAAAATATTGATTATATAAAGACAGGAGGCGAGTATCTTATGCATTAATCTTTCTTTATTAATGCTCACAGCAGAAACAAAACTGATCAGTATTCAAGCTTTTCTAAAAATAACATGAAACAGAAAAGCTGGAACTTGAAAACTAGAAAGAAACTATGTTTCCCAGCAGTCCTTGGGTCTGTGACTCCTCCCTCTGGCCTCTGCATATAAGGACTGCTCCTCCCCTTCCTATTCCTCTTTCTTCATGCGAACTTCCAAACGAATTGAAAATGATTCACCAGTCTCTGGGACCCCCAACTCCGGGGACTTCGGCCGGCCGGCCTTTTCTGAATCCCAGACGTTCCGTTGTACGCGGGGTAACATTCGTCCCAACAGGGACCAACCGACAGGTTCTACGGCCAACCGGGCCTTTGGAAACGAAACCATGTTAGAAGGAACATGTCTTCGACCTTCCTGAACGCAGTCGAACGTGTTCAGTATCCTGTAAGAGAGTAGAAGGAACCATAATAGGGTAGGGTAGGGAGGGAAGATACTCGCCTCCTGTCTTCATATAATCAATATTTTCCGTCACAAGCTAGGAAAATCTCGAATTATACCTCAGACAGGAGGCTCATATCTTATGCAAGTTCAAAGCTAGCATTTCTTACAGAAAATGAAGACTATATACATCAGATTACCCCAAAGCGGCCATAGACACATGTGTTTCCGGTCTGAAGTAAAAGGAGCGGAAAACGGTCTCCGAGGACCAGTCCGCCGCCAGTAGAAGATCTGACAGAGATCCCCCGGCCGAGACCACCTTAGTAGCCATTGCACTTCTAGTGGAGTGTGCGCCGAATTTAGTGGTATCTATACCCGCCATGTCCATAGTCGACCTGACCCAGCGCGCTAGAGTGGCAGAAGTCACCGGGCGATGAGGTTGGACGTAGGAAACCAATAATTGGGGCGAAGATGGAGAACAAAGTTCGGCGGTACGCGTTTCATAGGCCTTGCGGCACTTGACGACACATAAGCGCGGACGATCCGAAAAGAAAGGATAGAATACCGACTGAATGCCGGTCTTGGTCCTTCGCACGACCGAGAACCTAACTCCTAGGGGCGAAAATTGTCGCCTGGAAATATCCAGTGCTCTAACATCTGAAACCCTTTTGACCGAGATAAGACAGAGGAGGATCGTAAGTTTGTACGTGAGATGTTTGAGAGACAAGTCCTCATTGTCATCCCACGTGGATAGCATGTCTAGGACCCTGGATACGTCCCATGTTGATAGGTATTTGGGACGAGGAGGTCGTTTAAACTTGATACCTCTCATTAGTTTGCAAATGAGAGGGTGTCTACCCACCGGCAAGGCATCCACAGGGTGATGGTAAGCCGAAATAGCTGATCGATACACGTTAATGGAGCTGTACGCTCTACCGGTATCGAAAGCCTCCGCCAGGAAGTTCACTATAAGTGCTACAGGGGTATGTATCGGATCAGCCTGTCGTTGATTACACCAACGCACCCAGATTCCCCAGGCTGACCTATACGCCGATCGAGTCCCGGGGGCCCAGGCCAGGGCGAGAAGCTCTCTAGCTGACTGTGAAAGGCCTCCTTCAGCGTCTGGCATCCTGAGACCAGGCAGGCTAGGAGGGTCAGAGAGCCGTCTGAAATTAGCGGGTGTATGTCTTTGGACGGGTGTGAAAGGAGGACTGGAAACGAGGGCAAGACCCTGGGAAGGTCGATGACCATTTCCAACAGAAGAGGAAACCACGGTTGTGTTGGCCACCAGGGCACAATCAACACCACCTTGGCTCCCTGGGTAGCGATCTGCAATAAGGTCCGGCATATCAGCTGGAATGGTGGAAACGCGTAATGCGTCCCCCCCGTCCAGGGTTGGCGGAAAGCATCCACCGCTGTTGCCGTTGGGTCCGGCCTCCAACTGAAGAATTGGGGCAACTGATGGTTGAGTCTGGAGGCGAACAAGTCTATGGACAGTGGTCCCCAGAGATGGATGATACTGATGAAGGTCGAGCGGTCTAGCCGCCACTCGCTGGAATCGGTAATGTATCTGGAGTTCCAGTCCGCCACGGTATTGGAGGATCCCGGAATGTACTCCGCCATGGGGACGATGTTCCTGGCCAGGCAGAAGTGCCATAAAGCCTTGGCGATATCCGCCAAGATTTTGGACCTGGTGCCCCCCAAACGGTTGACGTATTGTACCGCTGAAATGTTGTCCATGCGTAGCAATACGCAACAGTTTGATCTCTTCGAGAGAAAACTCTGAACCGCGAAGAGGGCAGCTAGTAGCTCTAGGGCATTGATGTGTAGGAAGGATTCCCTGACTGACCAGATCCCTCCTGTTGAAATCTCTCCGAATCGAGCGCCCCAGCCCCTCCGACTTGCGTCGGATTCTAAGACGACGTCCGGATAGGAATTGAAGATTGTCTTGCCGTTCCAATCGACGGCATGACGAGCCACCACTTCAGTTCCGTCCTGGCCTCTGCAGAGAGTGGAATCTCGTCTGCATAACGGAGACCTTGTCTCAGGTGAAGGATTTTGAGGCGTTGAAGGGCTCTGTAATGGAGAGGGGCCGGGAAGACGGCCTGTATGGATGCGGCCAGGAGGCCCACTATTCTGGCTAATACCCGTAAAGATAGGGATTGCTTGCGCAGTACTGCTCTGATCTCTTTGCGGATCAGAGCAAGTTTTGCCTTGGGTAAACGCAAGACCGCCTGGTTGGTATCTACCAGGAAACCGAGAAACTCCATGCTCTGGGATGGTGCTAGAATAGACTTCTCCATGTTGATGAGGAAGCCTAGGTCCTGCAGGAGACGTACGGTCCAGCCTACGTGGGTCTGAGCCTGAAATTTTAAGTTCGCAATGATAAGGATATCGTCTAGGTAAATAATCAGACGAACGCCCCTGCTCCGCAACGCGGCTACCACGGGCTTGAGTAGTTTGGTGAAGCACCATGGGGCCGATGACAGCCCGAACGGTAGGCATGTAAACTGCCACGTGCAATCCCACCATTTGAATCGGAGTAGGTGTTGTGACTCCGGATGTACGGGGACTGTGAGATATGCATCTTTTAAGTCCACCTTTGCCAGCCAATCCCCCGGGTGGAGGAGGTCTCAGAGGCAATGGATACCCTCCATCTTGAAGTGACGGTATGTGACGTTTTGATTCAGGGCCCGGAGATTTATCACGGGGCGGTAACCTCCCCCCTTCTTTTTGACTATTAAAAGACTGCTTATGAACCCCAGGGAGAGAGGGTCTACCTCGAGCACTGCTTGTTTGGAAATCAGTTCTCCCAACTCGTTGTCTATGAGTGCAATGTTCTGAGCAGTGAAACGAATGGGGGGAGGAATAATGCCCAGTTGAGGGCAGGACAACAGTTCTATCTGGAACCCTGTGACTGTGTTTATCACCCATGCGTCTGCCGTAATCGCAGACCAGGCGTGGATAAAAAACCGTAGTCTTCCCCCTACAGGGGTGGAAAAACTTGGAGTCAGAAGAGGACTTACCGGAGTATGGACGGGATCTGGGGTCACCTCTGCTCCCACGTCCTCTCCATGGTCTGCCACGTGGTGGAAAGAACGGTGCGGGTTGTGCCACCGTGGTATAGGAGGCAGGAGTCTGAGCGTAATGTTGCTGGGCGGGAGCCCTATTAAATGGTCTGGAGTAACCAGCTCGGCCGGCAGAGCGGCCCCTACCTCTGCCGGCCCTAGCAAAAACCTTTTGGTTGCCTGCCCTTTTGAGGGACGATTGAGCTTTGTCGAGACTATTGAATAGTCCCACGAATTTGTTAATGTCCCTAACAAAGGAGTCCCCAAATAGTAGGCCTTCAGCAGAAGGTCCCGGTTCGGTCTCCGCCAGGTGGGCCAGTTGTGGATCCAGGTGCATGAGGATGGAGCGTCTGCGCTCCGTGGAGCATGCCGTGTTGGCGTTACCTAAAAGGCATATGGCCCTCTGGGCCCACCCCCGAAGTTGTTGCACATCAACCTCTTGTGCTGAGGCAGCTGTTTGCTCAGACAAGTTAAGGATTTTTGTCAGTGGGCCCAACATGTCGAGGACCCGGTCCTGGATGCTCCTGAATGAGCGATCTATCCCCTTCTTGGGGAATTTCCCTGATTTGGCCAGGTACTTAGATAAGACGGGATCAATGTCTGGTGTACATGCCACCTTACTGGGTAGGCAAGGGCGTGGGCATTCCGCCCGCAATTTATTTCGGTTAGCTCTATCCAGCGATCTGCGGGTCCAGAGTTCCACGTATTGGGACACGTGGGGCAGGGGAGCCCAATCTCCCGACCGCGGGTGAGATATGGCATCTGGATGGAAGAGAGGTTCTCCCAGAGCGTCTGTGATTGTATTGCCCTGAATATCAGGTTTGGCGTCGTGTGGGATCGCCATTGACCCAGCACCCATATCATCATTGTCATCGTACTCGGACCCCGAGAATCCGGCTTCTGAGGACTCGTCAGACGAAATATCGTCTGAGTCGAGTACGTAGGAGTCCGGTTTGTTCCGCCTGGCGGATGTACGCCTCATGCATGACTCCCTGAGGCTCAGGGGTTGAAAGGGGTCCGGTGGGTGCGTGGGGTGGCAATCCGGGTGAGGGAGAGCCTTGTGCACATTGTTTGCTTCCCCTGCCGGGGAGTCCTCGATATGAGCCAAATGCTTCCTCTTTTGGGAGGATTTCCCTCTTTTTACTAGAGGTTCTTCAATTACGGTGGGGGCAACCCTGGGGGTTTGTTGTGAACCCGAGGGTAACGCCACGGCTGCCATGGCAGCTTGCACAGACCTGGCTACCAGGTCCTGAATCTGTGCAGCGTTAAGCATGCATGATGGCTCCAGAGGCACTTCAGGTCCCTTCAAGGGGACAGAGCGGTCCTCAGACATTGCCTTCTGGCAGTGCAGTTATAGAATGCTAAGTAACTGGGTGATGATAAATCACCACCTCAGATCCTGACCTATGGGAAGGAGGGGGCCTGCCAGAGAGAGGTGTACTACACCTGTTAGATGTTAAGTATTATTAGTAGCCCAGCAACCGCTCCTGTCACCTCCTCAGCTCCGTCCGCACTGCCGTGCGGTGCGCGGGAAGAAGGGAAGAAAACCGTCTCCTGGGCGAAATCTCGCAAGATTACGCCGCAGGGACGAGAGGAGACCAGACTGCGAGCTTATTGGTCATCGTGGACCAATCGCGCGTGCGGGAGGAACGTGATCCCGCCCCTCCTCACCGAGCAGAGGGGAGGGAGGTGAAATGGGCGCCGAGCGCAGTGTGACCAACGGCTGCGACAAGGCGAACGAGCGGTGTATAAACGAACAATGTTCAGTAATAAGCACTAGGTTATAATAATAATAAGTTATAATAAGGTTACACAGGTTTTGTACAAGTAAAAGTAAAACACCTCACAGATAACTAGCAGCAGTGCAATACTTATCTCTCCTGTGAGCAGAAAGAAAGAGGAATAGGAAGGGGAGGAGCAGTCCTTATATGCAGAGGCCAGAGGGAGGAGTCACAGACCCAAGGACTGCTGGGAAACGTAGTTTCTTTCTAGTTTTCAAGTTCCAGCTTTTCTGTTTCATGTTATTTTTAGAAAAGCTTGAATACTGATCAGTTTTGTTTCTGCTGTGAGCATTAATAAAGAAAGATTAATGCATAAGATATGAGCCTCCTGTCTGAGGTATAATCAAGTATATTCTCCGTGAATTAACACCCTTGATTAGTGTCACCACCACCTCTAGTAAAGATTGCGCTCACCAGATCACATAAGGGAAACAGCATATAATATCCTTTAAGCAGCGGTTCTGCACGATCCTCTATCCTGTGTATCAGACACGAATGACTCTCCACCTCTTGAGGCTCCCCCAAAAAGAAAAAAGCCTCTTATGGTGTAGTAAAGTTTAAAACCAATGTTTTATTTAAGAAAGTAAAAAACTCGCTCACATTTTGCAATGCCCAGCCGGCTTTAGCTAGTCCAGTTTTACTGTTTGCGCAACGTGCGGCGTGCGTTCCAAGCTTCGTTATGGATGCGGTTCAACAGGCGGAAGTTTCAATGTTGGCAATAGAGGAGACTAGTGATGAATCCGTTGTGTAAAGGGATACTGCCCATATGCCTCTACATGTTTCGCATGCACGCATGCGTCATCAAGTCTCTGTAGAAAAAGATTTCCCAAGCTTTAAACATCCCAAGGAGCACTGTGCAAGTGATAATATTGAAATTGAGGGAGTATCAGACCACTGCAAATCTACGAAGACCTGGCCGTCCCTCTAAACTTTCAGCTCATACAAGGAGAAGACTGATCAGAGATGCAGCCAAGAGGCCCATGATCACTCTGGATGAGAGGTGGGAGACTCTGTCCATAGGACAACAATCAGTCGTATACTGCACAAATCTGGCCTTTATGGAAGAGTGGCAAGAATAAAGCCATTTCTTAAAGATATCCATAAAAAGTGTTGTTTAACCACTTGACCACTGGGCACTTAAACCCCCTTAATAACCAGACCAATTTTCATCTTTTGGTGCTCTCACAGTTTGAATGACAATAACTCAGTCATACAACACTGTAACCAAATGACATTTTTGTCCTTTTTTTCCCACAAATAGAGCTTTCTTTTTATGGTATTTGATCACCTCTGCGGTTTTTATTTTTTTCGCTATAAATGAAAAAAGAACGAAAATTTTGTAAAAAAAATAATTTTTCTTTATTTCTATTATAAAATTTTGCAAAAAGATTAATTTTTCTTCATAAATTTGGCCCAAAATGTATACTGCTACATATCTTTGGTAACAAAACAAAAAAATTTGGATATTATTTAGTCTGGGTGAAAGTTATAGGGCCAGATTCACGTATTCCAGAGCATCTTTGCTCTGGAGTAACGCTTCTCATTTGCGTTGCGCTGCCGAATTTTTAGGAGCAAGTGCTGTCATTCACGAAGCACTTGCTCCTAAAGTTGCGGCAGCGCATCGCAAATGAGCCGGCGGAATTCAAATGTCGCGGGTACGGGGCGTGTAGTATGCTAACTACGCGCGATCCCGCCGCCGACGTACTGCGCATGCGTCGAGTGTCAAAACATCCCCGTGCGCATGCTCCAAAATCTGTGAATGAACGTCAATGACGTCACATTCCCATTCATGACCGTTTTACGCAAGCGACGTTTTTTTTTTTTTTTCCCGACGCGATGACGACGCCTATACCTAACATAGGATACTCCAGCCCCATGTAGGTATATCTATGCGCCGCGTATCCCGTCCGGAAACGTCGTAACGTCACTGCGTCGCGCCGGATTTCGATCGTGAATTGCCGATTTCCGCTCATTAACATATTTTTTGAGCGTAAATCGGCGGGAACGCCCCCGGCGCCATTTTTAAGTTGAAGTAACGATGCGATGGCGAAACTCAGTTACGCTGCTCGCATCGGAACTTCAACCCGGCGTTTCTTGTTTTCTGGTTACAGAAAACAGAAACGCCGGCTCAAAGCCACTGTTACGCTGGCGGATCACTCGATCCGCCAGCGTAACCTTTCATGAATCTGGCCCATAGGGTCTACAAGCTATGGTACCAATTACTGAAAATTTATCAATTTGATCACATCTGATGTACTGACAGCATCTCTCATTTCTTGAGACCCTAACATGCCAGAAAAGTACAAATACCCCCCAAATGACCCCTTTTTGGAAAGAAGACATTCCAAGGTATTTAGAAAGCGGCATTGTGAGTTTTTTGAAGTTGTCATTTTTTTCCCACAATTCTTTGCAAAATCAAAAAAAAATTTTTCTACAAAATGTTCATATTAGCGGGTTATTTCTCACACACAGCATATGCATACCACAAATTACACCCCAAAACACATTCTGCTATTCCTCCCGAGTATGGAGATACCACATGTGTGAGACTTTTACACAGCGTGGCCACATACAGAGGTCCAACATGCAGGGAACGCCATCAGGCATTCTGGAACACCCAGACCAATTCTGACATTTCTCTCCTACATGTAAAAATCATCATTTATTTGCTAGAAAATTACATAGAACCCCAAAACATTATATATGCTTTTTTTAGCAAAGACCCTAGAGAATACAATGGCGGTCGTTGCAACTTTTTATCGCGTATTGTATTTGCACAGCAATTTTTCTAACGCTTTTCTTTGGAAATAAAACAGTTTGTGCTTTAAAAATAAAACAGTAAAATTAGCCCAATGTTTTTGCATAATATGAAAGATGAAGTTACGCCGAGTAAATAGATACCCAACATGTCACCCTTCAATATTGCACACGCTTGTGGAATGGCGCCAAACTTCGCTACTTAAAAATCCCCATAGGCGACGCTTTAAATGTTTTTACTGGTTACATCTTTTTAGTTGGAGAAGAGGTCTAGGGCCAAAATGATTGCTCTCGCTCTAACGTTCGCAGCGATACCTTACATGTGTGGTTTGAACACCGTTTTCATATGTGGGCGGGACTTGCGTGTGCGGTCACGTCTGTATACGGGTACAGGGGCGCTGTAATTTTTTTTTTTTTTTTATTGTTCATTTTACTTTATTTATTTTAGTTTGACACGTTTTTTCCCAAAAATAAATGTTTTGATTACTTTTATTCCTATTACAAGGAATGTAAACATCCCTTGTAATAGGAATATGGCATGACAGGTCCTCTTTACAGTGAGATATGGGGTCAATAAGACCCCACATTTCACCTCTTGGCTGGGAAGCCTGAAAAAAAAAAAAAGATCGCAGAGTATTGCGCAGGGAGTATTGCGCAGGGAGTATTGCAGAGTATTGTGCCGGGGGTATTGCAGAGTATTGTGCCGGGGGTATTGCAGAGTATTGTGCGGGGGTATTGCAGAGTATTGTGCCGGGGGTATTGCAGAGTATTGTGCCGGGGGTATTGCAGAGTATTGTGCGGGGGTATTGCAGAGTATTGAGCGGGGGTATTGCAGAGTATTGTGCGGGGGTATTGCGCAGGTACTGCAGAGTATTGTGCCGGGGGTACTGCAGAGTATTGTGCGGGGGTACTGCAGAGTATTGTGCGTGGGTACTGCAGAGTATTGTGCGGGGGTATTGCAGGGTATGGCGCAGGGGGTATTGCAGAGTATGGCACAGGGGGTATTGCAGAGTATGGCGCAGAGGGTATTGCAGAGTATGGCACAGGGGGTATTGCAAAATATGGCGCAGGGGGTATTGCAGAGTATGGCGCAGGGAAGGAAGAGTATTGCAGGGGTTAATGCACAGTATTACAGGGGTTAATGCAGGGATGGCTGAGCAGGGATGGATGGATCTGTGACTGCAATAGTCACAGATCCATCCCACAGTGCTGCTGCCATCCGCGCTCCCCTCTCACACTGTACCGCTCGGTACAGAGAGAGGAGGGAGGAACCGGCGTCATCAAATGATGCCGGTTTGTTTACATGTGATCGCTCTGTCATTGGACGGAGCGATCACGTGGTAAACGGCCGCTATCAGCGGCAATTTACCGCGATCCGTGAGCCGCCGGGTCCCCTGGGGCGTGCGGGAGCGCGATTCTGGGATCACGTTATATAACATGATCCCAGAGTTAAGCAACGACCTTGCCGCCGTTATTGCTGGTGGTTAAGTAGTTAAAGTTTGCCACAAGCCACCTGGGAGACACACCAAACATGTGGAAGAAGGTGCTCTGGTCAGATGAAACCAAAATCAAACTTTTTGGCAACAATGCAAAACGTTATGTTTGGCGTAAAAGCAACACAGCTCATCACCCTGAACACACCATCCCCGCTGTGAAACATGGTGTTGGACCTGCTTTTCTTCAGCAGGGACAGGGAAGATGGTTAAAATTGATGGGAAGATGGATGGAGCCAAATACAGGACCATTCTGGAAGAAAACCTGATGGAGTCTGCAAAAGACCCGAGACTGGGACGGAGATTTGTCTTCCAACAAGACAATGATCTAAAACATAAAGCAAAATCTACAATGGAATGGTTCACAAACATATCCAGGTGTTAGAATGGCCAAGTCAAAGTCCAGACCTGAATCCAACCGAGAATCTGTGGAAAGAACTGAAAACTGCTGTTCACAAACACTCTCCATCCAACCTCACTGAGCTTGAGCTGTTTTGCAAGGAGGAATGGGCAAAAATGTCAGTCTCTCGATGTGCAAAACTGATAGAGACATACCACAAGCGGCGTACAGCTGTAATCGCAGCAAAAGGTGGCGCTTCAAAGTATTAACTTAAGGGGGCTGAATAATTTTGCACGCCTAATTTTTCAGTTTTTTATTTGTTAAAAAAGTTTGAAATATCCAATAAATTTCGTTGCACTTCATGATTGTGTCCCACTTGTTGTTGATTCTTCACAAAAAAATACAGTTTTATATCTTTATGTTTGAAGCCTGAAATGTGGCAAAAGGTCACAAAGTTCAAGGGGGCCGAAAACTTTCGCAAGGCACTGTATAAAGGAACCGATTGCTCCATTTCCCCTTGCTTCTTCTCCTCTCCTTCCCGCAGGCATTCAGTGGCTACAGGAGGAAAATGGAGGGATCGTTTCCTCTATGTCGGTGTATTCATGAATCTATCCATTGGTCATAGAGGGGGTGGCTGGGGAGAGGGAGCAGCACCTATGTGCTCTTATGGACACACCGCCACTAATAAACACATGCACATACATGCACACTCACTCACATACAATAGGCACACATACATGCACACTCACTCACATACAATAGGCACACATACATGCACACATACATACAATATACACACATACACACATGCATACAAAAAAAAACACATACACACACATACATACCAGTGGCGGCTGGTGCTCAATTTTTTTTTAGGGGGGGGGGGGGGTGCAAACTAACAAAAAAAATTAAAAACATCAATTGCAGCCTTACTGTGCCCATCAAACGCAGCTACTGTGCCCATCAATCGCAGCCACTGTGCCCAGCAATTGTAGCCACTGTGCCATGCCATCAGTTGTCACCCCTGTGCCATCAGTTGTCACCACTGTGCCATCAATTGTCGCCACTGTGCCATGCCATCAAACGCAGCCACTTTGCCCATCAATTGTCACCACTGTGCCCATCAATTGTTGCCACTGTACCATGCCATTAATTGTCACCACTGTGCCATCAATTCTCGCCACTGTGCCATCAATTTTCGCCACTGTGCTATGTCATCAAACACAGCCACCGTGCCATGTCATTAAACTCAGCCACTGTGCCATGCCACCAAACTCAGCCACTGTGCCCATCAATTGTCACCACTGTGCCCATCAATTGTCGCCACTGTGCCATGCCATCAAACGCAGCCACTGTGCCATGTCATCAATTGTCACCACTGTTCCATCAATTGTCACCACTGTAGACTTTACCTCCACCAGGAGCATGACACAGGTGTAGTCAACTTCTCATTAGTAGACTGTCTTTGGGAGGGGCTGATGAAGGAATTCCCCCCCTCTCACAGCTAATCCACCTAGACATACATCCCATAATATTTTGCTCACAAGGCAGACACAAACAATAGAACAATGGAATACAGCCACACCCCAAATGACCCAGCAGAGAGCACACCAGAGTACTTATGAGACAATATATATATATATATAAATATATACAACATTACCAGGGCCAGATTAAGAACATCATGGGCCTGGTGCTGAGGATTGTGGTGGGCCTTTTATAAATAAATAAATAAATATACAAATATTTTTTTTGTTATAACAAATTCAATTAAAGAGAGAAAAGAGAGAGGGAGGATGAGAGAGGGGTGAGGGGTAAGGGAGGGAGGATGAGAGAGAAAGGGGGGATGAGAGAGGATGCGCATGAGCATGCATGGGAATGACATCAACGCAGCCCAGCCAAGGCAAGTGACCGAAGGCACAGACCCCTGAAGGATGAGCGGTTGAAGATGGAAGTGCCCAGGACCCGTCGGATTGATTGCAGCGCAGCACTGGAGGGTTCAGTCTGATAATTTAAGTGTACCCTAATGTGCTAATATGCTGTGTATACTTGTACATTGTGGCATAACCTACCTCAGGGCCTCTAAAAAGTAGTAATGTTAGCCATGTTTACTAACGCTTTATTATCGCAGGATCCCAGGAGCCTCTCATGGAGCCCCCTACTGACCCAGTGGCCATTGGGCAGTGCCTAGTGCACCAACATTTCAAAAATATTTTTAAGGGACACTTTTTTTACAAGTGCTATATTTAGAGTAGCTGAGATCCCTTATGTCCCTCTATACATCACAGTAGTAATCACAAAATGAAATGAGTACTAATAATGGACAGAACAAATATGAGGACTGAGAAGAAGTCAAAAGTGTGCCCATTCTAAAGCTGGTAACATTAGGATTTTCAGTATAATTTTAAAGAACTGCTTTTGTGGGTAAGATGCATAGGAGAGGAGCATGGAAGGTATAAAACTGGGAAGTATCTGTAGGTGATGGAGAGGAATGTGGAGGGTCTAACAGTGGGCACTACTGTATGTACAGGAGAGGAGTGTGGAGGGTATGACAGTGGGCAGTATGCACAGCAGAGGAGTGTGGAGGGTATGACAGAGGGTGGTATGTACCGGAGAGGAGTGTGGAGGGTATGAAAGTGGGCAGTATGCACAGGAGAGGAGTGTGGCAGGTATGATGGGGGCAGTATGTACAGGAAAGGAATGTGGAGAGAAAGATAGTTGGCAGTATGTAGAGTGTAAAGGGGTTGGGTTACAGTATGTACAGGAGAGGAGTTTGGAGGGTAAGGTTGGGTTACAGTAGTGTGGATGGTATGATACTGAACAGTATGTACATGAGATGAGTGTGGAGGGTAAGACGGTGAGCAGTATGTACAGAAGAAGAGTGGGGAGGATATGACAGTGGGCAGTAAGTACAGGAGAGGAGTGTGGAGGGTATGACAATTAGACATGTGCATTAGTTTTCGTCCGAAAATCGGGTTTTGTTCGTTATCGTTTTAACAAACGATAACGAAAGCGCAAGGAACGCAAACCGAAAGATCCGACATAAAAAAATGCTTTATTTTCGTTGCGGTAAAAATTCGATATAGAGAGATTTGACATTATAGAGAAAAGATTCGACATCATAGAGAAAAGATTCGACATTATAGAGAAAAGATTTGACACTATAGAAATAATAGTTTCGACATTACAGAGAATAGATTTCGATTTATGAGAAAATAGATTCGACATTATAGAGAATAGATTCGACATTATTACTAGTCATACAACATTAGAATTCTTGTAGGCGGAATATTCGAACGGAAATGTACGATTCGACGTAAAGATTCGACGTTCCGTCGAATATTCTTTTGACCATTCGACAGAAACCAAGTATTATTGGATTTTCGGACGAAAGCTATTCCCCAACGAAAAACAAAATAAATCAAAACGATTTTCGGGAGCAACTAAATAAATTTATTTACCAAACGAAAACGAAAAAACAAAACAAAATATTCCAGTCTGCACATGTCTAATGACAATAGGCATTATGTACAGGAGTGGAATGTGGAGGGTATGAAAGCGAACAGTATGTATAGGAGAGGAGTGTGGATGGTATGATACTGAACAGTATGTACATGAGATGAGTGTGGAGGGTAAGACAGTAAGCAGTATGTACAGAAGAAGAGTGGGGAGGATATGACAGTGGGCAGTATGTACAGGAGAGAAGTGTGGAGGGTATGACAGTGGACCCTATGTATAGAAGAGAAGTGTAGAAGGTATGACAGTGGGCACTATGTATAGGAGAGAAGTTTGGCGGGTATGACAGTGAACAGTATGTACAGGAGAGGAGTGTAGAGGGTGTGATGGTGGGCACTAGGTATAGGAGAGAAGTGTGGAGGGTATGACAGTGGCCACTATGTATAGGAGAGGAGTGTGGAGGGTATGACAGTGAGCAGTATGTACAGGAGAGGAGTGTGGAGGGTATGACAGTGAGCAGTATGTACAGGAGAGGAGTGTGGAGGGTATGACAGTGAGCAGTATGTACAGGAGAGGAGTGTGGAGGGTATGACAGGGTCGATCTATGTATGGGCTAGCTGGTTTTACACAAGTTAATCTATTATCTGACTTGAGTACAACCAGTCTGTCAGGTTTTTCACAAAACAATCAGTGCTGCGAGCTGTAGTTAGCAACAGTGATCATTGTATTCACAGGCAGAACACAATAACACTACAGGAGTGATTCCCCCATCCACAGGTCTGCAGGTGAGAGGGTGTGTGGAGACAGGCTGGGGAGAGATACTAGTCAGTCCCTGGGATGGCCCTGGCTAGTATCAGAGCCAGATACACACAGGTTACATACGCCATGATCGTTAGAGCGAGAGCAATAATTCTAGCATAGACCTCCTCTGTAACTCTAAATACGTAACCTGTAAAAAAATGTAAAGCATCGCTTAGGACAGTGTTCATCAACCCTGTCCCCAGGACCCACTAACAGGCCAGGTTTGCAAGATAACTGAAATACATCACAGGTGATATCATTTGCTGCTCGGTGATTGCAATATTCTAGTCTGCATCTCCCCAAGGTAATACCTAAAACCCGGCCTGTTGGTGGGCCCTGAGGACAGGGTTTTTCACCAGGTTTGCACACACTGGAGGAGAGGATTTTGGCCCACTCCTCCACACAGATCTTCTCTAGATCAGTCAGGTTTCTGGGCTGTCGCTGAGAAACACAGAGTTTGAGCTCCTTCCAAAGATTCTCTATTGGGTTTAGGTCTGGAGACTGGCTAGGCCACGCCAGAACCTTGATATGCTTCTTACAGAGCCACTCCTTGGTTATCCTGGCTGTGTGCTTCGGGTCATTGTCATGTTGGAAGACCCAGCCTCGACCCATCTTCAAAGCTCTAACTGAGGGAAGGAGGTTGTTGCCCAAAATCTCGCAATACATGGCCCCGGTCATCCTCTCCTTAATACAGTGCAGTCGCCCTGTCCCATGTGCAGAAAAACACCCCCAAAGCATGATGCTACCACCCCCATGCTTCACAGTAGGGATGGTGTTCTTGGGATGGTACTCATCATTCTTCTTCCTCCAAACACGGTTAGTGGAATTATGACCAAAAAGTTCTATTTTGGTCTCATCTGACCACATGACTTTCTCCCATGACTCCTCTGGATCATCCAAATGGTCATTGGCAAACTTAAGACGGGCCTTGACATGTGCTGGTTTAAGCAGGGGAACCTTCCGTGCCATGCATGATTTCAAACCATGACGTCTTAGTGTATTACCAACAGTAACCTTGGAAACGGTGGTCCCAGCTCTTTTCAGGTCATTGACCAGCTCCTCTCGTGTAGTCCTGGGCTGATTTCTCACCTTTCTTAGGATCATTGAGAACCCACGAGGTGAGATTTTGCATGGAGCCCCAGTCCGAGGGAGATTGACAGTCATGTTTAGCTTCTTCCATTCTCTAATGATTGCTCCAACAGTGGACCTTTTTTCACCAAGCTGCTTGGCAATTTCCCCGTAGCCCTTTCCAGCCTTGTGGAGGTGTACAATTTTGTCTCTAGTGTCTTTGGACAGCTCTTTGGTCTTGGCCATGTTAGTAGTTGGATTCTTACTGATTGTATGGGGTGGACAGGTGTCTTTATGCAGCCAATGACCTCAAACAGGTGCATCTAATTTAGGATAATAAATGGAGTGGAGGTGGACATTTTAAAGGCAGACTAACAGGTCTTTGAGGGTCAGAATTCTAGCTGATAGACAGGTGTTCAAATACTTCTTTGCAGCTGTATCATACAAATAAATAGTTACAAATTCATAAATTGTGATTTCTGGAATATTTTTTTTTTGATTATGTCTTTCACAGTGGACATGCACCTATGATGACAATTTCAGACCCCTCCATGATTTCCAAGTGGGAGAACTTGCAAAATAGCAGGGTGTTCAAATACTTATTTTCTGCACTGTATATACAGTGGCGGAATTATAGGGGTGCTGAGGTCGCCATGGTGACCAGGCCCCTTGCTGGAGGGGGCCCCGAGGGCCCCCTGTATACAGTGCTTCAAAAGAAGGAGCACAGACAATTTCCCCGATCCCAAGCCGAACTGTAATCGGCACTGTGCGGGGAGCTCGTCACAGTCATTACAAACTGAAAGCAAAGTGTGTGCTCTTTGTCTCCCCCTACAGTGCAGTACCCGGCAGGAAGAGCTGCTAAGGTAAAAGACTGACGTTTTTTATCTACTGTGTGTGTGTGTGTTTGCATGCCATGTATGTATGTATGAATGTGTGTGTGCATGTGAATATGTATGTATGTATGTGAGTGTGCATGTATTGAGACTCAGACTGCAGTGGTTGCTATAGTATACTAAAGTAAAAGTATACAGAGCAAACTTTGTCTGCAGGCATTAAAGATACAGCCACAGCACCTGTGATCATCATTATCATGCTGAGTGATGATCACACTGTACAGCCTATATTATACTGTACTTCATGTGACTGTAGTGTATATAGGCTATATACAGTACAGTCACATGAAGTACAGTGTAATTATCAGCATGATAATGATGATCACAGGTGCTGTGGCTGTATGTTTCATGGCTGTGTACAGTGTTTGCACTGTATACTTTTTCTCCAGGCTTTTTTTCCGCAGAAATGTGGCACTTCTGAAATCTGCACTCTGTACGTAGCACACCCGGGACTCTGTACGTAGCACACCCTGGACTCTGTACGTAGCACACCCGGGACTCTGTACGTAGCACACCCGGGACTCTGTACGTAACACACCCGGGACTCTGTACGTAGCACACCCCAGACTCTGTACGTAGCACACCCCACACTCTGTACGTAGCACACCACGGACTCTGTACGTAGCACACCCCGAACTCTGTACGTAGCACACCCCGGACTCTGTACGTAGCACACCTGGACTCTGGACGTAGCACACCCCGGACTCTGGACGTAGCACACCCCGGACTCTGCACGTAGCACACCCCGGACTCTGCACGTAGCACACCCCGGACTCTGCACGTAGCACACCCCGGACTCTGCACGTAGCACACCCCGGACTCTGCACGTAGCACACCCCAGACTCTGCACGTAGCACACCCCGGACTCTGCACGTAGCACACCCCGGACTCTGCACGTAGCACACCCCGGACTCTGTACGTAGCACACCCCGGACTCTGTACGTAGCACACCACGGACTCTGTACGTAGCACACCACGCACTCTGTACGTAGCACACCACGCACTCTGTACGTAGCACACCACGGACTCTGTACGTAGCACACCACGGACTCTGTACGTAGCACACCACGGACTCTGTACGTAGCACACCACGGACTCTGTATGAAGCACACCCCGAACTCTGTACATAGCACACCTTGAACTCTGCATGTAACACACCTTTAACTAATGGCGGATTTATCAGGGTCGCAGCAGTCGCCGTTGCGACTGGGCCCTGTAATTCCGCCAAGTCTGCCCGTTTGAGGTGCCCGACTGCCGCCTGCCAGTGTGAGGGGTCCACCTCACTGTCATGCCACTGTGGAGGGGGGGCCCTTCATGATTTCTTGCATCGGGGCCCTGAAGTCTCTAGTTACGCCACTGTGTATATATATATATATATATAGGGCCAGATTCTCAGCGGCGTTACAACGGAGTATCTCAGATACCCCGTCGTATAGCCGTTTTTTTTGCCTCGTATCTATGCGCGTGATGCTTAGCATCACTTTTGCATAGATACGCTTCAACATCCGACAAGTGTAAAACCATTACACTTGCGGTTCGTAGTTGTAATGACAACTCCGGCCACTAGGTGGCCTTTACGTTGTTTTCTCATTTGCATATGCAAATTAGGCTAGTACGCCGATTCCCGATCGCTTTTATGCTGCCCCGTCATCGCGTACGTCGTTTTCATCCGCGTAAGGTTACCCCAGCTTCGATGTGGAGTAACCTTACGAAGTTCCGTCGGATGCCGTCGGGTGCCGTCGAATGCCATGTTAAGTATGGCGTCGGGTCAGCGTCGGCTTTTTCCGTCGCTTACGTCGTTTTACTAACTCGTTCGCGAATAGGGCATTGCGTAAGCGTCGATCACGTCATTTTGACATCGGTTTCAACTACGCTTTCCAACGTGAGCTGGAGCATGCGCACTGGGCTTTTTCCCCGGCTGGCGCATGCGCAGTTCGTTCGACGCGGGGGCGCGCTTAATTTAAATACAAGCCGCCTCATTTGAATTACGCGGGCTTACGCTGGGCCATTTTCGCTACACCAACGCAAACTACGGAGCAAATGGTTAGAGAATACGGCACTTGCTCTAGTACGATGCGGCGGCGTAGTGTAAATGGCTTACGATACGCAAGCGAATTTCTATGAGAATCTGGCCCACAATGTTTGAGGCCCCATACACACGATCGGACATATCCGATGAAAACGGTCCGCGGACCATTTCCATCGGATATGTCCGATCGGGAGTTTGATCCGATGGCGTGTACACACCATCGGATCAAATTCCCCGCCGCCGGACGGCGCGGTGACGCGGCGGTGACGTTGACGCCGCCGCGTCACCGCCACGTCACCGCACCAGGAAGTAAAACACTTCCGCGAATGCGCCGAATCCATTCTAACCAGCACTAACCAGCAGACATGTCGGGCGGACAGATTCCACCGGATGGATTTCAAAGCATGCTTTGAAATCTGTCGGGTGGAGAAATCTGTCCGCTAGCCCATACACACGAGCGGAGATGTCTGCTGAAACGGTCCATCGGACCGTTTTCAGCGGACATATCCCCTCGTGTGTACGAGGCCTCAGGGTTCCGAGTCATTTTCTAGCAAAAGACAAATGATGATTTTTACATGTAGGAGAGAAGTGTCAGAATTGGCCTGGGTGGCAATGGGTTAATTACCATAAGTAATATACAAATAATTTTTTATAAACACTGTGATCTCATCCTCTCAGTCTGCTGCTGCAGAGTGTGTCAGCTTGTATTTAAACTGGTTGCTCTGTATGTAGCTTCTGATAGGCTGCGCAAGCAGCCCCGTATCTCCGGAACCATAAATGATAGGAGCCCCATATTTTGACCGGTGGTGGGGTGGGTCTTCAACTACATACCCCCCAAAAGCCGAGCTACAATCCTTAAAGTTGATCTCTTTTTTTTTTTTTGGCAAATGGGCCTATCTTGAGGAAGGGGCCTGGAGCTGCAGCTCCAATAGCCCAATGTTAATCCGGCCCTGAACATTACAGTGACTTAGACATATGAGGTGCATGGGGAGCTGAAACATGGGTTTCCCAAACTTTCCAAGGGATTAGGGGTTCCACTGGCCCCCTGCCCAAAGTGACTCCCGTGACACACTACTAGGATACACACAGCTACTAGGGTACACACACAGCTACTAGGATACACACGCACACAGCTACTAGGGTACACACTACAACATTGGACCTGGGCCCTGCATCAGGGGCAGCTGGGTTCTGCTTACTTCTGTCCCTGATTTCTGACATTTTTACATGTTTTACCAAAACACCCAATTTTTTTTTACTAAAGGAGAATTCTAAATTTTGCAATAAATATATAAATGCACTCATATTGCAAAAAGCGAAAAATGCACCTTTGTTTTTTGTCTATGTAAATTGGATGAATGATCGTCTGATTTTCCTCAATAGAAAAAAAGGGGGTAAACCAATAACTATGAAAAGGTATTGATGGTTGGACTTTGAGGCCAAGGAAGTAGTTTTGTTTAAAAATTCTAAATTTTAATATCATCAGGTAAAAAATAAAACATAAATTACAATACAGTTACAAAAAAAAAAAAAGAAGTACAAGTATATGGATTAACCACTGTACACAAAAAGGTCCTTAAAGTCGCCGACGCACGTTTCGCCGTGGGGCTTCTTCAGGGCGGTTTGGTAAGGACTTTGTAGCGATAGTATATAACAAAGCACATGTAGTTTTATGGCCGACGGTCATACATCGAGTGCATCCAAGGTCAGTTCGATAAGTAGGTTATAGGCACGTAGATAAGGACGTATTTAGAAGGTCCTCCAATGAATATATAAAAAGATACGGGAGATCTTTACTAAAGATCAGGGGTGCTTACAAAAATTTCCTGTAGAACCGGGCATCGTGTTGCAAACAGTTTCCACTCAATTAAGGAAAGATTTAGCCGCCAACTGGGACAGAGGGCCTTCTTTAGATGGCCATTTTCGGGACCTCTCGTTTGTCCTCAACAACCTTAGTGAGGGTTCCTATATTGAACTTGAACGCCAATTTGGCCACTGTGTTATCGTGTGGTTGTAGAGAGTCCTGTCACATTCCCAGGGTGTATTCCTCAATGTTTCACAGCAGGTCAAAACCAAGGATGGTACTAATTGTATGAAAACTCTTTCGTATCTGATTTTTCTCATACAAAAACAGTACACATTAAATGAAAATCATTCATTCTGTTAACATACAAGAAAAAAAAAAAAATGATTTGGAAAGTCTAAATTGGATGTTGAAAATTGTGTACACACAATACGGAAATCCGAACGATCGTTCCTCATACAGAATTTTTCTTCTGATTTCCTTATAGTGTATACCCCACTTAAACCCACAAAGTGTCATGACTGAGATTAGTGTATCGGGGGGGGGGGCGCAATATTCTGCCTCCCCAGCTTGACCAATGTAGAGGTATGGACCTGGAGGAAGGATCGACTACTCGTGGGATGACACCACGGCACTTGTGCTCCATTAAGGCTTAATGTAGACGGTACTTAACAGATAGTAACCCACATTTAAAATGTCAGTTTTTCCGCATTTACATGCCGCGTTTAGCAGTGTTTGCGTTTAGAAGAGTTTCTAAAAAAGGGATTTTTAAATACAGCTTACCTGTAAAATCCTTTTCTTGGAGTACATCACGGGACACAGAGCGGCATATTCATTACTATATGGGTTATATGGAGTACCTTCAGGTGTGGACACTGGCAATCTCAAACAGGAAGTCCCCTCCCTATTTAACCCCCTCCCCTAGAGGGAGTCCCTCAGTTTTGTAGCAAGCAGTATGCCTCCCAAAAATGTTCCCCAAAAGAGGGGTGGGAGCTCTGTGTCCCGTGATGTACTCCAAGAAAAGGATTTTACAGGTAAGCTGTATTTAAAAATCCCTTTTTCTTTCTCGTACATCACGGGACACAGAGCGGCATATTCATTACTATATGGGATGTCCGAAAGCAATGCTTTAATGAGGGGAGGGAGACATCTTCTCAAAAGGGATTTAATTTAGAGGTATACTCAAATAATAATAATAAATCCAACTTAGTCAAGAAATTATTTTATTTATTTTTTTACAACCAAGGGTGCCCCTGATCCCGAGGATCTTAAACCGCAGCCTGTAGTACTGCCTGCCCAAAGGCTGAATCCGCATTCCTTCTCACGTCTAGTTGATAAAACCTTGTAAACGTGTGGACTGATGACCACGTCGCCGCCTTGCATATCTGAGCCATAGAGATCTGATGGTGTGCTGCCCAGGAGGCGCCCATGGCCCTGGTAGAATGGGCTTTTACCGACAAAGGAGGAGGCAACCTCTTCAAACCGTAGGCCTGAATGATTAATTGTCTAATCCATCTCGAGATGGTGGATTTTGCAGCTGCTTGCCCCTTCTTGGGGCCATCTGGTAAAACGAACAACACCTCTGTTTTCCAGATCTTTTCTGTAGCTTTAAGATAGGCCTTCATGGCCCGGACAATATCTAAGGTATGCAGCAACCCCTCCTTTCTAGATGTGGGTTTCGGAAAGAAGGATGGAAGCACCAAATCCTGGTTCAAGTGAAAATTGGATATAACCTTTGGTAGAAAGGAAGGATGAGGCCAGAGAACTGCCCTGTCCTTATGTAGAATGAGATATGGTTCCTTACACGATAAGGCTGCCAACTCTGACACTCTCCTGGCCGAAACTATGGCGACCAAGAATACCAACTTTCTTGTCAGTAAAACTAAAGGAATCTCAGCCAACGGCTCAAAGGGTTGTTTCTGTAGAGTGGACAGGACAAGATTTAAGTCCCATGGACAAATTGGTGACTTGACAGGAGGATTAATACGCAAGACCCCCTGTATGAAGGTTTTTACCAGCGAGTGGGTGGCCAGCGGCCTCTGAAACCACACTGACAGAGCTGAAATCTGTCCCTTGATTGTGCTTAATGCCAGGCCTTTATCCACTCCTAGCTGGAGAAAACTTAACACCCTATCAATGGTATATTTGCGGGAATTCCATCTTTTGGATTCACACCAGCCTACGTAGGTCCTCCACACCCTGTAATAAATCACCCTGGAGGCCGACTTTCTAGCCCTAATCAGGGTAGGAATTACCTGCCTAGACAGACCTCTACCCCTGAGAATCAGGGATTCAGCCTCCAGGCCGTCAAATTTAGACGCTGTAATGTAGGGTGGAGGATCTGGCCTTGTGAGAGTAGGTCTGGTCGTAGAGGAAGAGTCCAAGGGTCTCCCACTGCCATCTTCAGGACTAGTGAGTACCATGTCCTCTGGGGCCAAGCTGGAGCTACTAGAATGACTGGCTTGTGCTCCACTCTGATCCTGCGCAACAGGGGAGGAAGTAACTGTAGCGGAGGGAATGCATATAGAAGTTTGAATTGATGCCAAGGGCAAACCAACGCATCGGTTCCGCAGGCCATAGGGTCCCTCGCTCGAGACACGAACCTGTCTAGTTTCTTGTTGAACCTGGATGCCATTATATCTATGTCTGGCATTCCCCACTTCTGGCAGATTGTCTGAAAGACCTGGGGATGCAGAGACCACTCCCCCGGCGACAGAATCTGGCGACTTAAGAAGTCTGCCTGCAGGTTGTCCACTCCGGGAATGAATATCGCCGAAATGCAGGGTACATAAACCTCTGCCCACTGAAAAATCAAGCTCACCTCCCTCTGAGCGGCCTAACTCCTGGTTCCCCCTTGGTGGTTTATGTATGCCACCGCTGTGGCATTGTCTGACTGGATTCTCACCGGGGACCCCTGTAATCTGGAAGTCCATGCCAGGAGGGCTAGGCGAGCAGCTCTGATCTCCAAGACATTGATGGGTAGCTGCCTCTCCGCTTCCGCCCAAGTTCCCTGGCGAGAGAACCCCTCCAAGACCGCCCCCCAGCCTCCCAGGCTGGCGTCTGTGGTAACTACCTTCCAGACAACGGGGCTGAAGGACCTTCCCTTTAGAAGATTCTGAGGGTTTAACCACCAGGCCAGGCTTTGTCGGACCTTTGATGATAGCGTCAAAGGGGACTCCAAGGCATGTGCTCTCTTGCCCCAGGCTGCTAGAATGGCTGCCTGTAGGACGCGAGTGTGGATCTGAGCGTATGGTACTGCCTCGAACGTGGCCACTAGCTTGCCTAGTAATCGCATACACAGGCGAATAGTTGTTTTTTTCTTGCTTAGAACCAACTGAACCAACCCCTTGATAGCCTCGACCTTTACAAGGGGCAGGAACACCCTTTGCTGTTCTGTGTCTAACCTCATGCCGAGGTATTCCAACTGCTTTGTAGGATGAAACGCTGATTTTTCCCGGTTTAGGACCCAGCCGAACCTCTCGAGGTACTGAACCGTGAGGTTTACTGCCTGTTGCAGACACGGCCGTGAGTGATCTATGATTAAAAGGTCGTCCAAGTATGCTAGGACTGTGACCCCTTGGATCCTTAGATTGGCCAGAACTGGGGCTAGGATCTTCGTGAATACCCGGGGGGCCGTGGCCAGCCCGAAGGGGATCGCCCTGAATTGGAAGTGTCGCTGCCCCACTGCGAAGCGTAAAAATCTTTGATGCGGCTGAAAGATTGGTACATGAAGGTAAGCATCCTTTATGTCTATGGAAGCCAGAAAGTCGTCCCTCTGGAGCGTGGCGACTGCTGACCGGACGGATTCCATCCGGAAGGAACGAACCCTTAGGTAAACGTTTAAACTCTTTAGGTCCAAGATTGGCCTGACATCGCCGTTGGGCTTTGGTATGACAAAGAGATTGGAATAGAAACCTAGCCCCTGCTCTTGGGCTGGTACCTCTATTATCACGCCCTGGCAAAGCAGGTGATCCAAAGCTGCCAGCATCGAGGCCTTCTTTGCTGGATCTTTTGGTAGCCTTGACTCTTGAAATGAGGCGGAGGAAACTTTAGAAACTCCAGTCTGTAGCCTGTGGTTACAGACGCCCGGACCCATTTGTCGGGGATCTTGGCTTCCCAAACTTCTGAGAAGAAACAAAGCCTTCCCCCCACCCGCGAGAGTGGGGGCGCCCCTTCATAAGGCAGACTTAGGGGCTGGCTTTGTCGGCTTGCGATACCATGGCCTCTTACCTCCAGGGGCCTGTCCCTGCGATTTATTGTTAAAGTTTGATCGCGCAGGCGGCCGTCGATACTGCCTGGAATTTGAGGGCCCTGAGACAGGAGAGAGCTGCCTTTAAATGTAGGACCCCGGAATGTCTTTTTGACTGGTAAAAGGGTACTTTTGCCACTTGAAATAGTCTGAATGTATTTATCCAGATCCTCTCCGAAGAGTCGTTCTCCGTGGAAGGGAAACCCTGCCAGAAGCTTTTTGCATGGGGGCTCCGCCGTCCAGTTCTTCAACCATAAGAGCCTTCTCATGTGTACCAAAAATAGTGATAAACGAGAGGCCTGCTGGATGGAATCCTTTATAGCATCTACCGCAAAACACAGAGCTCTGGGAATGTCAGAAAACTCTTCTGCCTGTTGGGTAGGCATGTCTTTTAGCATTTGTTTTGTCTGGTCCTTTAACGCCTGACAAACTCCAATTGCAGCCACAGCTGGCTGTACCACTGCTCCTGCCGTAGCAAAGGATGCCTTTAAAAGTGTCTCTAACCGTTTATCAACCGGATCTTTAAACATTTGTATGTTTTCCACCGGGCAAGTTAGTGATTTATTCACACATGAGATGGCTGCATCCACCACTGGGAGCTTCCACCTCTTCGAGAATTTTTCCTCCATAGGGTAAATGACCCGAAAATCTCTTCGGCGGCAGAAAAATCCTGTCCGGTCGTACCCAATCCTGAAAGATCAATTCCTCCAAGAGAGGATGGACCGGAAAAACCGCGTTGCTCAAAGGAGCTTTCAAAGAGCCCAGAAAGGATACCGCAGGAACCTGAGGCTCTGGCAATGGTAAATTAAATGCCGAGCGGACCATGTCCGTCAAAGGCTGTACCCACAGTCTCTCTGTCTGGGAGTCTGAAAATGGTTCCTCAGAGGTAGATCCCTCAATCCCTGAACCCTCTTGGTTCCGGTCTAGTTGATCCTCCTGCGATTCCAATTCCTCCTGAGAGAGAATTTCAGCATCTGAGGATACACCTTTTGGCGATGGGGATCTAGCCCGTTTCTTGCCAGGAATAGATCTAGCGATCATCGCTGCTAATCTTTCTTCTAGCCCCCCTAGGGAGACGGCTAGCATCTCCTCTGTGATAAACACAGGGCTGGGCTGATCTGGGCCAGCCTCAGCACCAGACCCCCCCAATGGCTCATCCAAGGCGACCTTCATGGGAATAAGCTGCGGGGAAAGTATCGGCATATCATCAGAATCAGAGGGGGAACCCCTCTGTTTTTTGATCTTTTTTGCCATAATACAAAATCGAGGGACTCCGCCTACAACAACAGACTGTAGTGGCCAGGAGTACAAAACTAGGGTTTAGGGGACAATAGATCACTAATGCCCAAAAACCGATGGGGCCCCGTATGTTCTTTTTTTTTTTGTTATAATATATAACTTTTTTTTTTTTTTTAAAACATACAGCGTCGCCCCCAAATTTAGTTTGCCAGCCTCCAACCTGTTGCCAAAGGGGATTTTTGGCTTAACACAAAAGCATTGGAACAAAGTCCAGCATGTACTACCCCTCTTCCGCCACCGGGAGTCACTGTTCTGCCGCTCTGCGTCCTCTCCCTTCCAGATCAGCCTCAGACTGAGCAATGACCATAGCCTGCTGTTATAACAGCACATAAGGCGCGCCCCTGATGACGCTGCAGGCACGCCCCCCCCGCCCTCCCCTCCAAACGGCGCGAAAAACGTCTATAAGACGTGCGCGCGCACGCGCGCGCGCGTATGCCGGAGAAGGAAGCACATGGAGGAGCCGCGCTGCTGGAGACCCAGGACTGCAGCTTCAGGCGGCAGAATCAAACCCCCGGCCAGGTAGGACTCTCCAAAAGGCCCCATAGGGATCCTTACTAGCCCTGGGAAGAAAGCAGCAGGTAGCTAGCAAACTCAACGTTTCTTAGACAGGGGGACCCAGTGATGGGGGAATGAGATCATCCTGTCTTCTCAGACATAGTGAGCAAGGCTGCCAATGCAGAGCATACTTAGGCTACCCCCCTTTAAGGTCTCCCTGGAGAGCCTGCTGTCGAACCAAGTCCCGCAGGCTCCCCTCTTACCTGCTCCATGCTGCAGGACGTTTGCCTAGCAAAACGGTCCAATCTTCTCCCATCTCCGTGGGTAGCGTAGTAGACCTTCAGGCCCTGGGGTCCTGGAAGGTACCCACTGTCCTGGACCTATATAGCACCCTGGCAAACAGGAACTTATGGTCTTTACGAACTCCAAGTCCTGGGCCCAGGGTCCAGCCCTCCAAAGAGGAGCATTATAGGCAAAACCCCACGGTTTGGGGCCCGGGTACTGTCCACTTTGGCACTGAGGCTCCTTGGACAGATCCGGTTAGCCCGCCCTTAATCCCAAGGATGTGGAGCAAAGCTATTCCGTGACCAACACCTAAGACACTGGCGAAAAAACTGAGGGACTCCCTCTAGGGGAGGGGGTTATATAGGGAGGGGACTTCCTGTTTGAGATTGCCAGTGTCCACACCTGAAGGTACTCCATATAACCCATATAGTAATGAATATGCCGCTCTGTGTCCCGTGATGTACGAGAAAGAAAATTTAATTTAAAATAGCTAAAAACGAAAAATGCCTGTAAACGAAAAGGGGCTTGATGTATATACCTGTGGCAATTGTGGAATATATGTAATTATCAAAAAAGATCTGCACACTTGTCACGAACCTGGTGGAGATTGAGCTGAAGAGGGGGCTTCTCTTGCACCTCTTGTTCAACACCCATGGTAAAGGTGACAGGAGGTGTGAGGACACAGTGTGGCACAAGGGCTGATGTAGGGTGCAGTATCAGCTGTTGGTTGCAGGATATAACTATCACCAGACAGGAAGCAAAGACTGGAACATGGTGATGCTTGATCAGAAGACAGGAGCGTAGCCAGGACACAAGCCAAAATGTCACCAAGAGACAGACAGCGAAGTATGGAAACATCAGGCAGAGGCAGAGTTAGGATATATGCAGAGATCAGTACACAACTGGGCAGCGAGGTATGGGAACATCAGGCAGAGGCAGTGTCACGTACCTTACCAGAGGCCGAAGTGCCGAGAGGGCTTCCCTTGCGACTCGAGTGCAGAACGCCCCCTGGAGGTGAGACAGGGGACGCTATGCCCAGGGGTGCAGGAGTTGCCGGATGAGACTTGCTGGAGTGATGCCAGGGAACAGATGTGCACCAGGAGATGTAGTCCGGCAGGTGTACCACGGAAGTACCAGTAGGTTGGCAGGAAACCCAGGGGCGGAGTCAGGAGCCGAGCCGAGGTCATACACAGGAAGCAGGAAGTAACTGGAGCAGGTCAGAAGGCAAGCCGAGGTCATACACAGGAATCAGGAAGTAACGGGAACAGGTCAGAGAACAAGCCAAGGTCATACACGGGAATCAGGAACAAGGAATCAGTATCAGGTCAAGCAGGGCTGGTTCAAGGATTTTTGACACCCTAGGCGAAACCTAATTTTGCCGCCCCCCTTGGCTCCTCCCCTGACCCCACCCCCTTGGCCCTGCCCATGTACTTATGTACTTATCGTTTTAGCGGTCTTTCTTCTCCGGCACGGAGCAGCGTATCCTTCCGGGTATAGGCGTTCCTAAATCAAGCGCAGTTGATTGACGGGCTTGGATAGCGCGTCACGCCTTCCGAAAATACCCAAAGTGACACTCGGCAATTTACGACGCCTGCGCAGTCAGCACTACATGGCAGGCGCAGGCGCCGTATAGAGCCGTAAACAGCCAAGTGTCACTTAGGATATTTTTGGAAGGCGTGACACGCTATCCAAGCCCGTCAATCAATTGCGCGTGTTTTAGGAACAACTACTCCCCGCAGAAATCCCCGCTCAGAGCCGGAGAAGAAAGAGTGCTAAAACGATAAGTACAAAAATAAATAAAAAAGCCAACATACTGCAGATGTCTGCAGTATGCTGGATCTAGTGGCAGAAAGTTGATTTTTGGGTGAACCTCCACTTTAAGGTGGCAGCCCCTACATGTATATCCTACCTAGGTAGAATAAAAATATGAAAGGAAAAAAGTATATAGGTGTTGGCGCCTCCTAGTGTTAACGATGCCTGCTTACGCAAGTGAAAGTGCAATGTGTTAAATATGGGGGTAGTGAAAATCAAATAAATAATATGCTAAAGATATAAATGCAAAACGATTAAAGGTGCATAAATATATAAGGGTGTATGGATATTAATATCATAAATGCAAACAATGATCCATATATCATACGGTGCTAGATTAAAAAATAATAAATGCTAAACCATAATTAATAGTCCATATTCAAGTGCGGATAGGTTGGCTGTAAACTGCATGCAATAAAGTGCTGGTAAAACGTGCCAAGGTGCTAAGTGCCAAGATTAAGGAAAATTCACTGGTGATTCACTGATGCCCTCTTCCTCCATACTCTGGTGTATCCCGCACTCACCAGATCAGAGACCCCCTCCTGGGGTACAAAGCATTTACAACCTATCCGCACTTAAATATGGACTATTAATTATGGTTTAGCATTTATTATTTTTTAATCTAGCACCGTATGATATATAGATCATTGTTTGCATCTATGATATAATTGTGGCATATTAATGCAGTTTTCAGCCAACATATCCGCACTTAGTTATGGACTATTAATTAAGGTTTAGCAATTTATTTTTAATCTAGCACCGTATGATATATGGATCATTGTTTGCATTTATGATATTAATATCCATACACCCTTTTATATTTATGCACCTTTAATCGTTTTGCATATTATTTATTTGATTTCACTACCCCCATATTTAACACATTGCACTTTCACTTGCGTAAGCAGGCATCTTTGACTGTAAGGGATGCCCATCAAATGCCATCTCACCAGTGCCCATCAAATGAAGCCTCATCTCTGCCCATCAAATGCCATCTCACCAGTGCCCATCAAATGAAGCCTCATCTCTGCCCATCAAATACAGTCTCAGCTCTGTCAATTAAACACAGCCTCACCAGCGCCCATCAAATGCCTTCTCACCTATGCCCATGAAATTCCATCTCACCAGTGCTCATCAAATACAGTCTCACCCAGGATTCAACAAAATCCAGGTGCCCGGTCGCAATTGCGACTGGAATTAGCGACCTGGCGCCTGGGGAAGGAAGCTTAGGCCTGCAGTCAGGAAGCACGTTGAGCCAAAAAAAGAGAGCATGCTCTCTTTTTCCTCGTTGTTCAATGAGGACTTTGGCTCAACAAGCTTTTTGGACTGCTCATCGGGAACCTCGTCGGGGCGGAACGATCAGTTTAGCCCGACGAGGTTCTCGGACGTGTGTACGCGGCCTCACTTGTGCCCATCAAATACAGTCTCAGCGGCTCCCATCAAATTCCATCTCACCTATGCCCATCAAATGCCATCTCACCAGCACGCATCAAATACAGCCTTACCTGTGCCCATCAAATATAGCCTCACCAGCGTCCAAATTCCATTTCACCTGTGCTCATCAAATGCCATATCACCCGTGACCATCAAATACAGCCTCATGCGCGCCCATCAAATAAGTCTCACCCGTGCCCATCAAATAGTCTCAATTGTGCCCATCAAATACACCTTCACCAACGTCCATCAAATTCCATATCACCCGTGACCATCAAATACAACCTCATCCGCGCCCATCAAATACAGTCTCACCCGTGCCCATCAAATAGTCTCAATTGTGCCCATCAAATACAGCTTCACCCACGTCTATCAAATTCCATCTCACCTATGCCCAGCAAACGCCATCTCAGCCGAGCCCATCAAATACAGCCTTACCCGCACCATCAAATTCCACCTCACCTGTGCCCATCAAATACAGTCTCACCTGTGCCCATTAAATACAGCTTCACCCACGTCTATCAAATTCCATCTCACCTGTGCCCATCAAACGCCATCTCAGCCGAGCCCATCAAATGCTGCCTTACCCGCACCCATCAAATTCCACCTCACCTGTGCCCATCAAATACAGTCCCACCTGTGCCCATCAAATACTGTCCCACCTGTGCCCATCAAATACAGTCCCACCTGTGCCCATCAAATACAGCCACACTCGCGTCCATCAAATACAGCCACACTCGCGTCCATCAAATACAGCCACACCCGCGTCCATCAAATACAGCCACACCCGCGTCCATCAAATACAGCCACACCCGCGTCCATCAAATACAGCCACACCCGCGTCCATCAAATACAGCCACACCCGCGTCCATCAAATACAGCCACACCCGCGTCCATCAAATACAGCCACACCCGCGTCCATCAAATACAGCCACACCCGCGTCCATCAAATACAGCCCCCCCTGCGTCCATCAAATACAGCCCCCCCTGCGTCCATCAAATACAGCCACACTCGCGTCCATCAAATACAGCCCCCCCCCCCCTGCGTCCATCAAATACAGCCACACCCGCGTCCATCAAATACAGCCACACCCGCGTCCATCAAATACAGCCCCCCCTGCGTCCATCAAATACAGCCACACTCGCGTCCATCAAATACAGCCCCCCCCCCCTGCGTCCGTCAAATACAGCCACACTCGCGTACAAATACAGCCCTCCCCTGCGTCCATCAAATACAGCCACACTCGCGTCCATCAAATACAGCCCCCCCCCCTGCGTCCGTCAAATACAGCCACACTCGCGTACAAATACAGCCCTCCCCTGCGTCCATCAAATACAGCCACACCCCTGGGTCCATCAAATACAGACATACTCGCGTCCATCAAATACAGCCCCCCCTGCGTCCATCAAATACAGCCACACCCCTGGGTCCATCAAATACAGACATACTCGCGTCCATCAAATACAGCCCCCCCTGCGTCCATCAAATACAGCCACACCCGCGTCCGATCAATCACATCAGTGTCAATTAATGCAACTCAAGCTCTGGGGGGGAGGGGGCAGATATTTTAATATACACACATACATTAAATTTTTTTTTATTGTTATCACATACACAAAAATTTTACTTTACTCACCAGTCACCACACCAACTTGAAAGGTGAACCCTGTGGTGGCTGCCTGCCCTCGCTCACACCTCTGCTGTTGTACAGTGGCACTGGCAGGGTGCCTCTTCAATGCTCCACCTCACCTGTCCCCCCCAAGCCCGGGAACCGCCAGTACTAATAATCCCATGATGCATCGCGCGGCATCAGGCTCCACACACTGTGACTGACAGGACTCAGGGGAGGGGGCGCTGTGCTGCGGACTGTACACATCCTCTTGTCACACACAGACTGTCAGTCATTGTGGACACTGGACAGAGAGAGAGCTGAGAAGGGAGGGGCTGCTGCTGCCTCATGTGAGTCGGCTCTTTCTCCTGAAAAGGAGGATCATTGATTGCTGGACACGGACGGACCTTTGAGGACACAGGAGATGAGATGATCACAGTATTGTATGCACACTAAACAGCGTAGGGCGCCCAGGCTGGGGGGGGAGGCGAGTGCGGGACCTGCTCATGTCAGTCAGACACACTCAGAGCAGAGAACTGGAGCCGCGCGGGGGTCTGCCTAGCAGCGCTGCTTGACATGTCAGGGCTCAGGACGCTGCCGCCTGCCAGCATTTTGTGGAGGACAGTGCGGAGGTAATAGCGTTAGGGCGCTCCTAGGCGACAGTGCGCTCTAGGCGGTCGCCTAATCCGCCTAGTGGTAGCGCCGGCCCTGAGGTCAAGGACTGAAGATCATGCAGCAGTTTGGTAACTGCTGCAACCAGGTTTAAATAGGCACTGACGCCTGGAGTCCCGCCCGTATTGCGTGCGTAACGGTGCGCGCGCGTGCACAGTAAAGAACAGCGTATTCACTGTGTTGTTGCCCATATGCGCGCGCATGCGCCTGGTGCTCGTATTTGCGGGCATTATGCTCGTATTTGCGCGCATGCGCCTTGTGCTCGTATTTGCGGGCAATGTGCTCGTATTTGCGCGCATGAAAGGTCTGCCAGTTCTTTCACGGCCAATTCTCTGACAGGCAGAGTCAGGATACAAGTAGTGATCCATACACAATTGGGCAGGGAGGTACAGGAACATCAGGTGCATGCAGAGTACGGATACAAGCAGGGATCAGTACACAACTGGGTAGCAAGGCACATGAACATCAGGCAGAGGCAGAGTCAGGATACAAGCAGGGATCAGTACACAACTGGGCATAGAGGTACGGGAACAGCAGGCAGATACAGGCAGGGATCAGTACACAACTGGGCAGTAAGGTATATGAACATTAGGCAGAGGCAGAGTCAGGATAAAAGCAGGGATCAGTACACAACTGGGCATAGAGGTACAGGAACAGCAGGCAGATACAGGCAGGGATCAGTACACAACTCGTCAGCAAGGTACATGAACATTAGGCAGAGACAGAGTCAGGAGAAAAAGCAGGGATCATTACACAACTGGGCATCGAGGTACAGGAAGATCAGGCAGAGGCAGAGTCAGGATACATTCAGGGATTAGTACACAAATGGGCCGCGAGGTACGGGTACTTGAGGCAGAGGCAGAGTCAGGATATAAACAGGGATCGGTATACAAACTGGCAGCGAGGTACAGGAATGTATCATAGGTCGCAACAGGTAGGAAGGAATCCAAAGACTGATCAGTGGCAAGCCGGATCGTACACTAAAAGGTAAATGTGGCAAGTCACAGGTAAGCAGAAACTGAAGACCACTCAGCAATCTGTTCATATTACAATCCAGTCTAAATAGGCTGTTTGGCGCCAATGCAAATGCTGAACCTGCACTCTGCACACGCCACTTAGCATGCATGCTAATATGCTTGCACGTGCAAGCTACTACACGTCCTGCAGTGAGCCTTTGCTCAGAATTTTGAGCATGCAGCAGTCTTCTTGTGCCAAAACATACCAGGCTTTTATTACAAAACCTCTATTAGGGCTCCTTCACGTGGCTTCTCATGACCGTACACTGCCCAAAACAGCATTTATGTGGCCAGTAAAACAAGGTATTTGCATTCAGCTTTGAACAGGAAGTTTGTACAGTGTAGATCACTTACAGGCTGACACTGTCCATGACGATTTGCATGTAATCGCTAAAGGAGGGACAGATGCGTGGCTTTGTACACAGATTGTTTGCATCTAAGGCCACTTATCTGTTTCTAACTGCAGGTAACTGATCCATGTGCAATTACATTTTCGCAGCTGCAGAGACTCTCAGCCTGTCATTGATTCAAACAGGCTGAGTAGCTGCATCTTACTATAAACCCTTAGGCTTACTTGCAGTAGAAATAACCTGTTCTAAATGCCCATGGGAGTAAGCCTTTACCAGCACTCATTTTCAAATAGCATTGAGAGATTTCAGGCAGATAACACATGTACAATATATTTGGAAATTAGTGAGGACACGCTGTTAAAATGTATTTGGAAATGAATGAGATCAGTGATGTTATTGCTCAAATCTGGAAAACAGTTATGTGACTCATCTTTGATTTACAATGAAATTTGTACCTGGCAGTTAACGGAAAACACATTTGCATGACCATCTAAACTTCAGTAATACTACAGATAAAGCAATTTTTTTTAAAACAGAGGTAAAAAATGGGTTCAAATATCTGTCAAGGTATTATTTTGTCATCTGTAACGCGCTAAAGCAATGTTGCTTCACATACTGTCCAGGGATGCAAAAGGAAGTGGGAAGGAATCTCTCCAATTGAAGGGTATTTCCCACTTAAAGTGGATGTAAACCCTCTCCTATACCCAGTGAAGTGAACAGCCTCAGATGATATACATAGATGAAACAAAATAGAAAGTGAACATTGTGTTCGAAATTTGACTTATTTTTTCAGCAGTGGGAGGGGAGTCTGGGCATACACAGTGTGACAGCTGATTGGAGGAAAGGCACCCCCCTCCTCCACATTGGTAGAGGAACGAAGATACATGCAGGGCTGTGCTGTGAATGGACAAGCTCTTTGCTAATCTATTTATAGCACCTACCCCAACACAAATTTTCAGCTGCTTTTATCTTTCACTTCAGAGAACTTGTCAGAAGTAATCATGCTGATAACAGAGGCACGAAGCAGCAGAAAGACACAGGACTTAGGGCTTTGGAGAGCGATAAGAAAACACTACAGATATATGTGCCCAGGTCAAATTTCATGAATCGGGTTTACATCCACTTAAAGGTAAGTTTAGACATGCGGCTATCTTTGGCATACATCTGAAAAGTTATTTGCAGTGAAAACCATTTCAGAGGAGTTTGACAGTAGTGAGGCAATATGTATACCGCCTGTTTTAACCCTGTAAATTCTGCACCAATATGCAGTTTAGCAGTCACACCTTCCAAAAGGTACTTGGGGGTTATGAGATCATGGGACTGATGCTCTAACAAAAACAGCAGTTTATTTAGAAAAGGTAGATATTTTACAACTTATGTGCCTGTACAGTGATGAAAATAATTATTTGATCCCCTGCAGATTTTTAAAGTTTGCCCACTTACAAAAAAGTGAAGGGTCTATAATTGTTATCATAGGTGTATTTTAAATGATAGAGGCACAATATCAACCAAAAAAAAACACGATACAAATGTTATAAATCGAGTTGCAGTTCATTTAATAAAATAAGTATTTGATTCCCTACCAACCAGCAATAATTCTGGCTCACACAGACTACAGTTTGTGCTCATGTGATACCCCCAACGCTGTATCCTGGCCTAGGCCAACAAGGCCCAGGCCTAGGGCAGCACTTTGCAGGGGGGGCAGCATGGAAAGAGTCCCCGCCAGCTTGCACTACACTCTTAGTGCCAGTCTTATGGGGTTGACTGGGCTGAGATACGAATTAGTCTAGCGCCCCATAAAGCAACTGCACTGCTTCCGGTATGAGGGAGGCCGGCATTCCGCAACTGTGGGGGGGGGGGGGTGCTGCTTCTGCCTTTCTGAATTTTGACTGTCCTATCATCCTGGACCACAAACCTTCCTCACTGTGCTATATGTTTTCTGCTGCAGCATGGCTATAGCCCCTGTCAGTAATTTTTTTTCCACCCCTGTCCCATTGCAGAGATTTCCCTTTTTCCCTTTACCTCCTGCTCCATAGCCAAACAGGTAGTGAGAGGAAATCTATGCAAATTAAGGTAATCCATTGTCCCCCCTGCCCCCCCCCCCCCCCAGGCCCTCAGAACTAGATTAGTCCTGTCAATCCAAGAAGTTGCTTCTAACCACAACTTGTTATGTGTATAAAAGAAACCTGACCATCATGGGCAAGACCAAAGAGCTGTCAAAGGACATCAGGGACAAGTTTGTAGAACTGCACAAGGCTGGAATGGGTTACAAGACCATCAGCAAGAAGCTTAGTGAGAAGGAGACAACTGTTGGGGCGATTATTCTCAAATGGAAGAAAAGAAATACAAAATACCCATCAATCGCCCTCGATCTGGAGCTCCATGCAAGATTTCGCCTCATGGGATAAGGATGATCATGAGAAAAGTGAGGGATCAGCCCATAACTACATAGGTAGGGCTTGTAAATGATCTCAAGGCAGTTGGGACCACAGTCACTAAACAAACCATCGGTAACACAATATGCCACCGTGGATTGAAATCCTGCAACACTCGCAAGGTCCCCCTCCTCAAAAAGGCACATGTACAGGCCCATCTGAAGTCTGCCAATGAACATCTAAATGATTCAGAAAATGATTGGTAGAAAGTGTTGTGGTCAGATGAGACCAGAATTGAGCTTGAAGAAAGAAAAATGCTGATTATGACTCTAAGAACACTATCCCTACAGTCAAACACAGAGATGGAAACACAATGCTTTGGGGCTGTTTCTCTGCTGAAGGTACAGGCCGACTTTGCCATATTGAGGGTCCAATGGGTGGGGCCATGTATTGTAAAATCTTGGATGAGAACCTTCTTCCCTCAGCCAGAACACTGAAGATGGGTCGTGGATGGATCTTCCAGCATGACAATGACCCAATATGTCAAGGAAACAAAGGAGTGGCTCAAGAAGAAGCATATTAAGGTCATTAAGTGGCCTAGCCAGTCTCCAGACCTTAATCCTATAGAAAATGTATGGAGGGAGCTGAAACCTTGAGTTGCAATAAAGATTTAGAGAAGATCTATAAAAATTCCTTCTGAGATATGTACAAACCTGGTAACCAACTACAAGAAACATCTTACCGCTGTGCTTTCCAACAAGGGTTTCTCCACCAACTACTAAGTCATGTTTTGCTTGGGGATCAGTTTTACTCACTGAACTGCAACTCAATTTATAACCTTTGTATTGTGTTGTTTTAGTTGATATTCTGTCTCTATTGTTTAAAATATACCTATGATAAAAAACTATAGACCCTTCATTTTTTTTGTAAGTGGGCAAGCTTACAAAATCTGTAGGGTATCAAATAATTATTTTTCCCCATTGTATATGGCAGCAGGTTCCAAAAAATGATGTTAGTTAATTTTAGAATGCCCACTTTAATAGGGAATAGATCTATTTTGTTGAGATATGCAGTGCAAACCACATCTCCTTTCCTCCCTATTGCCTTACCTGTACATAGTGGAAAGAGAGATACTATTTGTTCACAGTTAGCTGAGCCTCTCTAAGAAAATGTCTTGATAATTACAGATTGCTTCTTGATGTTTGTCCGCCGTACTTACAATTCTTAAGAGGTCTGCGCTCTTCAGTCTCACTGATCACTGTAAGAAAGTTTTTACATTTTGGTAGCCGTTACATCAGATAGATGGACACAATAATTGGCCTGACCTTCTGCCACTGTGGTGTTCTTGCAGAGAAGACAGCTCACAGATATCAAGATAGCTGCTGCGTTTGAAGACAGTCTTATTCAGTAAAAACTGCTAAGTGCTAAAGTGGTCTTAGAAGACAGTTAACGCTGTATGGTGCCAGTATGGAAGCACACCGCTAGATTTGCTACTTTGGGTCTCAGCATGAAATATTTGAATTTGCTAACCAGTTAATGTTTGCCAACTATAGCCTGAAGTGCAAGTACAGGCAAAAAAATGTCCTGGTTGCAGTGACGACACAAGTGATTAAAATAAATAAATAAAATGCGCAATAAAAAAAAAAAAAGCACTCTAGTAAAAGCGAATGCTATAACTGCTACCGGTTGGGGACACAGCACTTACATGCTGTCATAATGCCCAGGCTTGCAGTTAAATGGAATATCCTTAAGGGGATTATAGAAAGGAATGGAAGGTGACAGAATTTCTAATCATTCCACCCTCAATCTAAAAAGTGAACTCTAAGGCCGCGTACACACGATTGGTCAAAACCATTGAAAACGGACTGAAGGTCAGTTTCATCGGTCCAAACCGATCGTGTGTGGGCCCCATCGGTCAGTTATCCTTCTGTCAAAAAAAAGAGAACTTGCTTTAAAATTTAACCAATGGACGCCTAACCGAAAGGTCAAAACCGATCGTTAGTACGCACGACCATCGGTTAAAAATCCACGCATGTTCAGAATCAAGTCGACGCATGCTTGGAAGCATTGAACTTCATTTTTTTCAGCACGTCGTTGTGTTTTACATCACTGCGCTCTGACACGTTCGGGTTTTTTAACTGATTGTGTGTAGGCACATCAGACTATCAGTCAGCTTCATCGGTTAACCACAAATTATATATATATATATATATATATATATATATATACAGTGTGCGATTTACACCTGTCTAATGAATCTAATAATCCCATGAGTAAGTCGTTAACGACGAAACATGTCAGGGCGTGGCCTAAGAGATTACAAACACAAACATAGAAATCAAGCGCTCTTTGGAAGGAGTGAGGATACTACGATACTAAATTGGGAAGTCTTCTATATACACTCACAAGTAAATAAATAAACAAAATGCCTGCATATAAAAGAACGGGTGTAGGCGTGTGGAGGGATAACAAGTTCCAGGATTAGAACAGATTGTTCATATAAAATAGTTCAGTCCAAAAGGATCACGTTTATATGGTCATAGAGAAAAATAAAACTGATGCTGAGGGGGCTGCCAGCTTGTCGAGAAGAAGCAAATCTGAAAACATAAAAAGAACAAAGAAAGCGGCGCCCTCTAAGCGTAGTATTACATTTATTAGGAATGAATAAACAAATGAATTCATATGAGATGGGTACTCACAAACATGCATAATTTTGGGGGCGTATCAATACAAAGTCATCCGTGTATGGGATCCCGGATAGATGAGGTGCGCTGGAAGTGATGGTAGGATGGTAGTAATTCTCTTTGCAAAGTGATTCCTCCGGCACATACAAGTCACAACCTATGTGAGAGTCCCTGGATGGTCATCCGACGCTGCTGGACCAGGGAACGACAAGGAAGCCGTGTAACAGCCGTGTAGTAGCAGAGGAACGCAGCCGTGGAACGCAAGACGGCAGAACGTCACTTCCGGGATGGGTCACGGGGTGGTGCACGCGTTCGAGGCATGCGTGCCTCTTCGTCAGGCTCTCACGTACGTGGCCTAAGAGAGAGTGTTTGAACTAGCGTGACACATTTTTTGAGCATCCTGAGTGGCGTTTGGAGTTTATTTTTTTTGCTTCCACTATACAACTCATCTATTCAGCAACCTTTCCACCAGATGTAAGCTGCGGAGCGGTGAGATCTCATTTAATTTAATTGGGGGTCCGCCGTGACCGAATTGCCAACCAGCGAGGACCTGTCACTCTGTGTGTTTGGAAGTGTTACCTGGACAAGTGATGTGATACAATGCTGTTTTTACACGGGCGTTTGTGAGTGTAACTTTGTTTGCAATTTTAGTGCATTAAATTTGGTTACAGTATTACACTATTGTGCTTTATTTTTATTCTCACTTTATGTGGAATGGTGTGGATCATCCTTGGATCGTGGATTTTGAAGAGAGTTGTTATTACACGTTTGTTTGCCTGCACATCTCTATTTGGTGAGTGAGCACTCTGACGAGTGACGGATGCACTGAACACAGGAGGTGTGGTGGAAGATTTTTTGAAGATTTATTACCTGAACATATGGACTTTTTCTTCATTTAATCACTCTTTATGTGCACGGGTTCATTATTTTATTTCATCTACTTCCTGCGTTACTAATGTATGTTGGTAGTTTAATTTACACTTTTGTTTATATTTAGTGATTTGTACACATTTCACAGCGCTGTTTATAGGTATACACTTCATTCTAAGTGACTTTACCTATATCTACTTCCATATTTTTTATTTAAACAGCTGCTAGGTGTTTAGTAGTAATGGAGGTTAATCTTAGGGGGCAGTTTATATTCAGATTTTCCTACAGTGTCTATTTAATGAATCTAAGGGATCTCCAAACTACGGCCCAATACTCTGCTGCCACAGACCACAGAGCACATCCAGGTGACTGACTTCACCTTTCTGTCTAACCCCTTTATTGTAAACCTGCTGCCATCCTTTGACTGAACAATTTGGAGGAAGCAGCACACAATGAGGTTCTCTCTCTGTTCTCCTCCTGTAAGCATGTTCTAACTGTTGACTTCAGGCATTGTGTAAAACAGTGGCCTCCAAACTGCAGCCCCCTGCTTGCTTTCTCCAGCCCTTGGGGCACTTCTCCTTCCACTGATACAAGACATTAGTCCTCCCACCAAAACCAACAATGGGGAAATATTCCTGCTACTGACATCAACAATGGGGCGCTATTTCTCCCATTGACACAAACGATGGGGTTCTATTCCTCAAAATCACACCAGCAATGGGGCACTATTCCTCCCACTGAAACCAATTATTGGGTACCGTTTCTCCTACTGACACCTACAATGAGACATAATTCCTTACACTTACAGTATTATAAATTAGTGAAGACTATTGTTCCCATGACACCAAAGATTGGGCGCTATTTCTCCCACCGATACCAATGAAGGGGCAATATTCTTCCTACTGCCCCAATAATGGAGCACTATTCCCCCTATTGACATCAAAGATGGGAAACAATTACTTCCACTGACATCAAAGATGGGGCACTATTCCTCCCACTGACACCAGCATTGGGGCACTATTCCTTCCACTGACATCAATGATGGGACACTTCCTCCCCCTAATACCAAGGTTGCATAGTTTACTCCCACTGACACTAGGACAATGTCTACTCCCAATGGCCAAAATCCTAATTGAATTAGATTGATACTAAAATTGACCGGTTTATTGGAGTAGGAAGACAAAAGGCACCTTTCCTACCATTTAGGTCACGCCACCGCCATTGTTCTCTGACAGCTGGACTCCGCCTCTCAAACTCTTATCACGTAACATGTACTAGTATGTGTGTGGAGGCTCAGCATTATCCATCAGCTGTCTATTTCCTCCAGCGGTCACCATATTTAGGTATAGGTCACCATACATAGGTGGAGGTGTGTCGCAAATTAACCGTATCTGACAGAATTTTTTGACAATACAGACTGCAGCCATACTGCTTTGCCACTGACACTGTTGGGGCCTTTTGTCCTCCTACTGACCAGGGATTTTGGGGCATGTTTTTCTTCCACTGACCACCAACACATGGTCATTTTTATCTTCCAATGAGCAAAAGTCTTAGTGCTGGTTCCTACTGATGTTGTGCGGGATTTGCAGAGATTCCTGTGCATTTCCCACACCATATCACAATCACACTCCACTGATGCAAACTGCCGCATGTGTCTATGTTAAGGTAACAACACCCCAAAAAAGGTTGACAAAATGCAGTGCAATTCAAGCATGGAAAAAAAAGGAATCCAGTGCATCCTCTCACCAGTATTCCAACAGTAAAAATGGCTAGTACCCCACCTATAACTGGCCTTTGCAGCAAGGAGCACATGAATGAATGAATGAATGAAAAACTTATATAGCGCGGCACATGCAAACTAAATCGCCTCTGGCACGGTGAGGTGAGGTTGAAAAAAGATACAAATCCATCAAGTCCAACCTATGTGTGTGATTATATGTCAGTATTACCTTGTGTATCACTGTATGTTGTGGTTGTTCAGGTGCTTATCTAATAGTTTCTTGAAACCATTGATGCCCTCTGCTGACCCGCTGAGACAACCGCCTTTGGAAGGGAATTCCACATCCTTGCCGCTCTTACAGTAAAGAACCCTCTTAAGTAGTTTAAGGTCAAACGTCTTTTCTTCTAATTTTAATGAGTGGCCACATGTCTTGTTAAACTCCCTTCTGCGAAAAAGTTTTATCCATATTGTGGGGTCATCAGTATGGTATTTGTAAATTGGAATCATATCCCCTTTCAAGCGTCTCTTCTCCAGAGAGAACAAGGTCAGTGCTCGCAACTTTTCCTCATAACTAATGTCCTTCAGACCCTTTATTAGATTTGTTGCCCTTCTTTGTACTTGCTCCATTTCCACTACATCCTTTCTGAGGACTGGTGCCCAGAACTGGACAGCATACTCCAGGTGCGGCTGGACCAGAGTCTTGTAAAAGGCGAAGCATGTCAAACAAAACCAGAAAATTCCCAGCTCAACTTACCGACCAGCCTGCAACCAACCCAAATTTCTCCCATTGACACCAACGATGGGGCACTATTCCTCAAACTGACACCAACAAAGGAGCAATATTCCTCCCCACTGACACTAGGAATGGGGCACTATTCCACCCTCCTAATACCAAAGATGCTGTTTATTCCTACTGACACTGGGGCAATTCTTTCTCAAATTCTAATTTTGGGAGTGGTCAGGGCTGCAGTTTAAACAGACCATTCCTTTTTCCCTGAATGGGAACAGAGTAACATTTTCTAGTTTCTAGTATTCGTTTTTAAATGAGCGATAAATAAAAACTTGCATATGGAGTAAATAAATATAAATTACTTGCATATAAATATTTACTTGTTCCCATTTTCAGACAGCAGTTGGTACAGTAAGGCCGCATACACACGATCAGACATGTCCGATGAAACATGTCCGACGGACCGTTTTCATCTGACTAGGCTGAAGTGGTCTGTTGGTCTGATGTGCGTACACACCATTGGACCAAAATCCCCTCGGACCAGAATGCGCTGACGTAGAACACAACAACGTGATGAAAAAACAAAGTTCAGGGACCGATCCCAGCAACCCACTTTTCCCTTCTGAAGTCCGACCCAGTCCCTGCAAAGCTGGAAAGTACCGTGATATTTCGGGTTGTTCAGTGGATCTGGGTACAGGTGTCTGAGGTGTCTGAGATGTCTGTGCTGCTGCGGCTGCCTTACGTGAGGTGCGACTCTCTCTTGGTCTCAAAGATTGCATACCTCACATGTCTCAAATAGCCTGTGCCTGTCTGATCAGAAAAGAAGACTTCGAGTCAGCGCGGCCCTTTTAAATCAGTTCACAGACTCTCCCAATAAGACAACACATAACAGTCTCCTTTGCAGGCCTTTTGACCTTGTTGCCTTCGCTGCTTCCCCCCTTAGAGCAATAGCAAAAAAAAAAAAAAAAGGGTAATAACAGCCCAGGCAGTGGCAACTTTAAGTGTTAACGGGCAGCTCTTAATTGTTGCTCCTGATAGTTACACTGTTGTTCACATTCATGCAGCCTGCTGCTTGTGTGACATCCTGATTGCTTCCAGCTCTCCCCCTCCCGTCTAACAACAGTGTACCTGTAGTGGTAGAATTTCAGAGCTTGCTTCTGTCGGCGAGTGGGGAGGTTGTTTGTCTGCCGTGTGGATCAACGGTACAGCAGCGGCTTCGGTCTCTCACCGCATCCATGCACCACCAGGATCACCCGGCTCCAGGTCTCCAGCTCAAGTCCGGCTTAATGGCTGTGTGTCAGCGGGTACAGTCGCCGTGACCCGTGATCCCCGCGATCCCAACACGAGTCCGATCCAGCCTCCGCGCGGCCAGGCACGTCCAGGCAGGTTCACCGCCCACAGCACAGTCGTCCAGGGAAGGACGAGGCGTCCCAGGTGCTTCGCCGTGCTCTGCTATCGAGCGCCTCACCACTTCGGTGCACCGGTGTACCCCGCTGCCATCAGACCGCAAGAGTCGCTGGATGTCCGCCGTAGCTACTGCATTCAGAGGGGGCGGCAGGTTCAAACAAGCCCGCGTATGGAGGTAGGATGGGAGCTCACCAACTCACTCCCTCACACGGCCATGCGTAGCCACGCCCTCCCCGGAGACGGGGTGTATTGGCAAAAAATCTTTAGAAAGAAATATACCAATGTAGATGATAATGTGAAATAATTATCAAAAAAGTGTATAAAGCAGCGCTCAAAATAAAAGAATAGCAAAAGCAAAAAACTAGAGTTTTATTTGTTATGGATGTACTGCCTTATAATTAGGGGCATAGACCAGACGAAGTGTTAAACTCCTGAATTTTTTAGAGATCTTTAGTTTCCTCTATTATTAGTATGTCCGGACAATCATTTGTCTAAACATGCTTTATTTCAGTCATATTTATTTATTATTATTTTACTGTCAATTAATTGATTTTTTAATTTTTTAATTAATTTCTTGATTTTAAATATATTGTATAGAATTTATTTTATAAATGCATTGGGGTGACATTGTACAATAATTCATTTGTATATATTTGAATATTTGGCAACCTGTGGTCATGGCTGTACTCGACTAGCAGTCCTATTTAGTGTGTTTAATCTGGTGACTATTTGAAGCTGCAGTTCCCCTATTTAATCGTTGGGGAGACTGCCACTGCAGTACCCTCACTTGGCCACTGCATAGACAACTGAGGGGAGCATGCGCGTGCTCGATCGTTCACCAACGGCGTGTCGTGATGATATGTTCGTCACACACGCGGGGACACCCGCACGTTACGCTCTTGACGCGCGACGAGGCACGCGCGCGCGCTGTTGACGCTGTTCACGCAGCGTGCGTCGAGTGCAGATGATGTCATGGGGAATGATTACCATCTGACCATTAGGGGATACACCATTCGCCATCCCCTTTGGCGTTTTTGTATTTAAATGATGACCGGATACCTAGTGACCATCTCCATGATTAAGTCCATGTGACGAAACATGTCGGAGTTTGGTCACTAGGTCATATTTTCAGCTGTATCCTGGATAATTTTATATGATTCGAGTGGAGACCGGCACCCTCTATTAACCATTTGCTGCATACTTAAGGGACCGTGAGTACGTTTGGACTGCTGTTCGTTGGCCCGCCGTGACCGCTGGTTCACCTGGAGTAGCTGTGTATCTTATGTATATGTTCAATGCGTGATTTTAAAGGATTTTTTGTGAGTGCACATTTTGGAGGATTTTGATTTTGGTGTTTTATTAAAAGTTGCTTTGCAATATTACACTATTGTGCGCTTTCTTTTCCCTTCACTACATGGCGTGCTCTGATACACCATTGCTTTGATTTGGATCATCACTAACGGACCTGAGGTTTCCTGTTTAAAGTCTATTTGCCAAAACACGAGAGTGTGAGGCATTTATTTTTGGTGAGTGCGTAATTCTACAGGGTGGTGGTCTCACTTCAACACTTGTGGTGTGGTGGAAGAACAATCCAGGAGTCCATTAGGCATCAACGTGTATGGACCATCACTGAGTGCTGTCATCTCATTGTTTCATTTGTCATTCACGGATTACAGACTTTTTTTCTTTGTCACTTTGCTTTTATGTCAAGTGGCCATTCACTTGTTCACTTTCATTCACTTGGAGGATATTTATGCATAGTGTGTTATTTTGCTATTCTTTTATTTTGAGCGCTGCTTTATACACTTTTTTGATAATTATTTCACATTATCATCTACATTGGTATATTTCTTTCACATTTCTTTTTTAATAGCAGCAGCTATTCACTTATACAGTGCTGTCACCTGTTTACTCCAGCTGAGCGCAGGGGGGTGGTAACATCAGACGGCCTTATTGTTTACTACCAACCTTTACAAAAAATCTTTAGAGACAGTATTTCAACCTTGTATGGCGGTCAGAGCAGACATGGAGGTACTGCAGATTACCCCGCAGAGCCCGCGTATGTCTAGTATTCTATCAGGACCTGCTGCCCCCTCACCCTTACGGGAGGATTTCAAAAGTGAAATGGAGACCCTGAAAGCCCTAATACAAGCGCTCCCCACAAGATCTGATATAACTGATTTAATTTCAAAAGTGGAGGAAGCGCACTCTAGGGATCTGGAGATCGTCAGATCTGAAATACAGGGCTTAGAGGTCCGCATGGGAGAGGGTGAGGATGGGTTAAAGACACTGGAGCAACGAGTTGAGAGGATTGAGAAAGAGAATCATAATCAGTTGGATATTGTGATTTCTCTGCAACTACAGGTAGAAGACCTCCAAGACCGGGGTCGTCGTAATAATATACGCATACGCGGCCTCCCGGAACCGGACGGGCAAGAAGATCTGCAAGCTATGGTTAAAAATATCCTCCAAAGTCTCATGAAGGACATTAGCTCGTTAAATTATGAGATGGACAGAATACATAGGGCCTTGGGTCCAAAGGCAAAAGATAGGGGTCGCCCCCGGGACGTGATCTGCCGGTTACATTATTTTTCACACAGGGAGGCAATTCTACGGAAAGCATGGCAGGCTGGTATGATAGAATTTGAAGGGACTCAGCTCAAGATACTGCCAGATTTGTCCGGGGCCACCCTCCAACGCAGAGCAATGCTCCGCCCTATACTGGAGCGAGTGAGGGCTTGGGGTGGGACCTACAGATGGAGGTTCCCCATCTCGGTGTTGATAAAGAAAGGCTCACTATCATTTTGGTTACGCTCCAAAGCAGACCTCCCTGATCTTTTTACATTCCTGGAAACTGAGCCATTTCCAGTCCCGGACTGGTTGCAGCTAAACCCCAGACTCCTGGAATATAAGAAAGTCTGACGTCTGTCTTCTAAAGGAAGGCTCCGATCGGATCATTGGACATTTTTTTTTTTTCTCCTCTCTCTTTCAATTGTCAGGTGGAGGAAAATGGACACCGTCTTACGGGCAGTTTAGAGAAAATTTAGAGGAAAGATAGAGCGATCAGCTTTTTCATGGTCCTCTTTACGTCACCAGATTATATGTTATATTATATGTTATATCAGACGTCATATTAGCCATTCCATCCTAGTTATATGCGGTTTTGTTTTGGTGGCCCGCACCACTCCCTTGACAGGGGGTGGGGGAAGGGATGGGCAAAGTGGTATTAGGGGGTTATCATTGGAATTTGGGCTAGCACCTGGAGCAGCGCCGCAAGGGAGGGGGGGGGGATGAGAGGGGAGAGGAGGGTTAGAAGGGGGGGTAGGAAGGGTAGAGAGGGAAGGGAAGGGGTGGTGAAGTCTCACTTATGGGTCTACAGGCATCAGCCTGTGTATACACAGGGTTTAGGGGAATATGGTCCGGTAGCCCTGACCAAGATGATTTGGGGAAGGGAGGTAGGGAAAGGAGTTAAGCTCGGCTCACTCCTTTTCATTTATTGACATCCATAGACACTAAGAGGGATGAGGGATGAGGTATGTGGGGTAAAATAGAGGGGGGGACTATAACCAATTCACTGGGCGCTTTCGCCCGCACTGTCACTCAGGGGGGGATTGAGCAGTGGAGGGAATATTTTTTTTTTTTCACTATAATAACCCAATGGTGGGTTTCTTTTCACTATTTTTAGTTCTCAAGGTTTTTTTTCCCTCTTTCAAGTTTTGGTAGGGACCAGGGAATGCACATGGCACCATGAAGGGAAGGGTTATTAGAGGGACCAATAGGGGGGATGCTTGGGGGGGATTTGAGTGGGGGGTGACAACTCCCTAGGGGTAGGGCTTGGAGAGGGGATAGAGGGGGGGTTGGGGGGAGGGGGAAGAGGGGGGCACTGCGGTCAGGTACTATGACATGATTATGACATGATTAACTGAAAGGAATGAGAGATACTGAGAGGTCTTATGATCCGTTAGGATCTTCCGTTATGATCCATCAGGAGAAGGGAGACGTATATCAAATGATCTGCTACTGTCATACGGAGTAAGGTTCAGAAGAAAAAAGGTTTGGGATGGGTTCGTATGAAAGGACGAAAGGATGTCCTTGAGGTACTCTAATTATCTCAGAGCGGGTGTATGGCATACATATGTAGAGAAAATGTGCGTATGGAGGGGACGGGGGATCCCTAACCAGGGGATGCGTGGGTCAATAACCCCCATTAGGTTTTCACTCAGAGGGGTGGGTTTTTTGAGTGTTCAAAGCTTATGGTTTGTGATACCCAAGGAGAGGAGGAGGACAACGATTTCCTCTCTTCTCCGCCTTAGGGTATCAGTTTAGATTAGGGGTTCATAGGGTTGGGTGGGAGGGTTGAGGAGTTTTTCCCCCCCCTTTTTTTTTCTCTGTCTCCCCTTCCTTCCCTCTTGTTCCGCCCTCTACACCCGGTTCTTAGGGAACCGGAGGGGCACTTAGAAATGGAGGCCCTATCAGTGATTACAATTAATGCCAAGGAGTTAAATATCCCGGAGAAGAGACGTATTTTACTGGAGGACCTGAAAAAAAGAGGGAGAAACATAGCTCTGATTCAGGAAACACATTTTAGAAAGGGGGGACTCCCTTTTCTCAGAAATAGGCTTTTCCCGATAGCATACCATGCGACGAACCTGGCAGCGAAGAAGGGGGGATTTTCAATACTTATATCAGCCAGTACAATGTGGTCCTTAAAAGATTCCCTGGTAGATATAGAGGGGCAATACTTAGCGGTAAAAGGGACTATAGGAGGAGTGATATTTACGTTTGCTACTTTCTATGCCCCTAACGTACACCAAAACCGATTCATGAGGGACTTCCTGGACAGACTAACAGGCTTCCAAGAAGGTCAGTTGATTATGGGAGGAGACCTAAATGTCCCCATGGATCCTATTCTGGACACCTCAACCGGAGTCTCATCGGTTGGGGGAAGCACCCGGAAACGGATTCGGCAGTTGTTACAACAAGGGACGTTAACAGATATATGGAGTTTGATGCATCCAGGGGAGCGAGATTACTCCTTCTATTCGGTTCCGCACAAGATATACTCACGTATTGATTACTACTTCATACCGCACAATCAGCTCCACGCAGTCAAAGAAGTTGGAATTGGGGAAATGACCTGGACTGACCATGCCCCAATTCTTTTGGAATATAAAATAGGGGATCCTAGGTCCTCCGGACTGAGTAGTTGGAGATTGAATGAGAGCCTGTTACAGGACGAGGAGGTCTTGAAGGAAGTCCGGAGGGAGCTAAAATGGTATTTCCAGATTAACGACACCCAAGAATGTAACCTGGGGGTAGTATGGGAGGCTCACAAGGCGGTGATCAGGGGGGTCCTGATGAAACATGGGGCAAGGGTTAAAAGGGATAGAGAACGGAGAATAACAACCCTCATGTCAGAGATAACAAACTTAGAAAGACGGCATAAACAGAGTTCTAACCCCAATGTAGGGAGAGAACTCATGATGGCACGTAGACAAATTACTGAATTACTTTTTTACAGAGCAAAAAGGGCGATACAAAATGGTAGAAGGCAGAACTATGAATTCGGCAATAAATGTGGGAAGCATTTGGCAAACTCACTGAGAGAGCAACAAGCAAAAACCTATATCCCTATGATTAAGGGGTCAAGAGGTGAGGAACATGTGTTACCTAAAGAGATTGCACAGACATTCAGTGATTTCTATAGCACCTTATATAATTTACAAACACGCCAACAACAACATGAGACAATGGGAAAGTATATAGAAACATCAGGCATCCTGACTCTAACATTAGAGATGAGCCAAGACATGGAAAGGCCCATTACGTTAGAAGAATTACAGGAGGCAGTGAAAAAAGGGAAAAGAGGGAAAGCACCAGGAGTAGATGGGTTCACTACACTTTATTACAGACTCTTCCTTTCAGAACTAGGCCCCTTTATGGTTAGAATGTTCAATGAACTTGGTGACTCATGCTCTTTTCACACGGAAACCTTAAAAGCGGTAATAGCGGTCATACCAAAAGAAGGCAAGGACCCCTCTCAATGCGGAAGCTATAGACCTATATCACTACTGAACGAGGACCTGAAGCTCTTTGCCAAAATTTTAGCAATACGTATACAGCACTATATACCTGGGCTTATTCATAGAGATCAGGTGGGATTCGTGCAAATGCGCAAAGCCAGGGACAATACGGTTAAGATTCTGAATCTGATCCACTTGGCTGACTCTTGCGGAACCCCATGTGTCTTCCTTGGTACGGATGCCGAGAAAACTTTTGATTGGATAAACTAGCAATTCATGTTTTTGGTTCTGAGACATATGGGGTTCGGCAACAAGATGCTACAATGGATCAGAAGTAACTACACACACCCAACGGCACAGGTTAGAGTAAATGGAATATTGTCGCCATCTTTCAAACTCTCAAACGGGACAAGACAGGGATGTCCTTTATCCCCTCTATTATTTGCGTTATCGGTGGAACCGTTATTAAGTAGGATCCGACTGAACCCTGATATTAAAGGACTGTCTCTTGGAGGTTCGGAATATAAGATCTCCGCTTACGCAGACGATATGATGTACTCTTTAGTGAACCCGATGGAGTCCCTCCCTAATTTGTTACATGAATTGAAGGTATACGGTGACGTATCAAATTTTAAGATAAATTACGATAAATCTGAAGCGATGGGGGTGGGGATCTCGGAGGAGGAGATGAGATCCCTACAAGCCAAGCACAGATTTAAATGGACTGACAAGTCACTTACATATCTGGGTACTTCCATCCCGGCGGACCTGACACAGGTTTTCAGACTTAATTTTACACCAATGTTGACGAAAACGCGGGGGGTCCTCCTGGATGGATGGAGGAAGGGGTTCCATTCGTGGTTCGGACGAATTAATATCATCAAAATGAATATACTATCGAAATTTCTGTACCTCTTCCAGACACTCCCTATCGATATACCAAAATCCTTCTTTAGGCAGACGCAAACCCTCTTCAACAAATTTATATGGGCCAACAAAAGTCCAAGAATGAAGAACCACACACTACGTTTATCAAAAAGAGATGGAGGTGTATCGGCCCCAGATATCCTCAGATACTACCAGGCGGCTATTTTAACCCGCCTGATAGACTGGGGGAGACACGGCGGGCAGAAACTGTGGCCGGGCTTGGAACAAGCCCAATGCAGTAGTTTGCTCCACCTGGCTGCGTGGTGTTACAGAGACTTGCCTTTACTTACCAAGAAACATCCATTGATAGGCCCAACACTGAAAGTGACCCATGGATTATTTGTGAAAGGGACACTGTCTACTTTGGACTCGCCACTTTATCCAATTCTGGGGAACCCACAGTTCACGCCAGGGCTGAGGAGGGGGCCTCTCAGAGGACTAATAGATCGGGGTCTGATACATGCATCTCATTTCTTGAAGGAAGGCTCATGGCACACCACGCGGGAAATGGTTACGGGTGAGCTTCCTTACCGACTGGACATTTGGAGGGCATTACAACTGCGATACTTCTTAGACACTCTGAAATCCCCTATAAGTTATGAACGTAAACTTACAAGATTTGAAGTGTACTGTATTGGCAGTGGAGTGCTTCGGCACACCCTCTCAAGAATTAGTGAGTTATTGAATGTACCAACAGAGGATTTTCAGGCCCTCTTCTTTAACAGGTGGGAGAAGGAGCTGGGGAGACCCTTCACAGAAGATCAAAAGAGTAAAATACTCCAGAATATATTTGAATCGTCAGTCTGTGTGAAAACACAGGAGATGAATTATAAGATTCTATCTCAGTGGTATCGTACTCCGGTAGTATTAAAACGGTACTACCCAGACACCTCTGATAGATGTTGGAGGTGCGGTAAGCAAGAAGGAACCTTACTAAATATCTTCTGGTTGTGCCCAAAGATTTCAAATTTTTGGATAAGGGTTCAGGGAATAGTGCAGACATTTAGTAAAGAAAAACTACCAGATGAATGGCCCTTTTATCTATTACAGGATTCGGAGCTGACGGTAAAGGGATATAGGAAATCTGTGGTTAGTCACCTTTTAAATGCCGCCCGTGCCTGTATCCCAGGGACGTGAAAGCAGACACAACCTCCTACGGCAGGGGTCTTCAAACTGCGGCCCTCCAGTTGTTCAGGAACTACAATTCCCATCATGCCTAGTCATGTCTGTGAATGTCAGTGTGTTACAATGCCTCATGGGATGTGTGGTTCTACAACAGCTGGAGGGCCATAGTTTGAGGATCCCTGGCCTACGGTAAAGATGTGGCTTAATAGAGTAGAAGAAATGAACAGAATGGAGGACCTGGTATGGACCTCCAGACAGAAACGCAAAGTATATCTTGAAACGTGGGCCGAATGGAACGGGTTCAGATATTCAGAACAAGGGAAGGCCCTGATAGATGTATAATAAAGGGAGACCCGGCCCTGCGGCGGAGCGGAGGGGGGAGGGGTGGATAAGAGAGGAGGAGCTTCTGCCCCCCCTTTTTTTTGCTTGTTTTTGGTTATTGGTTATGATTTTGGTTTGACTTGTGGGAGAGGGGGGGTGGGTGGGAATGTGGGTGGGAATGTTGGGACAGAGAGTGACATCATAGGGGCCGGTTTGGCTACCCCTCCCTTTTGGGGACATAGAGATCCCCTGGAGGTAGGGAAGGCTTATCGACCTGAGGGGGTGAGTGGGAAAGGTACCTACAGATCCAAAGGCTACCAGAGGTCTAGACGAAGGTCTGTGGGTGGAGAGAGAAGTGAAGTGATGTGATGTGATAGGAACACACTTTTTTCTTCTTTGTATAAAACATGTGATTACGATTTATGTGGGTATCTCCTCTTTTGTTTTTTCCTCTTATTGTATTGTTAAATTATATAATGTTTTTTCCCTTGCTCCTCGGCCAGATGAATGGCCCTCCATCTGTATGTCACCTGGTATGCTCAAAAAATAAAGGAAGATTTAAAGAAAAAAAAAACAAAACAAAGTTCAATGCTTCCAAGCATGCGTCGACTTGGTTTCCAGCGGACAGGTTTCTAAGCATGTTTGGAAACTTTTGTCCACTGGAAAACGGTCCGATAGGCCGTAAACACGATCGAACATGTCCGCTGAAACTGGTCTGCCGACCAGTTTCAGCGGACATGTTCGATCATGTGTATGCGGCCTTAGTCTCATATTACAGTTTACAGTTGCAAATATCTGGTTTACTGCAGTTTTGTACCCACACAGCCGAATACTTGAATGACATTCTATGCTCCAGTTAGAAATGATACTGTCTAGATCAATCTTTCTCAAACCTTTTACCCCAGAGGAACCTAAAAAAAGTTTCAGGTCTTGAGAAACCCTTACTAAACCAATTTATTGGAGATCAATGGGAAAATATCCCTTACATTGAAGGTCATTGGAAAGAATGAAGCCCTTGCAGTGTGTTAGATTTTAGCCCTACAGAACAGACAGTGCATAGTCTACATGGGCTTTGCTGCTTAAAGAGGAGCTCCAGACTTTCTCCAAAAAATTAAATCAGCAGCTACACATACTGTAGCTGCTGATTTTTAATATAAGGACACTTACCTGTCCAGGGATGCAGCAATTTTGTCACTCAAGCCGGTTCTTCAATCAGCTTTGGGTGCAAGCACCAGCAAAGAAAATAAGGGAAACAGGAAGTGAAGTCTTGCAGATTCACAGCTGGCATCCTACTGTGCATTTGGGAGCTGGATTGTGCCTTGTGAATGGTCCCATGGTGTTCTGGGACCCTTAATATGTTTGGGAATGAGGGGGGCACTTACGGCTCAGATCACCATGGTCAAAAGTTGGAGCGGGTATCCCCCCCCCCCCATAAAGTGCCAAGTGTGGCAATGGAGGGTGCAAACAAGCAGAGCTTCCCCTTTTGGGTGGAGTGCTTGGGTGCTTTAACTGCATACAGAAAACATTATTCAGGAAAAAGACACAGAGCATACCATAGAATCAGCTACAATCTTATAAACAGTTGGTTGGTTGAAGAATGTATCTCTACTAAATACTGATGTACAGTAGTTGTTGCACAAAATGCAATTCTGTAATCCAACACAGTGGTAGTCAGAATGCTAGCTTTACAGACAGTTATAAGACCATGGGTTTCATGCATCTGGCTCTACCAAGTGGCGTTGGAGCCAGAACTTTGCAGGAATCACCCATGAGAGGCAGGGGTGCACTGCAAAGTAGTGAACCCAATAGCAGACTGCTGCAGGTGGACAGGAAACGTGAACCCAAGATTCCCCAGGGTGTGGAGTCTAAGGTCCAGCAGGTGTTCACCAGAGCCTCTAGTGGTGAGGATGGCCTTCGCTGCAACTGAACCCAGTTCGCGGCCCCTGGGGTCCCCCAGGTCACGCTCCGTAGGCAGAGAGGGGAAGCAGCCACTGAGGACACAAAGGATGGTGATGGGTAAACCGAGGTCGGGGCAACAGGCAGACAAGAGTAACCAAGGGACAGGCCAAAGGTCAGGGTCACAGGCAAACAGGTTACTCAGAGACGAGCCAAAATCGGTACACAGAAAGGTAAACGTAGCACACGGCAGACAGGAACACAAGCTAACAAACAAAGTTGAACAGCAAAGCAGACCTGCAGTGCAACAGTTAATATAGATTCCTGGGATGGCCTGGGGTGGAGCCACACAGGGAGGAGATAATAAAAGGCAGCCAGAAAGAGAGTCAGGCCTCTAATGGACACATGGAGGAGAAGGTAAGCTGACAGACATTATTGCATGTCCATGACAGGCTGGTCTGGATCTTTCGTCTACAAAAGCATAAAAAAATTCAGAACTTTTGCTTTCCTATTTGAAAGCATGGGATGCATTGCACATACTGAAGCATGGAAGCACCCTATATTAAACATGTATTTGTAACCAAACTATTTTATAAATATTATGATATCAATTTTTTTGTACATCAATGCAAACTTTCAAAAATGTAAAATGTACTAAAAACCTTCGTAGTTTCCCCTTTAGAAAAATCTGTACATTTTCCAATGTGTGACCTATCTCTGATCATGGAGTTAGATCAAAATCTTTCTACTTTAAAAATGATAGGTACTTTCCAGATATCTTCTGAGGGATGTTATTCTGGTTGTCTGACAAGATCAATTCATATGTATATAAAGAAATATTTCATCCTTTACGTTAGGAATGTGAAAGCTACTAAGGAGCAAGAAAGAATAAAAAATCATAGTGAGAGCCTGCTGAGCTATTGTGTGGATTGTGTCCTAGAGGAACTTTGTACAATCAATAGGAGATTACCTGTGCTTATGTCGCACTAATGCCACGTACACACGATCGGAATTTCCGATGGCTTAAAATCAGATGGAATTTTTTGTCGGAATTCCGTTCAAGCTGTCTTGCATACACACTGTCAGACCAAATTCCGACCGTCCAAAATGTAAAACACTACGACGAGAAAAGAAAAATTAAGTTCAATGCTTCCAAGCATGCGTCGACATGATTCTGATTCTGGCATGGGTGGGTTTTTTCTCTATCGGAGTTGCACACAGACGATAGGAATTTTTTATATCGTTTTTTTTTCCATCGGGAAAAAATAAAACATGTTCTATTTCTAAATACCAACCGAAAAAAGTGTGCATGCGACATGACTGGTTCCAATAAAAGTAGTGGTACAACAGGACATTAGTACAAGTATACCATAGTCTTCTCTTACAGTATATACATATATACACATAAATAGAAGACTAATATTTATCAATGTTCAGTTTTTTTAATCTTTTTTTAAGTGTAGTGCCCCCTTACTTTCAGAACGGGCGCCACGCTAAAGTTAGCATGGTGAGAGACTTACTTGCTCTCACCTAGGTTGATCTGTTCAGGTTTGGCAGCTGTCAGTTCTGAATTGTCCTGTGGGTCATTCTGCGCTCCAGGGATGTGATCCCATCTCTAGGCGGCAGGTGGCACCAGAGGGATTCAGGCAGAACCACTTTTCCCCAGCAGCCAATTGGAGGAGCGTTTCCCTCGCGGGGCATGCTGGGGAGGGGTATATCTGTGGCAGACGCCATTTTCGGGGTTCTTCACGGGTGCCTGGTTCCAGGTGCGGCACCCACCTTCAGGGTGTGCGCACATCACGGGCCCCACCACTATGGCCTCCCTGGTCCGGGCCCGTGCCACGCGGAGTTCCTGACTCTGGGCCCTCATGGTTCAGAGACACTGAAGCGACTGGGGAACCTTAGTGACTGACTGGGGTTCCGTATCTCAAGAAGACAGAATTGAGGGGATATGCTCTATTGCTCTTAAAGTGGATGTAAACCCAAAACATTTTTTTCTTTTATGTCACAATGTAGAGTATAAGATTTCCTATCATCTGTGTCCAGTCTTGCCACACAGAGTTATTCCAGATCTGAGTAATCCTCTTTCAATATTCAGTAAAATGAACAGCCTTCCAGATAAAAACTTGCCTAAATAAAAAGTCAGTTTTCTCTATTCTTGCTTTGAGTGAGAGGTTATTTATTTATTTATTTACACATCTAGCTTGGACATGTTTATCATATGTTATGTTCTGTTTATCATAACGAGGTATAAAAAGTGAGAAATCCACCCCTCCCCCACATATCACATCCTGGTAATATACAATGAACTTTGGATCACCTCATGTTATGATAAACATAACATAGCATATGATAAACATGTCCAAGCTAGATATGTAAATAACCTGTCACTGAAAGCAAAAACAGAGAAACAGACTTTATAATTTGGCAAGTTTTTATCTGGAATTCTGTTAATTTGCACTGAACATTAAAAGAGGATTACTCAGCGCGGGATTAACTCTGTGTGGCAAGACTGGGCACAGATAATAGGAAATCTTATACTCTACATTGTGACATGCACTTTAAGTACCAGACCTGTGGCAGAGGCCTCTACTAATCTTCTAGAGCCAAGTCGGTGGCAGCGACTTGTTCCTTCTCAGCTTTCTCAGTGACACTCTGGCTGCCAGGTCTGTGTGAGAGGCCTGTCCAGGTGCACTACACCCACTCCGGCTGGAGTGGCGACGTGATTGATTTAACAGAAGGCAGGACTGTCCAAGCCTGACTCTGCAAAGTTACTCTTCTTTCATCAACCTTTTACTATCTACCTCAAGTTGAGGACCAGGAAAATAAAGCATTAAGAAAACTTTAGCTACAGGTTGGACATTCGTTACTGCTTTGCTCACTACATCCACCCCTAGACACCACACAGAGGTAACTTAATTTGCCGATCCCAATCTAACCAGTGGCTCCTGAATGGGGTAGCGCTACATAAGGTATTGAACAATAAAGTATGGCATTACACACGGTAACTATTTCAGAAATAGACATTAAAACCATTACTTTAAATAGGAAGAGGATATCAGTGAGAAAACCAACAAATTTCCCTAACAGCCACATGGAAAAATTATCAACAGTAGGTTATTGCCTCAACTTCAAATATAGCCTGTTTTTCAAACAGAACTGTGGTGGGAAGCTCAAATTATAATATATATATATATGTATATATATATATTTTTTGTATGGGTCATTCACATACCTATAAGAAAAAGAAATAGAGTGAGACAAATGTGACCCTAACTAGCAGGTACCGAGCCAATGAGAGGTAGGGAACATCACGTATCTGTCTTAAACTGTACCAGACTTGGCTCTCTTCCCCGATATTGTAGGGGCGGCACCTATTGATAATCGCATACTGGTAGATTTTTTTTCTTGGTAATATAGAAAAATGGATGACACCTTAGGTGTCAGGAAGAGAGAGAAATGGGGAGGTGGGAGGAGAAGGGGAAAAGAAGAAAAAAAAGGGGAGAGAAAATTAAAGGGACAGAAGGGGGAAGTAAGAGGGAAGGGAGGGTATAGAGTTTTGGCGGGGTCGACTACTCCAGACTTCCGATTTGAAGGAAATTGCTCAAGTGTATGTCTCATAATTGTATGAGAACCAGAACAAATCCCAGTGTCTCCAACATGTATTGTGTTCCTACTTTCTTTCAGTAAGGGCTGCCGTCAGGCGTTCCATCTGTTGTATGTCCTTCACCCTGGAAAACCACTACAACACCAAAGGCGGAGACTGTTGCTTCCACATGCTGGGGACGCAGGCCCTTGCATTATTTAAAAGGCGTTTCAGTAAAGATTTGTGATATCGCTTACAGGACATAGGGGTCATATTTACCAAAAAGGTGCCATCAGTGGACATTCCCAGAAGATGTGGAGTACCGCACCTTCAGGACAAAGAGCTATGTCCAGGGAATATTGGCCAATGTTCAGTTTTAATATAAATTCTTGTTACAAGACATAACAAGTCATAGGTTCGAATGACTAACTTTACTTGGAAAGAAAATGTATTATTGCATTCACCTTGAGTGGTTCACATATCTGGATAACTTCACTAATAAGGCTCATTGTTTAGGCTTTTGCATTTAAATATAAAAGCTTTTTAAATAAATTAGGGCAAAAGGCCCTACTGCACATTTCAGAAACCAGATGGCAGTTTATTCAAGCCATACCAAAATAGTTTTATTATTATTTTGTGCGTATGGCACCCTCTAACCATGTTCATGCCTGAGGCCAATTCAAAGAAGCGTCACCCCCAGCCAGAGTTTTCCCCTATTAAGGCATTAGTACAATACATCGTTTTATATAAAAGAGAGTAGCATTTATCAGGGAGACCTGCATCTTACCAGCAACAGGTTCCATATTACCAAGGAGATCTCCACGTTTTCCAGGGAAAGCTGGCATGTTGGCAGAGAATTTTTTTCGTTTACCAGAGCCTGGCACATGCTACTAGAGAAAATTCAGGAAAGGGGCAAATACATAGACTACCATACTAGAAGGTACTTGCACTTGTTAACAGAAAAAACATTTTAGGATAGGTTAGGTTCACTTGTATCACCTGCCAGAAAAAGACAACTCACTGCAGCTCTGATGATAGTCTAATAATCTGCAGCTCTCGTGGCAGGCTCACTCTATTAATACTTGGGCTGAGCATCTTTGGGCATTTTTTGGAGCATATGTACAGCAGGCAGTTTTTAGCTTTTTTTGCTAGCTTTTCAGGCTACAACATTATTTTAACATCTTTTATATTTATAATTTTAACTAATGAAAAACTAGTTACTAAGAAAGAAAATGTCATTTGGGGTCAAAACACACCATTCTGCCTCATATGAAGCTTATGTACTTTTTCTAGTGATGAGTTTCAGCAGACGCTATAGTCAGGTGTAAACTAGCACCATTGAAAATAATTGAAAATGTTGTGCCAGATTCAGATACATTTTCGTATCTTTCCGGCAGCGTAGCGTATCTCATTTACACTACACCGCCGTAACTGAATGCGGCAGGTCCCGTATTCAGAAAGAACTTGCGCTCTAAGTTACGGCAGCGTAGTGTAAATGGGCCGGCGTAACAGCGCGTAATTCAAAATAGGCAGGTAGGGGACGTGTTGTATGTTAATGATTCGTGCCTCCACGTAAATGACCTGCCGAACGAACGGCGCATGTGCCATCCGTGGACGTATGCAAGTGCGCATGCTCAAAATTCACGTCACAAATAGTCAATGCTTTCAACGTGAACGCAACTTACGCCCAGCCCTACTTACGCAAACAACGTAAACGAAGGAAAATTTGACGTTGTCCCAACGTCCATACTTAACATTGGCTACGCAGTAGCAGGGGTAACTTTACGCAAACGAAAAAAAATGCGCCGGGCGCACGTACGTTTCTGAATCAGCGTATCTAGCTCATTACCATATTCAAAACGTAAATCGACGGAAGCGCCACCTAGCGGCCAGCGTAAATATGCAACTTAGATGCGACGGCGTAAGAGACTTACGCCGCTCGTATCTTATCAAAATTCCGGCGTATCTTGCTTTCTGAATACAGAAAAAAGATACGCCGGCGCATCCTAGAACTTACGCGGCGTATCAACAGATACGCCAACGTAAGTTCTTTCTGAATCTGGCCCCTAGTGTTCATTGTTGAAGCACTTCCGATGAAGCTTAAATTCATACTACAAATCTCAATGGGGTTTGAATGGGGCTAAATAAGATGTAAATTTCTACCCAATTTGAAACCGAGGACTGACATTCTTGGCACATCTTGGTTTTGATTTACAAAAGGCAAATAGGCTGTTGCAAGGTAATTTTACCTTAGCTTAGTGAATGGGGTGAAGCTCTGTTGACCTTCATTAGCCAATTATGTGCAAGCAAAATACTGCTTTTTTTTTTAATATATTCCTTGCTCATGATTGGGGCATTCCTTGCAAAGTGATTTTTCACTACATTCACCAAGCTAAAAAATATTCCCTTGCAAAGTGATAATTCCCTAGAAAGGTAAACATCATATTTGCCATATCGATCCCTTAGCTCATCCTTTGACTTTAAATATTAAATGCCAAAGCCTCTACTATCAATAAAGCCCTGTTTTTTGACAATTAAATACATGGAGAAGCATAGCGTTCAGAGAGAGAAAATCATAAAGGATACATTCATCTTTATGGAAAAAATTCTAAATGCACATATTTTTGCAGGAAATAAACGTGTATTTATTATTTTTTCCTGCAGGAGCCTGGAAAGCACGACACCTGCAATCAGTAGATCACAGGTACAATGTAGGCTCCTCGCACAGAAACTAGGTTCTTTCAAGCTAGACGCAAGTAGATACTAAACTTGTTCTCTCCTTTATATACATGAATCCATGCAGCCATAATGGATAGACGAACAGCGATGTGTGTCATTTACTAAGGCTAAAAACATGGCTGTAAGGGAGTTTTTTTCTGCACAGTCATTTTTTTTTGTAATATATTTATTTATAAGTAATATAACATAAAAGAACAACGATTTCGGGGTATGTTATAAAGGCAACCTTAATCCATTACCAAAGTATATATTATTTCGTATTTGTTAATCTTGAATTAGGTCTATGTAATGTCTTAGGTTTTCTCTATCAATATACAGTATATCTGACCAAAATCCCCAAACTATTGTCTAGGCTCATACAAACGAATAAACATTAATCCAAAAACCCAGCACCTGAATGCACAGTCATTTTTAATGTAGTTTAATTAAAATAGTTATTTTTATAATTACCAGTCCTGAGTCCAGATATCAAACAATTTTATAGATTTCTATTTTTCCCAGACTGGAACAAACGAAATCATCCCAGAACAAGGCATTTTGCAAGGTCTCACCTCTATTGTTAACATGGGCTAACAAGGCAATGAATTCTATGCTTTGTTTTCACAGTGCTTCCCCACTCACTAGACTGTGTCCCTCGGCACCCTTGCTGCCTATAAAACAGCCTCTAGTGCACACTGATCGCTGTAGCTGCACATGCTTTATTTTGTTGTAACTATCTAAGCTTCTCTTTGGCTTCTGCTAGAGGTGATATCCACTCCTGGTTTCTGTTTAATATTAAGCCTCGTACACACGTCCGATTTTCCCGATGGGAAAACTGCGAGGAGAGCTTTTGGCCCGGCCATGTGTATGCTCCTCACAGTTTTTCCGACGGGAAAACTGCCCAAAAACCGCCGGACAAAAAAAGAGAACCAGCTCTCTTTTTTCCCGCCGGGAAACCGGCAGACTTCTGGCCTATGGGAATAACTGCGATGGAGCATACACACGACTGGGATTCCCGACCAAAGCTCCATCGCAGTTTTCCTGTTCGGAAAACATCTCGTGTGTACGGGGGGAAGACTGACCGAGCCGCTTCTTGGCTTTCCCCTCGGGTTTCCCATCGGTAAAAAGTCTGCCGGGAAACCTGATCGTGTGTACCAGGCATTAGGAGTCCATGATTGACAAATGTTCTCTGCAAGAAGTCTGACCATTATGTAGGTTGTCCCATACTGCCTATTCTTCCAGGCAGGTGCACCAAAGTATATATTTTTAAAAATCTTACAAGAATTTTGACAACTTTATAAGTTATTACCCTGCGAGTCATTATGGGGATTAAAAAAGTGACTAAATCCTTGACAAATGCTCCCTCAAGCCTCTGAAGACCACCACGTGCCTATCAGATGGTGCACCAGTAGAAAATGATACAAAAACACAATACATCACACAAACAATATGTTAATACTGGCTTGGACTCTATAGTGTATGATTTTTCTTCCTTGAGAACACCCTAAGAGCATATTTATCCTACAGTAACAGGGTAACAGGTGGAAGAACCAAATGGCTGGAACATCTGCTTTTTCGCTTTGTTTTTCTTCCTCCCAGAAAAATTTATGGTTACTTTTCAGTAAATTCCCATTTTATATTTGTGTAAAGCCTGTATTAATGGAATCATTCTATCATGTGTTCCATAAAAGGAAATGTTTTACTTCCCCTATTTTATTTGCTTTTAATGAAATGGGAAATAACTCTTACCATATAAACTCATATATAAATCTAATGCTTATGATAGGCAGAAAGGTTGTATTTATGAAAGGCTATAAAAAGTAACAAACAGTCATCCAATATGTGGTTTTAATTTTAGGGGCATTGATCTTCTAGAATAATACAGATCCAAATGAAAAGCATCAATAAAGCATGCTGTAACATGCTTTGTCATGGGTCGCCCAAAATATTAAGCAATGCAGCGCTACTTTTTTACTTCTGTCTGTTTCTTCCCACCCTAGCAAACAATATTTTAACCTTTTCTTACTTTTTTATAGTTAAAAGAAATTGTTTTGGTTGGATTTAGGATTTAAGGCACAGTAAGCCCAGTGCAAACAACCAACTGGGTCTCCAATAAGTAGGTGCGCATTCTCATGAGACTTGGGATTGGTTTTCTAGAAAGCTGCGGAAAGTCCAAGTGACGTCACTGCTATCTAGGAAAATAAAAAAAAAGACTGTGCTCTATAATTTTATATATATATATATATATATATATATATAAAACACACACACACCCTGTATTACCAAAAGTATTGGGACGCCTGCCTTTACACAAACTTGGTGCACTGTTGCTTAGTCATGTTGGAAGGGGACCTCCTCAAACTGTTACCACAAAGTTGGGAGCATGAAATTGTCCAAAATGTCTTGGTATACTGATTGTTTAGGAGTTCCCTTCATTGGAACTAAGGGGCCGAAGCCCAACCCCTGAAAAACAACCGCACACCATAATCCCCCCCTCTACCAAATGATTTGGACCAATGCACAAAGCAAAGTCCATAAAGACATGGATGAGCGAGTTTGGGGTGGAGGAACTTGACTGACTTGCATAGATTCCTGACCTCAACTTGATAGAACACATTTGGTAAAATTTGAGCAGAGACTGCGAGCCAGGCCTTCTCATTCACAGAAGTGTCTGACCTCACAAATGCACTTCTGGAAGAATGGCCAAACATTCCCATAGACTCACTCCTAAACCTTGTGGACAGCGTTCCTAGAAGAGTTGAAACTGTTATAGCTGTAAAGGGTGGGCCAACTCAATATTGAACCCTACGGACTAAGACTGGGATGCCATTACAGTTCAAAGGCATGTGTCCCAATACTTTTTACAATATAGTGTGTGTGTGTGTATATATATATATATATATATATATATAAAAATATATATATTTTTTTTCTCTCTTTTGTTGTGATTTCACATTGAAGGCTAACAAGAAGGTTAGGTGTATTTAGTGAAAGTTCAAGATATCCACAAAGAGGCGGCACATCTGTTTGCCAAAATCACCTGAGCCAGGCCCTCAGATACATTATACACCTTTTATTCAGTTCCATAGATTCATACCGCGATAGCAATTGCAGGATAGTTGGCTTTCCTATGAAACTAGGGGAACCAGACGGTTACTGGATGTGGGGTCTTTATAAAGCTTTTTCCCGCTTCTTATAGCCAAAAACTTTGCCCCTACACTATCAAGATACAGCAAGCAAAGCTTAGTGTTTTTTTTTAGAAATTGACATGTGTATGGATGTTCTTACACTTTATTAAAACAAAAAGAAAAAAAATTGAACTGCAATTTTGACATAGGAACCTTTATGTCACAGGACGACTTACGACTGTTGATTCGGTAGCTTGTGACATGTGTTTATCAGTTTCTTCAATAAATGCTCAGACTGCAGAGAGTTATGGTTTCTATCAACCCTCTATCTGAGGTTTGTGGATAATTGGCAGGAGGACAGGGACGCAGGTGGTGACAAAAAGTCAACAGAAAACGTTTGATCGTCTGCTCACCCTTAAGCATGTTTTGTACGATCCGTGCTGTCTGTTACTTTTCCCAATGCTGCATCCATAGCTGTAGCCAAAGGAATAAATGATTGACCTTGATCTCATGAAGTCGGAGCATGCGGCTCCCAAGTGAGTCTGGGATGTCTGCTGCTGAAAAGTCTGATGACCTTATGACACAGCAGACAGTGTTAAATAACAAGCTGCTCTAAAAGCTTACTGAATAAAATAGCATGACAACTCATTAGAGCAGTTTCAAGTTTAGGAAAAACTTAACTGTTTTCTATATTTATATGTATTAAAAATCTGTTTGCTATAATGTGTAATAATTATATACAATCACATTAGTGCATCATGGGTGCAGGAATACAAAATACGAACAATTGTATTTGAATGCATCTAAAATACACTCTAGCTAGACTAAATATTTAACATGGACATATATGTGGGGAGCAATATATACCGGTTATACATGAGAACATTAGGCCACCCCAGTGTGTAAAATCCTAAAGTCTCCAGTAAATTGAGTGTGTATTTATATATCATTTGCACAGGCTTTTTGTTCATTAAAACGGCATGGAAATTCATTCTGTGTAAATGGGGCAAAGCTGAATGTTCTCAGGTATTAAGCCCCGTACACACGATTGGAATTTCCGATGGAAAAAAACTGACTTTTTCCATCGGATATTCCGACTGTATGTATGCCCCATCGGACTTTTTTACGAGGAATTCCATAGGAGTTTAGATAGAGAACATGTTCTCTTTTACTCCGATGGAATTCCGCTGGAATTCCGATGTGAGTTTGGCCAGGCTAAAGCCTGATCGTGTGTACGGGGCATCAGTCTCTGCAGACCAAATGTTATCCACTGAAACCTAACTGTGTGAATGGGAAACATATTAAATTATGGCCACTAGATTGTGTTGAGAAGCATACTTATTACCAGGGGCGGACTGACAACTCATGGGGCCCCCGTGCAATAGAAGATTATGGGGTCCCCAGTCTTACAGATGGTCACCACGCCAGGAGGCAGTGCAGAGTCGGGGCAGCTAAAATCACTGGATTTTCACATCAAAAGCATGTCAGTTTCAGACATATCATGGACAGATGTAAAAAAAACACAGATATTTACAAACTGTCCCTGGTTTTACTGAGCCTGGCAACCCTGATGGGGCCCCCTAGTGGCATGGGGCCCTCGGGCAGTGCCCGAGTGACTCAATGGTCAGTCCGCCCCTGCTTATTACCTATGATACTCTGTGCCATCTAGTGGTCATAATGCAGTATTTTCTCCATTAACACATTTGTATTCAAAGAATGATATTCATTCTGCAGAGAATATAACCTGAGAACATTTAATGAGTCCCCATTCTGACAGAGAGTTTTTACATGCAGTTTTGATAGACGAAAAGCTATGCAAATATTTTATAAATACCCCCTTGATGTTCTGAGAACACCTTTTTCCAAGACCTATGATCAAGATTGGATTTCCCCATAGACCCAGCAGTTCTGTATGTACTGATAGATGTCAACAGCAAAGAGGCAGCTTCCTAAAAACCTATCACTATACAGTATATAATTTCCCATTGCCAGCATTATCTTCCTAGATAAACAAATTATCAATTCAATCAATTATCCAACAATGTGCAGATGAAATATTTAATTTGTTGATTTTTTTTCATGTATTCAGATAACTGAAGTGAATCTTCATACAATTTATTTTGTGAACATTTACATCCTTTGCATGTTCTCCCTGTTTCTGTGTGGGTTTTCTCCAGGTACTCCAGTTTCCTTCCACACTCCAAAGACATGCTGGTAGGTTAATTAGCTCCTGTCTAAATTGTTCCTACTATGGGCCAGATTCAGGAACACTTGCGCTGGAGTATTTCGATATGCGCCGCATAACTGTGATGATGCGCCGTCGTTTCTATGTGCCCGTACCCACCAAACTAGATGCGCCCAATAACGGGTCATTTGCGACCGGCGGAACGTTCCGACGCCAGAGTATCGTCAGCGCTTAATTTCGCTGGGCGCATCAGTCGCGCCTATCGATTTCCCTGCAAATATGCAAATGAGGGATTTTTCCCAATTCACGAACGGATTAGCACCATACGCTGGCTACATGCGCCGCGCGTATCTCGTCCGTCCGGCGCAAAGTTATTTCTACAAAAGGCTGCTTTATCTTTACTCCAGACGGTCACAGGTCTGCAGGAGAGCAGCTACAGCAGCGTTACCGACGATAAGAGCTAGCTGAGCACCCCCACTTGCAGGACAACACCTCTGTCCATGCTTGTCTGTCAAATTTTACAGCCATGGAGGAAGACATCATAGGTCTCCATAGCCGAGATGACGGCTGTCAGCTCCTGGCCATTAAAGTTCAGCCTTCTCCTTTGTGTTTGCGGGGAACGGGAGCAGCCATCTCAGAACAAAAGTAACATCACTGCGGGGAGGGGGAGCAGGATATACTTTAGTGCCGGAATGGCGCTTCTACGGGCGCATTTAAACGCCCAACGGAAGGCATTGCGCTGACGTTTCCCGGGAAGTGGTGCCGACGGAAGTTGTGAGCATGCGCACAAGGGGGGCGAGTGGAGCCGCACTCACTGCGCATGCTCCCTGGATGATGCGCTGAACGTAAGCCTCTGCGCTGGGCTCCGCCCATCATTTACATATGATCACACCCACTTCCACTTGCGTCGGGTTACGCCAGCGCATTATCGTTACTCTGGCGCAAGTTTACGCGCAACTGCTATGTGAATTACAGGACTTGCGCTGAAAGGGTCTTCAGAGTAACGTAAATGAGAAGCGTTACTCCAGAGGAAAGATACTCTCATCTACCTGAATCTGGCCCTATATGTATGAATATGAGTTAAGGACCTTGAATCGTAAGCTATTTGAGGGCAGGGACTGATGTGAATGTACAATATACAATTTATGAATAGTGCTGCGAAATTTGTTGGCGCTATAAAAATACCTGTAATAAATAAATAAAAAATCTGCCTCAGCGTCACAATAGCCAGTACAAAAAACATGAAAACAAAAGAAAAAAAATATGTGTCTATGGAACCAGATATAGAAAAAAACACATATCAGACGGGTTGGCCCATGACTGTTGGTCAAGCGATTGTGCAGTATGTGAATACCCCTGATTATTTCGAAAGTAAATAGTCAAGGCGGTTGGATGCCACAAAAATGCTTAAAGCAGTCCTCGTACAAATGAAATCCCACCAATCGAAGATCCAAGTACTATGCAATGAAGAAAGATGTGGTTCACCTAATCTTTTGCTGTATTTGTCCTTAAAGCCCAACCAAAATATTACACCCTTTTATCTTTGCATAGTTCCCCACATTATGATTTGTGACTACCCTTTCTTCTCAGTGAAAATGTTGCCTCCTGCTCTCCCATGACTGTGCTCTGTGGTGACAGAGCTGAGTAGCAGCCAGGGCCGTCTTAATAGCTCTGTGGGCCCCTGGGCAACGTAATGCTCTGGAGCCTCTACATTATGGCAGTGCAGGTAAACGGACATCAAGTAGGTAGGAGGCAGACTGCCTCCCCTGTGTATCTATTACTATGAAATCATGGGGCCCCCAACTTCGAGGCAGCGTGGGCTCAAGGACCAGCTGCTTTGGGGAGAGTGCAGGGCCCCCATGTAGCTAGGGCCCCTGGACAGTGCCCAGGTGTGCCCTCTCATTAAGACAGCCCTGGAAGCAGCCACACCTTTCATCACAAGCATCCTCACGCAGACTTGTATTTCCGTGCTGGGGAGGGGTCTGTCTGTCCCGGTGTGTTACATTAGACAGTGCACTGCTATTTCTACCTTCCCTGTAACAAGAAAGGGAAGGTAGAAATAGGAAAATAAAGCTTGTATGTACATTTTGTCACGTGTATTAAAGGGGTGTTCCAGCCCTAAGTTGTGTTTATTAAAAGTCAGCAGCTACAAAAAGTGTAGCTGCTGGCTTTTAATAAACACTCACTTACCTGCTCCTACGTTCCAGCGACGCGCCGACCGGGGCTCCGCTCCTCTGCCCCCCTCCCCGGCCGGCGTCTCCATCCTGACTGTGGGCACCCAGCCGTGACAGCCTTCGGCTTCACGGCCGGGCACCCCACTGCGCATGCGCGAGCCGTACTGCGCATGCTGCGTGCGCGGCGCGGCTCGCCGCTGATTGGAGAGGCGATCGCATGGGACCTGTCAGTGTCCCATGTGATCGCCTACAGGGAGGGGGCTGGTGTAGGCGATTAAGCTTAATCGCCTAACCAGCCCTCGGCGGAAGCAGGAAGTGGGACAGGAAGTCCCACTCCTACTGAAGCCCCCACTCCCCCCCCAAAAAAATTACATGCCAAATGTGGCATGTATGGGGGTGAGGAGTGGGATGAGAAAAGGTCATTTTTTTGGGTGGAACACCCCTTTAAGCGTTAGAGGAAACCTGTACTAAAAAAAGTATAGGGTCTGCAATCACCAGCCTTCTAGTGAAAAGGCTAGCTACCTGGCTGTCTCTGACCTCAGTGTTTTAAACCTTTGACCAAGAACAGGAATGAAGCAACCAAAGTAAGCATGAAACATGAAGTCAGAACTCCCGATCTACCTACTTGTTGGGGATCCACAAATCTTCTAATACTGAAGCAACTAGTTCAGTGTGATAGACCAGTTTCAGCGGACATGTTCAATCGTGTGTACGGCCTATCGGACCGTTTTCCAAGGGACCAAATTTTCAAAATATGCTTGAAAACCTGTCTGCTGGAAACCTGTCCGTCGGACAGGTTCGATGGTTAGTACACAAAATCATCGGACCAAAAACCTGCGCATGCTCAGAATCAAGATGACGCATGCTTGGAAGCATTGAACTTCATTTTTTCATCACGCCGTTGTGTTCTACGTCACCGCGTTCTGGTCCGAGGGGATTTTGGTCCGATGGTGTGTACGCACATCAGACCAACAGACCACTTCAGCCTGGTCCGTCGGACAAGTTTCATCGGACATGTCTGATCGTGTGTACGCAGCCTTAGCCATGTCTATTGCTGTTCCTGGTTCTACCCACATGATTATTTAGCTGTGAGGGCTGCTCAGGGAAACTACAGTGACAGCTATGTTTGCCAGCTTGTAATATAGTCCCACATATTGGCAATTTTTACATTTTGGACCTGCTGAGCTGCATTATGTGAAGCTAACTTTGAGAAGGCAAACCATTAAAGTACCTTCTAAATAAATAATTTATTTCTACAGATGTTTGCCATTACTGTCCCTATGTCTATAAGCTGCGTTCTTTTGGCAGAGCCTGGTACAGCATTTCCTGGTTTGTTTTGCGCACTTCAGTAAATACTTGTTGCTCATATTCATTCTTTAAATGATTAATATTTACTAAAAGCAGCATTTTCTCCTTTGTCTTCTATTAACTAAGATTAGAAACGTTTTTGCTTAGTTTTGCCTAGATTTAAATGGACGGTCTACCTTGCCTCTAGTTTCAAACCATCAAACAATAGGTAATATGTTACACATTTAAATTAACAAGTCATTGGTAGACATGTGCATTAGTTTTCGTTAGAATGCATTTTCGTCCGAAAATCGGGTATTTTCGTTATCGTTTTTAACGAACGAAAACGAAAGCGCATGAAACGAAAATCGAAAGATCCGACATAAAAAATGCTTTATTTTCGTTTTCGTTCAGATCCGACGATTTTCGATGCTTTGTCGAATTTCCGTCTTTCAATTTCACAAAGTCATCGAAAATCGTCGTTCTGAATACAGTGAATAGGTATATTCACTGTATTCAGAACGACGATTTTCGATGCTTTGTCGAATTTCCGTCTTTCAATTTCACAAAGTCATCGAAAAATCGGCGTTCACTGTATTCAGAACGACGATTTTGTCGAATTTCCGTTGTTTAATTCGACAAAGTCATCGAAAATCGGCGTTTTCGGACGAAAACTTTCCAGACGAAAACGAAATAAATCAAAACGATTTTCGGGAGTAACTAAATAAATGTATTTTCTGGACGAAAACTAAACGAAATATTCCAGTCTGCACATGTCTAGTCATTGGTAGCTGTTCGCCTCCTTCTTGAACCCTTTCTATGCTTACAGTGGATGTGCTGTTTCTTAGTGTGCACCAGTGCCATCTTATGGTACATACTAGGTACTGCGATGTGAGCTCACAGCAACGTTCTCATGACATCATTATAACACTAGATTTAAATCTGGCTAAGTGCACTGCCACTGTGACTGAACGTTTACATACTTCTTCATTTGAAATTTAACCTACTGATATTCTTACCTGCTACTTCCATAACCACTTTTCTGAAAAACAGAAATATGTTCCTTTGTTGCTGAACTTCACTCTTTCTTGGCTATGACCATTGGCTTCAGATTTATTCTTCCTAATAACAACTTGGCTTGTTTTCAAATTTTTGTGGTTTGTCTGCCACCGGACGCTGCCTTCTTACTGGTTTTGAATGAAACCCCTGTCCACCAGCTTTTCCCTGTCAACCACCTTTACCACCTCTACATTGGTGGTCATTAATATAGGTGCCCCCTCACATCGTTGGTCAGTGGGAGAGTTGCCCTCTTACATTGATGGCCAGAAGAAGGAATTCCAGGAATTTCCTTTTTAGTAGGATGAATACACTGCTCAATGAATCTCTAGCACCTTTTGGAGCCATTTCAGGTTTATGCTAAACTTCTGTTGAGAAATTGACAGTTTTGCAGGTTATGCCCTGAGTTATATGTGCTGTGCTAAACTCCTGAGGCCTAATCTTGTCTGATGACCTCATTCATACCAATTTTGCTAAAAAAAAGAGAGCTGGGGACACTGGACCATACATAGGAACCTCGAATGGTATGGTTGCTGCACTCATCTACCTGGTACAAAGAAGTCACAGGAACCATATTGGATGTGCAATAGCAGTTGCTCCTGAAGTCCCGCTTCCGGACATGACCCCCATACGTCCAATCACAGTGTGTCAGATACTGAACAAGGCGGGGAGACAAGCAAAAATGTGAGCTGCCTCCTCCCTCTCCGCTGCTGCTGTCACCACCGCCGCCTCCTCCGGTGTGGGAATACTGTAGTCAGCAGGACAGTGTAGTATGGTGGTCAATGTAGTGTAGTAAAGTATGTTGGTCAGTGTAGAATAGTATGGTGGTCAGTGTAGTGTAGTATGGTGGTCAGTGCAGTGCAGTATGGTGGTCTGTGCAGTGCAGTATGGTGGTCAGTGTAGTGTAGTATGGTGATCAGTGTAGTGAACAGTATAGTACAGTGGTCAGTGTAATGTAGTATGGTGGTCAGTGTAGTGTAGTGGACAGTATAGTGGTCAGTGTAGTTTTCAGTATAGTGTAGGGGTCAGTGTATTGTAGTGTAGTTCTCAGTGTAGCGGACAGTATAGTATAGTGGTCCAGGGGCGGACTGACCATTGAGGCACTCGGGCACTGCCCGAGGGCCCCATGCCACTAGGGGGCCCCATCAGGGTTGCCAGGCTCAGTAAAACCAGGGACAGTATGTAAAAACCTGCCTCCTGGCATGGTGGCCATCTGTAAGCCTGGGGGCCCCATAATCTCCTATTGCCCGGGGGCCCCATGAGTTGTCAGTCCACCCCTGAGTGGTCATTGTAGTGGACAGTATAGTATAGCGGTCAGTGTAGTGTAGTGGACAGTATAGTATAGTGGTCAGTGTAGTGGACAGTATAGTATAGTAGTCAGTGTAGTGTAGTAGACAGTATAGTATAGTGGTCAGTGTAGTGTAGTGGACAGTATAGTATAGTGGTCAGTGTAGTGTAGTGGACAGTATAGTATAGTGGTCAGTGTAGTGGACAGTATAGTATACTGGTCAGTGTAGTGGACAGTATAGTATACTGGTCAGTGTAGTGGACAGTATAGTATAGTATAGTAGTCAGTGTAGTGTAGTGGACAGTATAGTATAGTAGTCAGTGTAGTGTAGTGGACAGTATAGTATAGTGGTCAGTGTAGTGTAGTGGACAGTATAGTATAGTAGTCAGTGTAGTGTAGTGGACAGTATAGTATAGTGGTCAGTGTAGTGTAGTGGACAGTATAGTATAGTGGTCAGTGTAGTGGACAGTATAGTAAAGTGTCAGTGTAGTGTAGAGGTACAGTAATATAGTAGCATAGTGGCATAGTGGTCAGTGTAGTGTAGTGGACAGTAAAGTAATCAAGTTGGTCAGGGACTCTGGGAGTGTTTAAGTCTGCAGGTTAGGGGTTCGCAAATTACTTGCCTTGCCCCGGGTGCTGACAACCCACGCTACGCCACTGGTGCAGAGAATGTAGTAGCCAGAATAAAAATGTACCTAACCTAGTAAAACAGGGCTACACATGGTTGGTATTTGTGGTTAGAATTTCTGCCTAGCAGCACTAGGGTCGTTGGTTCGAATCCCAACCATGGAACTACATGCCTGGAGTTTGCATGTTCTCCCCTGTGCCTGTGGGGTTTTCTCCTGGTACTTAGGTGTCCTCCCACACTCCAAAGACACACTGGGGGGTCGGTTAATTGGCTCCTGTCTAAATTGACCCTAGTATACTGTATGTATAAATGTGAGATAGAGATCTCCGATTGTAAGCTTCTTGAGGGCAGGTACTGATGTGAAGGTGCTATATATATATATGTAAAGCTCTGCGTAAATTGAAGGCGCTATATAAGTACCTGTGATAAACAAAATAAAATAAAATATTTTGCAAGTGATTCCTAGTGAGTGTAAATGTTGAACATGTTCAGCTAGTTGGTGGTCTATTTTATTATGGTTATATGCCGGGTAGGATGCATTGGTCTGATTTTATGTAGGAAAAGTAAGCAGTGGTTTTAAATGCGAATCTTTAATCAGTGTTTAGAGTGCGTAAGCCCTTATTAGTGTAATATTAATACATTATTGGAACACTAAAACAATAGTTGTGCATTTGCATCTAATTGCATGAATAGAATGGGGCAAAATGAATCACCTTTAACATTTTAACAATAAAAATAACTGCCAGTGAAAAACCTGAAAAAAAAGGAAAGCAGCAATCAGACAGCAAGATGACGGATCTGAATAAATCACTGCATCGCAAACAGAACCCTGTTGGCAAAAATAGCCAGAGGGCAAAAAAAAAAGAAAAAAAAAATATTTTGTTTATAATTTTATGATTCAATGCAACAAGCAAGTATGTACAATAATCTATGATTTTAGCAGTGCTGTGAACTTGGAGGTCAACTCCAGACAGATTCCAATTATTGTAGGCAGTGTAGTCAATTAAAAATAATAATGAATAATACATTTATTTTTAAAAACAACTTTAAATGCTTATGTAAAGCAGAAAACTGGGAAAGGGTGTCCAAAACATTGTGACAGGAGGAGATAGCTTAATAAACAGAGAGATGAAACATACTGTAACTGTGCTACTACTGCTGGGTCTACGCTGTCCAAATCACAGAGAGACAGGGAGGGTGAGCAGGCTTTGTCGCTTAA
>CM056049.1:165963464-166191078 GCA_029574335.1 Rana kukunoris
TGAGCAGGGAGGAGGGATGGATGGATCTGTGACTGCATTTGTCACAGATCCAGCCCGCAGCACTGGCGCTGCCATCCGCTCCAGCCCCTCTCCTTCCACATGTACGATCGGTACAGAGAGAGGGGGAGGAACGGCGTCAACAAATGACGACGCGTCTGTTTACATCTGATCGCCCGTCATTGGACGGCGCGATCACGTGGTAAACCGCCGCTATCAGCTGCGATTTACCGTGGATCCGTGATGCGCCGGGTCCTCTGGACCCGGCGGTCACGGATGTTCCCGTGTGTGCGCCTCAGTTAGGCGTGCGGGAGCGCGATTCTGACAGGCCGTTAATTAACGGCCAGTTAGAATACAGCAACCGCCCTAGAGCCGTACTTTCGGCATAGGGCGGTTGCAAAGTGGTTAAAATAAGTATTTGATTCCCTACCAACCAGCAATAATTCTGGCTCACACAGACTACAGTTTGTGCTCATGTGATACCCCCAACGCTGTATCCTGGCCTAGGCCAACAAGGCCCAGGCCTAGGGCAGCACTTTGCAGGGGGGCAGCATGGAAAGAGTCCCCGCCAGCTTGCACTACACTCTTAGTGCCAGTCTTATGGGTTGACTGGGCTGAGATACGAATTAGTCTAGCGCCCCATAAAGCAACTGCACTGCTTCCGGTATGAGGGAGGCCGGCATTCCGCAACTGTGGGGGGGGGGGGGGGGGGGGGGGTGGTGCTGCTTCTGCCTTTCTGAATTTTGACTGTCCTATCATCCTGGACCACAAACCTTCCTCACTGTGCTATATGTTTTCTGCTGCAGCATGGCTATAGCCCCTGTCAGTAATTTTTTTACCACCCCTGTCCCATTGCAGAGATTTCCCTTTACTTCCTGCTCCATAGCCAAACAGGTAGTGAGAGGAAATCTATGCAAATTAAGGTAATCCATTGTCCCCCCTGTCCCCCCCCCCCCCCCCAGGCCCTCAGAACTAGATTAGTCCTGTCAATCCAAGAAGTTGCTTCTAACCACAACTTGTTATGTGTATAAAAGACACCTGCCCACAGAATCTCTTTCTTCCATTTAAACCTGACCATCATGGGCAAGACCAAAGAGCTGTCAAAGGACATCAGGGACAAGTTTGTAGAACTGCACAAGGCTGGAATGGGTTACAAGACCATCAGCAAGAAGCTTAGTGAGAAGGAGACAACTGTTGGGGCGATTATTCTCAAATGGAAGAAAAGAAATACAAAATACCCATCAATCGCCCTCGATCTGGAGCTCCATGCAAGATTTCGCCTCATGGGATAAGGATGATCATGAGAAAAGTGAGGGATCAGCCCATAACTACATAGGTAGGGCTTGTAAATGATCTCAAGGCAGTTGGGACCACAGTCACTAAACAAACCATCGGTAACACAATATGCCACCGTGGATTGAAATCCTGCAACACTCGCAAGGTCCCCCTCCTCAAAAAGGCACATGTACAGGCCCATCTGAAGTCTGCCAATGAACATCTAAATGATTCAGAAAATGATTGGTAGAAAGTGTTGTGGTCAGATGAGACCAGAATTGAGCTTGAAGAAAGAAAAATGCTGATTATGACTCTAAGAACACTATCCCTACAGTCAAACACAGAGATGGAAACACAATGCTTTGGGGCTGTTTCTCTGCTGAAGGTACAGGCCGACTTTGCCATATTGAGGGTCCAATGGGTGGGGCCATGTATTGTAAAATCTTGGATGAGAACCTTCTTCCCTCAGCCAGAACACTGAAGATGGGTCGTGGATGGATCTTCCAGCATGACAATGACCCAATATGTCAAGGAAACAAAGGAGTGGCTCAAGAAGAAGCATATTAAGGTCATTAAGTGGCCTAGCCAGTCTCCAGACCTTAATCCTATAGAAAATGTATGGAGGGAGCTGAAACCTTGAGTTGCAATAAAGATTTAGAGAAGATCTATAAAAATTCCTTCTGAGATATGTACAAACCTGGTAACCAACTACAAGAAACATCTTACCGCTGTGCTTTCCAACAAGGGTTTCTCCACCAACTACTAAGTCATGTTTTGCTTGGGGATCAGTTTTACTCACTGAACTGCAACTCAATTTATAACCTTTGTATTGTGTTGTTTTAGTTGATATTCTGTCTCTATTGTTTAAAATATACCTATGATAAAAAACTATAGACCCTTCATTTTTTTTGTAAGTGGGCAAGCTTACAAAATCTGTAGGGTATCAAATAATTATTTTTCCCCATTGTATATGGCAGCAGGTTCCAAAAAATGATGTTAGTTAATTTTAGAATGCCCACTTTAATAGGGAATAGATCTATTTTGTTGAGATATGCAGTGCAAACCACATCTCCTTTCCTCCCTATTGCCTTACCTGTACATAGTGGAAAGAGAGATACTATTTGTTCACAGTTAGCTGAGCCTCTCTAAGAAAATGTCTTGATAATTACAGATTGCTTCTTGATGTTTGTCCGCCGTACTTACAATTCTTAAGAGGTCTGCGCTCTTCAGTCTCACTGATCACTGTAAGAAAGTTTTTACATTTTGGTAGCCGTTACATCAGATAGATGGACACAATAATTGGCCTGACCTTCTGCCACTGTGGTGTTCTTGCAGAGAAGACAGCTCACAGATATCAAGATAGCTGCTGCGTTTGAAGACAGTCTTATTCAGTAAAAACTGCTAAGTGCTAAAGTGGTCTTAGAAGACAGTTAACGCTGTATGGTGCCAGTATGGAAGCACACCGCTAGATTTGCTACTTTGGGTCTCAGCATGAAATATTTGAATTTGCTAACCAGTTAATGTTTGCCAACTATAGCCTGAAGTGCAAGTACAGGCAAAAAAATGTCCTGGTTGCAGTGACGACACAAGTGATTAAAATAAATAAATAAAATGCGCAATAAAAAAAAAAAAAGCACTCTAGTAAAAGCGAATGCTATAACTGCTACCGGTTGGGGACACAGCACTTACATGCTGTCATAATGCCCAGGCTTGCAGTTAAATGGAATATCCTTAAGGGGATTATAGAAAGGAATGGAAGGTGACAGAATTTCTAATCATTCCACCCTCAATCTAAAAAGTGAACTCTAAGGCCGCGTACACACGATTGGTCAAAACCATTGAAAACGGACTGAAGGTCAGTTTCATCGGTCCAAACCGATCGTGTGTGGGCCCCATCGGTCAGTTATCCTTTCTGTCAAAAAAAAGAGAACTTGCTTTAAAATTTAACCAATGGACGCCTAACCGAAAGGTCAAAACCGATCGTTAGTACGCACGACCATCGGTTTAAAAATCCACGCATGTTCAGAATCAAGTCGACGCATGCTTGGAAGCATTGAACTTCATTTTTTTCAGCACGTCGTTGTGTTTTACATCACTGCGCTCTGACACGTTCGGGTTTTTTAACTGATTGTGTGTAGGCACATCAGACTATCAGTCAGCTTCATCGGTTAACCACAAATATATATATATATATATATATATATATATATATATATATATATATATACAGTGTGCGATTTACACCTGTCTAATGAATCTAATAATCCCATGAGTAAGTCGTTAACGACGAAACATGTCAGGGCGTGGCCTAAGAGATTACAAACACAAACATAGAAATCAAGCGCTCTTTGGAAGGAGTGAGGATACTACGATACTAAATTGGGAAGTCTTCTATATACACTCACAAGTAAATAAATAAACAAAATGCCTGCATATAAAAGAACGGGTGTAGGCGTGTGGAGGGATAACAAGTTCCAGGATTAGAACAGATTGTTCATATAAAATAGTTCAGTCCAAAAGGATCACGTTTATATGGTCATAGAGAAAAATAAAACTGATGCTGAGGGGGCTGCCAGCTTGTCGAGAAGAAGCAAATCTGAAAACATAAAAAGAACAAAGAAAGCGGCGCCCTCTAAGCGTAGTATTACATTTATTAGGAATGAATAAACAAATGAATTCATATGAGATGGGTACTCACAAACATGCATAATTTTGGGGGCGTATCAATACAAAGTCATCCGTGTATGGGATCCCGGATAGATGAGGTGCGCTGGAAGTGATGGTAGGATGGTAGTAATTCTCTTTGCAAAGTGATTTTGCATACAAGTTTTTCCCTTGTGGTATGGTCATGCGACTTTGTGGAAACAAGGAATTGTAACAGGTTGTAGTAGCAGAGGAACGCAGCCGTGGAACGCAAGACGGCAGAACGTCCACTTCCGGGATGGGTCACGGGGTGGTGCACGCGTTCGAGGCATGCGTGCCTCTTCGTCAGGCTCTCACGTACGTGGCCTAAGAGAGAGTGTTTGAACTAGCGTGACACATTTTTTGAGCATCCTGAGTGGCGTTTTGAGTTTATTTTTTTTGCTTCCACTATACAATCATCTAGTCAGCAACCTTTCCACCAGATGTAAGCTGCGGAGCGGTGAGATCTCATTTAATTTAATTGGGGGTCCGCCGTGACCGAATTGCCAACCAGCGAGGACCTGTCACTCTGTGTGTTTGGAAGTGTTACCTGGACAAGTGATGTGATACAATGCTGTTTTTACACGGGCGTTTGTGAGTGTAACTTGTTTGCAATTTTAGTGCTTTTAGTGCATTAAATTTGGTTACAGTATTACACTATTGTGCTTTATTTTTATTCTCACTTTATGTGGAATGGTGTGGATCATCTTGGATCGTGGATTTTGAAGAGAGTTGTTATTTACACGTTTGTTTGCCTGCACATTCTATTTGGTGAGTGAGCACTCTGACGAGTGACGGATGCACTGAACACAGGAGGTGTGGTGGAAGATTTTTTGAAGATTTATTACCTGAACATATGGACTTTTTTCTTCATTTAATCACTCTTTATGTGCACGGGTTCATTATTTTATTTCATCTACTTCCTGCGTTACTAATGTATGTTGGTAGTTTAATTTACACTTTTGTTTATATTTAGTGATTTGTACACATTTCACAAAAGCGCTGTTTATAGGTATACACTTCATTCTAAGTGACTTTACCTATATCTACTTCCATATTTTTTATTTAAACAGCTGCTAGGTGTTTAGTAGTAATGGAGGTTAATCTTAGGGGGCAGTTTATATTCAGATTTTCCTACAGTGTCTATTTAATGAATCTAAGGGATCTCCAAACTACGGCCCAATACTCTGCTGCCACAGACCACAGAGCACATCCAGGTGACTGACTTCACCTTTCTGTCTAACCCCTTTATTGTAAACCTGCTGCCATCCTTTGACTGAACAATTTGGAGGAAGCAGCACACAATGAGGTTCTCTCTCTGTTCTCCTCCTGTAAGCATGTTCTAACTGTTGACTTCAGGCATTGTGTAAAACAGTGGCCTCCAAACTGCAGCCCCCTGCTTGCTTTCTCCAGCCCTTGGGGCACTTCTCCTTCCACTGATACAAGACATTAGTCCTCCCACCAAAACCAACAATGGGGAAATATTCCTGCTACTGACATCAACAATGGGGCGCTATTTCTCCCATTGACACAAACGATGGGGTTCTATTCCTCAAAATCACACCAGCAATGGGGCACTATTCCTCCCACTGAAACCAATTATTGGGTACCGTTTCTCCTACTGACACCTACAATGAGACATAATTCCTTACACTTACAGTATTATAAATTAGTGAAGACTATTGTTCCCATGACACCAAAGATTGGGCGCTATTTCTCCCACCGATACCAATGAAGGGGCAATATTCTTCCTACTGCCCCAATAATGGAGCACTATTCCCCCTATTGACATCAAAGATGGGAAACAATTACTTCCACTGACATCAAAGATGGGGCACTATTCCTCCCACTGACACCAGCATTGGGGCACTATTCCTTCCACTGACATCAATGATGGGACACTTCCTCCCCCTAATACCAAGGTTGCATAGTTTACTCCCACTGACACTAGGACAATGTCTACTCCCAATGGCCAAAATCCTAATTGAATTAGATTGATACTAAAATTGACCGGTTTATTGGAGTAGGAAGACAAAAGGCACCTTTCCTACCATTTAGGTCACGCCACCGCCACCGCCATTGTTCTCTGACAGCTGGACTCCGCCTCTCAAACTCTTATCACGTAACATGTACTAGTATGTGTGTGGAGGCTCAGCATTATCCATCAGCTGTCTATTTCCTCCAGCGGTCACCATATTTAGGTATAGGTCACCATACATAGGTGGAGGTGTGTCGCAAATTAACCGTATCTGACAGAATTTTTTGACAATACAGACTGCAGCCATACTGCTTTGCCACTGACACTGTTGGGGCCTTTTGTCCTCCTACTGACCAGGGATTTTGGGGCATGTTTTTCTTCCACTGACCACCAACACATGGTCATTTTTATCTTCCAATGAGCAAAAGTCTTAGTGCTGGTTCCTACTGATGTTGTGCGGGATTTGCAGAGATTCCTGTGCATTTCCCACACCATATCACAATCACACTCCACTGATGCAAACTGCCGCATGTGTCTATGTTAAGGTAACAACACCCCAAAAAAGGTTGACAAAATGCAGTGCAATTCAAGCATGGAAAAAAAAGGAATCCAGTGCATCCTCTCACCAGTATTCCAACAGTAAAAATGGCTAGTACCCCACCTATAACTGGCCTTTGCAGCAAGGAGCACATGAATGAATGAATGAATGAAAAACTTATATAGCGCGGCACATGCAAACTAAATCGCCTCTGGCACGGTGAGGTGAGGTTGAAAAAAGATACAAATCCATCAAGTCCAACCTATGTGTGTGATTATATGTCAGTATTACCTTGTGTATCACTGTATGTTGTGGTTGTTCAGGTGCTTATCTAATAGTTTCTTGAAACCATTGATGCCCTCTGCTGACCCGCTGAGACAACCGCCTTTGGAAGGGAATTCCACATCCTTGCCGCTCTTACAGTAAAGAACCCTCTTAAGTAGTTTAAGGTCAAACGTCTTTTCTTCTAATTTTAATGAGTGGCCACATGTCTTGTTAAACTCCCTTCTGCGAAAAAGTTTTATCCATATTGTGGGGTCATCAGTATGGTATTTGTAAATTGGAATCATATCCCCTTTCAAGCGTCTCCTCTCCAGAGAGAACAAGGTCAGTGCTCGCAACTTTTCCTCATAACTAATGTCCTTCAGACCCTTTATTAGATTTGTTGCCCTTCTTTGTACTTGCTCCATTTCCACTACATCCTTTCTGAGGACTGGTGCCCAGAACTGGACAGCATACTCCAGGTGCGGCTGGACCAGAGTCTTGTAAAAGGCGAAGCATGTCAAACAAAACCAGAAAATTCCCAGCTCAACTTACCGACCAGCCTGCAACCAACCCAAATTTCTCCCATTGACACCAACGATGGGGCACTATTCCTCAAACTGACACCAACAAAGGAGCAATATTCCTCCCCACTGACACTAGGAATGGGGCACTATTCCACCCTCCTAATACCAAAGATGCTGTTTATTCCTACTGACACTGGGGCAATTCTTTCTCAAATTCTAATTTTGGGAGTGGTCAGGGCTGCAGTTTAAACAGACCATTCCTTTTTCCCTGAATGGGAACAGAGTAACATTTTCTAGTTTCTAGTATTCGTTTTTAAATGAGCGATAAATAAAAACTTGCATATGGAGTAAATAAATATAAATTACTTGCATATAAATATTTACTTGTTCCCATTTTCAGACAGCAGTTGGTACAGTAAGGCCGCGTACACACGATCAGACATGTCCGATGAAACATGTCCGACGGACCGTTTTCATCTGACTAGGCTGAAGTGGTCTGTTGGTCTGATGTGCGTACACACCATTGGACCAAAATCCCCTCGGACCAGAATGCGCTGACGTAGAACACAACAACGTGATGAAAAAACAAAGTTCAGGGACCGATCCCAGCAACCCACTTTTCCCTTCTGAAGTCCGACCCAGTCCCTGCAAAGCTGGAAAGTACCGTGATATTTCGGGTTGTTCAGTGGATCTGGGTACAGGTGTCTGAGGTGTCTGAGATGTCTGTGCTGCTGCGGCTGCCTTACGTGAGGTGCGACTCTCTCTTGGTCTCAAAGATTGCATACCTCACATGTCTCAAATAGCCTGTGCCTGTCTGATCAGAAAAGAAGACTTCGAGTCAGCGCGGCCCTTTTAAATCAGTTCACAGACTCTCCCAATAAGACAACACATAACAGTCTCCTTTGCAGGCCTTTTGACCTTGTTGCCTTCGCTGCTTCCCCCCTTAGAGCAATAGCAAAAAAAAAAAAAAAAGGGTAATAACAGCCCAGGCAGTGGCAACTTTAAGTGTTAACGGGCAGCTCTTAATTGTTGCTCCTGATAGTTACACTGTTGTTCACATTCATGCAGCCTGCTGCTTGTGTGACATCCTGATTGCTTCCAGCTCTCCCCCTCCCGTCTAACAACAGTGTACCTGTAGTGGTAGAATTTCAGAGCTTGCTTCTGTCGGCGAGTGGGGAGGTTGTTTGTCTGCCGTGTGGATCAACGGTACAGCAGCGGCTTCGGTCTCTCACCGCATCCATGCACCACCAGGATCACCCCCCCCCGGCTCCAGGTCTCCAGCTCAAGTCCGGCTTAATGGCTGTGTGTCAGCGGGTACAGTCGCCGTGACCCGTGATCCCCGCGATCCCAACACGAGTCCGATCCAGCCTCCGCGCGGCCAGGCACGTCCAGGCAGGTTCACCGCCCACAGCACAGTCGTCCAGGGAAGGACGAGGCGTCCCAGGTGCTTCGCCGTGCTCTGCTATCGAGCGCCTCACCACTTCGGTGCACCGGTGTACCCCGCTGCCATCAGACCGCAAGAGTCGCTGGATGTCCGCCGTAGTAGCTACTGCATTCAGAGGGGGCGGCAGGTTCAAACAAGCCCGCGTATGGAGGTAGGATGGGAGCTCACCAACTCACTCCCTCACACGGCCATGCGTAGCCACGCCCTCCCCCCCGGAGACGGGGTGTATTGGCAAAAAATCTTTAGAAAGAAATATACCAATGTAGATGATAATGTGAAATAATTATCAAAAAAGTGTATAAAGCAGCGCTCAAAATAAAAGAATAGCAAAAGCAAAAAACTAGAGTTTTATTTGTTATGGATGTACTGCCTTATAATTAGGGGCATAGACCAGACGAAGTGTTAAACTCCTGAATTTTTTAGAGATCTTTAGTTTCCTCTATTATTAGTATGTCCGGACAATCATTTGTCTAAACATGCTTTATTTCAGTCATATTTATTTATTATTATTTTACTGTCAATTAATTGATTTTTTAATTTTTTAATTAATTTCTTGATTTTAAATATATTGTATAGAATTTATTTTATAAATGCATTGGGGTGACATTGTACAATAATTCATTTGTATATATTTGAATATTTGGCAACCTGTGGTCATGGCTGTACTCGACTAGCAGTCCTATTTAGTGTGTTTAATCTGGTGACTATTTGAAGCTGCAGTTCCCCTATTTAATCGTTGGGGAGACTGCCACTGCAGTACCCTCACTTGGCCACTGCATAGACAACTGAGGGGAGCATGCGCGTGCTCGATCGTTCACCAACGGCGTGGCGTGATGATATGTTCGTCACACACGCGGGGACACCCGCACGTTACGCTCTTGACGCGCGACGAGGCACGCGCGCGCGCTGTTGACGCTGTTCACGCAGCGTGCGTCGTCGAGTGCAGATGATGTCATGGGGAATGATTACCATCTGACCATTAGGGGATACACCATTCGCCATCCCCTTTGGCGTTTTTGTATTTAAATGATGACCGGATACCTAGTGACCATCTCCATGATTAAGTCCATGTGACGAAACATGTCGGAGTTTGGTCACTAGGTCATATTTTCAGCTGTATCCTGGATAATTTTATATGATTCGAGTGGAGACCGGCACCCTCTATTAACCATTTGCTGCATACTTAAGGGACCGTGAGTACGTTTGGACTGCTGTTCGTTGGCCCGCCATGACCGCTGGTTCACCTGGAGTAGCTGTGTATCTTATGTATATGTTCAATGCGTGATTTTAAAGGATTTTTTGTGAGTGCACATTTTGGAGGATTTTGATTTTGGTGTTTTATTAAAAGTTGCTTTGCAATATTACACTATTGTGCGCTTTCTTTTCCCTTCACTACATGGCGTGCTCTGATACACCATTGCTTTGATTTGGATCATCACTAACGGACCTGAGGTTTCCTGTTTAAAGTCTATTTGCCAAAACACGAGAGTGTGAGGCATTTATTTTTGGTGAGTGCGTAATTCTACAGGGTGGTGGTCTCACTTCAACACTTGTGGTGTGGTGGAAGAACAATCCAGGAGTCCATTAGGCATCAACGTGTATGGACCATCACTGAGTGCTGTCATCTCATTGTTTCATTTGTCATTCACGGATTACAGACTTTTTTTCTTTGTCACTTTGCTTTTATGTCAAGTGGCCATTCACTTGTTCACTTTCATTCACTTGGAGGATATTTATGCATAGTGTGTTATTTTGCTATTCTTTTATTTTGAGCGCTGCTTTATACACTTTTTTGATAATTATTTCACATTATCATCTACATTGGTATATTTCTTTCACATTTCTTTTTTAATAGCAGCAGCTATTCACTTATACAGTGCTGTCACCTGTTTACTCCAGCTGAGCGCAGGGGGGTGGTAACATCAGACGGCCTTATTGTTTACTACCAACCTTTACAAAAAATCTTTAGAGACAGTATTTCAACCTTGTATGGCGGTCAGAGCAGACGTGGAGGTACTGCAGATTACCCCGCAGAGCCCGCGTATGTCTAGTATTCTATCAGGACCTGCTGCCCCCTCACCCTTACGGGAGGATTTCAAAAGTGAAATGGAGACCCTGAAAGCCCTAATACAAGCGCTCCCCACAAGATCTGATATAGCTGATTTAATTTCAAAAGTGGAGGAAGCGCACTCTAGGGATCTGTAGATCGTCAGATCTGAAATACAGGGCTTAGAGGTCCGCATGGGAGAGGGTGAGGATGGGTTAAAGACACTGGAGCAACGAGTTGAGAGGATTGAGAAAGAGAATCATAATCAGTTGGATATTGTGATTTCTCTGCAACTACAGGTAGAAGACCTCCAAGACCGGGGTCGTCGTAATAATATACGCATACGCGGCCTCCCGGAACCGGACGGGCAAGAAGATCTGCAAGCTATGGTTAAAAATATCCTCCAAAGTCTCATGAAGGACATTAGCTCGTTAAATTATGAGATGGACAGAATACATAGGGCCTTGGGTCCAAAGGCAAAAGATAGGGGTCGCCCCCGGGACGTGATCTGCCGGTTACATTATTTTTCACACAGGGAGGCAATTCTACGGAAAGCATGGCAGGCTGGTATGATAGAATTTGAAGGGACTCAGCTCAAGATACTGCCAGATTTGTCCGGGGCCACCCTCCAACGCAGAGCAATGCTCCGCCCTATACTGGAGCGAGTGAGGGCTTGGGGTGGGACCTACAGATGGAGGTTCCCCATCTCGGTGTTGATAAAGAAAGGCTCACTATCATTTTGGTTACGCTCCAAAGCAGACCTCCCTGATCTTTTTACATTCCTGGAAACTGAGCCATTTCCAGTCCCGGACTGGTTGCAGCTAAACCCCAGACTCCTGGAATATAAGAAAGTCTGACGTCTGTCTTCTGAAGGAAGGCTCCGATCGGATCATTGGACATTTTTTTTTTTTTTCTCCTCTCTCTTTCAATTGTCAGGTGGAGGAAAATGGACACCGTCTTACGGGCAGTTTAGAGAAAGTTTAGAGGAAAGATAGAGCGATCAGCTTTTTCATGGTCCTCTTTACGTCACCAGATTATATGTTATATTATATGTTATATCAGACGTCATATTAGCCATTCCATCCTAGTTATATGCGGTTTTGTTTTGGTGGCCCGCACCACTCCCTTGACAGGGGGTGGGGGAAGGGATGGGCAAAGTGGTATTAGGGGGTTATCATTGGAATTTGGGCTAGCACCTGGAGCAGCGCCGCAAGGGAGGGGGGGGGGATGAGAGGGGAGAGGAGGGTTAGAAGGGGGGGTAGGAAGGGTAGAGAGGGAAGGGAAGGGGTGGTGAAGTCTCACTTATGGGTCTACAGGCATCAGCCTGTGTATACACAGGGTTTAGGGGAATATGGTCCGGTAGCCCTGACCAAGATGATTTGGGGAAGGGAGGTAGGGAAAGGAGTTAAGCTCGGCTCACTCCTTTTCATTTATTGACATCCATAGACACTCAGAGGGATGAGGGATGAGGTATGTGGGGTAAAATAGAGGGGGGGACTATAACCAATTCACTGGGCGCTTTCGCCCGCACTGTCACTCAGGGGGGATTGAGCAGTGGAGGGAATATTTTTTTTTTTCACTATAATAACCCAATGGTGGGTTTCTTTTCACTATTTTTAGTTCTCAAGGTTTTTTTTCTCTCTTTCAAGTTTTGGTAGGGACCAGGGAATGCACATGGCACCATGAAGGGAAGGGTTATTAGAGGGACCAATAGGGGGGATGCTTGGGGGGGATTTGAGTGGGGGGTGACAACTCCCTAGGGGTAGGGCTTGGAGAGGGGATAGAGGGGGGGTTGGGGGGAGGGGGAAGAGGGGGGCACTGCGGTCAGGTACTATGACATGATTATGACATGATTAACTGAAAGGAATGAGAGATACTGAGAGGTCTTATGATCCGTTAGGATCTTCCGTTATGATCCATCAGGAGAAGGGAGACGTATATCAAATGATCTGCTACTGTCATACGGAGTAAGGTTCAGAAGAAAAAAGGTTTGGGATGGGTTCGTATGAAAGGACGAAAGGATGTCCTTGAGGTACTCTAATTATCTCAGAGCGGGTGTATGGCATACATATGTAGAGAAAATGTGCGTATGGAGGGGACGGGGGATCCCTAACCAGGGGATGCGAGGGTCAATAACCCCCATTAGGTTTTCACTCAGAGGGGTGGGTTTTTTGAGTGTTCAAAGCTTATGGTTTGTGATACCCTAGGAGAGGAGGAGGACAACGATTTCCTCTCTTCTCCGCCTTAGGGTATCAGTTTAGATTAGGGGTTCATAGGGTTGGGTGGGAGGGTTGAGGAGTTTTTCCCCCCCTTTTTTTTTTCTCTGTCTCCCCTTCCTTCCCTCTTGTTCCGCCCTCTACACCCGGTTCTTAGGGAACCGGAGGGGCACTTAGAAATGGAGGCCCTATCAGTGATTACAATTAATGCCAAGGAGTTAAATATCCCGGAGAAGAGACGTATTTTACTGGAGGACCTGAAAAAAAGAGGGAGAAACATAGCTCTGATTCAGGAAACACATTTTAGAAAGGGGGGACTCCCTTTTCTCAGAAATAGGCTTTTCCCGATAGCATACCATGCGACGAACCTGGCAGCGAAGAAGGGGGGAGTTTCAATACTTATATCAGCCAGTACAATGTGGTCCTTAAAAGATTCCCTGGTAGATATAGAGGGGCAATACTTAGCGGTAAAAGGGACTATAGGAGGAGTGATATTTACGTTTGCTACTTTCTATGCCCCTAACGTACACCAAAACCGATTCATGAGGGACTTCCTGGACAGACTAACAGGCTTCCAAGAAGGTCAGTTGATTATGGGAGGAGACCTAAATGTCCCCATGGATCCTATTCTGGACACCTCAACCGGAGTCTCATCGGTTGGGGGAAGCACCCGGAAACGGATTCGGCAGTTGTTACAACAAGGGACGTTAACAGATATATGGAGTTTGATGCATCCAGGGGAGCGAGATTACTCCTTCTATTCGGTTCCGCACAAGATATACTCACGTATTGATTATTACTACTTCATACCGCACAATCAGCTCCACGCAGTCAAAGAAGTTGGAATTGGGGAAATGACCTGGACTGACCATGCCCCAATTCTTTTGGAATATAAAATAGGGGATCCTAGGTCCTCCGGACTGAGTAGTTGGAGATTGAATGAGAGCCTGTTACAGGACGAGGAGGTCTTGAAGGAAGTCCGGAGGGAGCTAAAATGGTATTTCCAGATTAACGACACCCAAGAATGTAACCTGGGGGTAGTATGGGAGGCTCACAAGGCGGTGATCAGGGGGGTCCTGATGAAACATGGGGCAAGGGTTAAAAGGGATAGAGAACGGAGAATAACAACCCTCATGTCAGAGATAACAAACTTAGAAAGACGGCATAAACAGAGTTCTAACCCCAATGTAGGGAGAGAACTCATGATGGCACGTAGACAAATTACTGAATTACTTTTTTACAGAGCAAAAAGGGCGATACAAAATGGTAGAAGGCAGAACTATGAATTCGGCAATAAATGTGGGAAGCATTTGGCAAACTCACTGAGAGAGCAACAAGCAAAAACCTATATCCCTATGATTAAGGGGTCAAGAGGTGAGGAACATGTGTTACCTAAAGAGATTGCACAGACATTCAGTGATTTCTATAGCACCTTATATAATTTACAAACACGCCAACAACAACATGAGACAATGGGAAAGTATATAGAAACATCAGGCATCCTGACTCTAACATTAGAGATGAGCCAAGACATGGAAAGGCCCATTACGTTAGAAGAATTACAGGAGGCAGTGAAAAAAGGGAAAAGAGGGAAAGCACCAGGAGTAGATGGGTTCACTACACTTTATTACAGACTCTTCCTTTCAGAACTAGGCCCCTTTATGGTTAGAATGTTCAATGAACTTGGTGACTCATGCTCTTTTCACACGGAAACCTTAAAAGCGGTAATAGCGGTCATACCAAAAGAAGGCAAGGACCCCTCTCAATGCGGAAGCTATAGACCTATATCACTACTGAACGAGGACCTGAAGCTCTTTGCCAAAATTTTAGCAATACGTATACAGCACTATATACCTGGGCTTATTCATAGAGATCAGGTGGGATTCGTGCAAATGCGCAAAGCCAGGGACAATACGGTTAAGATTCTGAATCTGATCCACTTGGCTGACTCTTGCGGAACCCCATGTGTCTTCCTTGGTACGGATGCCGAGAAAACTTTTGATTGGATAAACTAGCAATTCATGTTTTTGGTTCTGAGACATATGGGGTTCGGCAACAAGATGCTGCTACAATGGATCAGAAGTAACTACACACACCCAACGGCACAGGTTAGAGTAAATGGAATATTGTCGCCATCTTTCAAACTCTCAAACGGGACAAGACAGGGATGTCCTTTATCCCCTCTATTATTTGCGTTATCGGTGGAACCGTTATTAAGTAGGATCCGACTGAACCCTGATATTAAAGGACTGTCTCTTGGAGGTTCGGAATATAAGATCTCCGCTTACGCAGACGATATGATGTACTCTTTAGTGAACCCGATGGAATCCCTCCCTAATTTGTTACATGAATTGAAGGTATACGGTGACGTATCAAATTTTAAGATAAATTACGATAAATCTGAAGCGATGGGGGTGGGGATCTCGGAGGAGGAGATGAGATCCCTACAAGCCAAGCACAGATTTAAATGGACTGACAAGTCACTTACATATCTGGGTACTTCCATCCCGGCGGACCTGACACAGGTTTTCAGACTTAATTTTACACCAATGTTGACGAAAACGCGGGTCCTCCTGGATGGATGGAGGAAGGGGTTCCATTCGTGGTTCGGACGAATTAATATCATCAAAATGAATATACTATCGAAATTTCTGTACCTCTTCCAGACACTCCCTATCGATATACCAAAATCCTTCTTTAGGCAGACGCAAACCCTCTTCAACAAATTTATATGGGCCAACAAAAGTCCAAGAATGAAGAACCACACACTACGTTTATCAAAAAGAGATGGAGGTGTATCGGCCCCAGATATCCTCAGATACTACCAGGCGGCTATTTTAACCCGCCTGATAGACTGGGGGAGACACGGCGGGGCAGAAACTGTGGCCGGGCTTGGAACAAGCCCAATGCAGTAGTTTGCTCCACCTGGCTGCGTGGTGTTACAGAGACTTGCCTTTACTTACCAAGAAACATCCATTGATAGGCCCAACACTGAAAGTGACCCATGGATTATTTGTGAAAGGGACACTGTCTACTTTGGACTCGCCACTTTATCCAATTCTGGGGAACCCACAGTTCACGCCAGGGCTGAGGAGGGGGCCTCTCAGAGGACTAATAGATCGGGGTCTGATACATGCATCTCATTTCTTGAAGGAAGGCTCATGGCACACCACGCGGGAAATGGTTACGGGTGAGCTTCCTTACCGACTGGACATTTGGAGGGCATTACAACTGCGATACTTCTTAGACACTCTGAAATCCCCTATAAGTTATGAACGTAAACTTACAAGATTTGAAGTGTACTGTATTGGCAGTGGAGTGCTTCGGCACACCCTCTCAAGAATTAGTGAGTTATTGAATGTACCAACAGAGGATTTTCAGGCCCTCTTCTTTAACAGGTGGGAGAAGGAGCTGGGGAGACCCTTCACAGAAGATCAAAAGAGTAAAATACTCCAGAATATATTTGAATCGTCAGTCTGTGTGAAAACACAGGAGATGAATTATAAGATTCTATCTCAGTGGTATCGTACTCCGGTAGTATTAAAACGGTACTACCCAGACACCTCTGATAGATGTTGGAGGTGCGGTAAGCAAGAAGGAACCTTACTAAATATCTTCTGGTTGTGCCCAAAGATTTCAAATTTTTGGATAAGGGTTCAGGGAATAGTGCAGACATTTAGTAAAGAAAAACTACCAGATGAATGGCCCTTTTATCTATTACAGGATTCGGAGCTGACGGTAAAGGGATATAGGAAATCTGTGGTTAGTCACCTTTTAAATGCCGCCCGTGCCTGTATCCCAGGGACGTGAAAGCAGACACAACCTCCTACGGCAGGGGTCTTCAAACTGCGGCCCTCCAAGTTGTTCAGGAACTACAATTCCCATCATGCCTAGTCATGTCTGTGAATGTCAGTGTGTTACAATGCCTCATGGGATGTGTGGTTCTACAACAGCTGGAGGGCCATAGTTTGAGGATCCCTGGCCTACGGTAAAGATGTGGCTTAATAGAGTAGAAGAAATGAACAGAATGGAGGACCTGGTATGGACCTCCAGACAGAAACGCAAAGTATATCTTGAAACGTGGGCCGAATGGAACGGGTTCAGATATTCAGAACAAGGGAAGGCCCTGATAGATGTATAATAAAGGGAGACCCGGCCCTGCGGCGGAGCGGAGGGGGGAGGGGTGGATAAGAGAGGAGGAGCTTCTGCCCCCCTTTTTTTTGCTTGTTTTTGGTTATTGGTTATGATTTTGGTTTGACTTGTGGGGAGGGGGGGTGGGTGGGAATGTGGGTGGGAATGTTGGGACAGAGAGTGACATCATAGGGGCCGGTTTGGCTACCCCTCCCTTTTGGGGACATAGAGATCCCCTGGAGGTAGGGAAGGCTTATCGACCTGAGGGGGTGAGTGGGAAAGGTACCTACAGATCCAAAGGCTACCAGAGGTCTAGACGAAGGTCTGTGGGTGGAGAGAGAAGTGAAGTGATGTGATGTGATAGGAACACACTTTTTTCTTCTTTGTATAAAACATGTGATTACGATTTATGTGGGTATCTCCTCTTTTGTTTTTTCCTCTTATTGTATTGTTAAATTATATAATGTTTTTTCCCTTGCTCCTCGGCCAGATGAATGGCCCTCCATCTGTATGTCACCTGGTATGCTCAAAAAATAAAGGAAGATTTAAAGAAAAAAAAACAAAACAAAGTTCAATGCTTCCAAGCATGCGTCGACTTGGTTTCCAGCGGACAGGTTTCTAAGCATGTTTGGAAACTTTTGTCCACTGGAAAACGGTCCGATAGGCCGTAAACACGATCGAACATGTCCGCTGAAACTGGTCTGCCGACCAGTTTCAGCGGACATGTTCGATCATGTGTATGCGGCCTTAGTCTCATATTACAGTTTACAGTTGCAAATATCTGGTTTACTGCAGTTTTGTACCCACACAGCCGAATACTTGAATGACATTCTATGCTCCAGTTAGAAATGATACTGTCTAGATCAATCTTTCTCAAACCTTTTACCCCAGAGGAACCTAAAAAAAGTTTCAGGTCTTGAGAAACCCTTACTAAACCAATTTATTGGAGATCAATGGGAAAATATCCCTTACATTGAAGGTCATTGGAAAGAATGAAGCCCTTGCAGTGTGTTAGATTTTAGCCCTACAGAACAGACAGTGCATAGTCTACATGGGCTTTGCTGCTTAAAGAGGAGCTCCAGACTTTCTCCAAAAAATTAAATCAGCAGCTACACATACTGTAGCTGCTGATTTTTAATATAAGGACACTTACCTGTCCAGGGATGCAGCAATTTTGTCACTCAAGCCGGTTCTTCAATCAGCTTTGGGTGCAAGCACCAGCAAAGAAAATAAGGGAAACAGGAAGTGAAGTCTTGCAGATTCACAGCTGGCATCCTACTGTGCATTTGGGAGCTGGATTGTGCCTTGTGAATGGTCCCATGGTGTTCTGGGACCCTTAATATGTTTGGGAATGAGGGGGGCACTTACGGCTCAGATCACCATGGTCAAAAGTTGGAGCGGGTATCCCCCCCCCCCCATAAAGTGCCAAGTGTGGCAATGGAGGGTGCAAACAAGCAGAGCTTCCCCTTTTGGGTGGAGTGCTTGGGTGCTTTAACTGCATACAGAAAACATTATTCAGGAAAAAGACACAGAGCATACCATAGAATCAGCTACAATCTTATAAACAGTTGGTTGGTTGAAGAATGTATCTCTACTAAATACTGATGTACAGTAGTTGTTGCACAAAATGCAATTCTGTAATCCAACACAGTGGTAGTCAGAATGCTAGCTTTACAGACAGTTATAAGACCATGGGTTTCATGCATCTGGCTCTACCAAGTGGCGTTGGAGCCAGAACTTTGCAGGAATCACCCATGAGAGGCAGGGGTGCACTGCAAAGTAGTGAACCCAATAGCAGACTGCTGCAGGTGGACAGGAAACGTGAACCCAAGATTCCCCAGGGTGTGGAGTCTAAGGTCCAGCAGGTGTTCACCAGAGCCTCTAGTGGTGAGGATGGCCTTCGCTGCAACTGAACCCAGTTCGCGGCCCCTGGGGTCCCCCAGGTCACGCTCCGTAGGCAGAGAGGGGAAGCAGCCACTGAGGACACAAAGGATGGTGATGGGTAAACCGAGGTCGGGGCAACAGGCAGACAAGAGTAACCAAGGGACAGGCCAAAGGTCAGGGTCACAGGCAAACAGGTTACTCAGAGACGAGCCAAAATCGGTACACAGAAAGGTAAACGTAGCACACGGCAGACAGGAACACAAGCTAACAAACAAAGTTGAACAGCAAAGCAGACCTGCAGTGCAACAGTTAATATAGATTCCTGGGATGGCCTGGGGTGGAGCCACACAGGGAGGAGATAATAAAAGGCAGCCAGAAAGAGAGTCAGGCCTCTAATGGACACATGGAGGAGAAGGTAAGCTGACAGACATTATTGCATGTCCATGACAGGCTGGTCTGGATCTTTCGTCTACAAAAGCATAAAAAAATTCAGAACTTTTGCTTTCCTATTTGAAAGCATGGGATGCATTGCACATACTGAAGCATGGAAGCACCCTATATTAAACATGTATTTGTAACCAAACTATTTTATAAATATTATGATATCAATTTTTTTGTACATCAATGCAAACTTTCAAAAATGTAAAATGTACTAAAAACCTTCGTAGTTTCCCCTTTAGAAAAATCTGTACATTTTCCAATGTGTGACCTATCTCTGATCATGGAGTTAGATCAAAATCTTTCTACTTTAAAAATGATAGGTACTTTCCAGATATCTTCTGAGGGATGTTATTCTGGTTGTCTGACAAGATCAATTCATATGTATATAAAGAAATATTTCATCCTTTACGTTAGGAATGTGAAAGCTACTAAGGAGCAAGAAAGAATAAAAAATCATAGTGAGAGCCTGCTGAGCTATTGTGTGGATTGTGTCCTAGAGGAACTTTGTACAATCAATAGGAGATTACCTGTGCTTATGTCGCACTAATGCCACGTACACACGATCGGAATTTCCGATGGCTTAAAATCAGATGGAATTTTTTGTCGGAATTCCGTTCAAGCTGTCTTGCATACACACTGTCAGACCAAATTCCGACCGTCCAAAATGTAAAACACTACGACGAGAAAAGAAAAATTAAGTTCAATGCTTCCAAGCATGCGTCGACATGATTCTGATTCTGGCATGGGTGGGTTTTTTCTCTATCGGAGTTGCACACAGACGATAGGAATTTTTTATATCGTTTTTTTTTCCATCGGGAAAAAATAAAACATGTTCTATTTCTAAATACCAACCGAAAAAAGTGTGCATGCGACATGACTGGTTCCAATAAAAGTAGTGGTACAACAGGACATTAGTACAAGTATACCATAGTCTTCTCTTACAGTATATACATATATACACATAAATAGAAGACTAATATTTATCAATGTTCAGTTTTTTTAATCTTTTTTTAAGTGTAGTGCCCCCTTACTTTCAGAACGGGCGCCACGCTAAAGTTAGCATGGTGAGAGACTTACTTGCTCTCACCTAGGTTGATCTGTTCAGGTTTGGCAGCTGTCAGTTCTGAATTGTCCTGTGGGTCATTCTGCGCTCCAGGGATGTGATCCCATCTCTAGGCGGCAGGTGGCACCAGAGGGATTCAGGCAGAACCACTTTTCCCCAGCAGCCAATTGGAGGAGCGTTTCCCTCGCGGGGCATGCTGGGGAGGGGTATATCTGTGGCAGACGCCATTTTCGGGGTTCTTCACGGGTGCCTGGTTCCAGGTGCGGCACCCACCTTCAGGGTGTGCGCACATCACGGGCCCCACCACTATGGCCTCCCTGGTCCGGGCCCGTGCCACGCGGAGTTCCTGACTCTGGGCCCTCATGGTTCAGAGACACTGAAGCGACTGGGGAACCTTAGTGACTGACTGGGGTTCCGTATCTCAAGAAGACAGAATTGAGGGGATATGCTCTATTGCTCTTAAAGTGGATGTAAACCCAAAACATTTTTTTCTTTTATGTCACAATGTAGAGTATAAGATTTCCTATCATCTGTGTCCAGTCTTGCCACACAGAGTTATTCCAGATCTGAGTAATCCTCTTTCAATATTCAGTAAAATGAACAGCCTTCCAGATAAAAACTTGCCTAAATAAAAAGTCAGTTTTCTCTATTCTTGCTTTGAGTGAGAGGTTATTTATTTATTTATTTACACATCTAGCTTGGACATGTTTATCATATGTTATGTTCTGTTTATCATAACGAGGTATAAAAAGTGAGAAATCCACCCCTCCCCCACATATCACATCCTGGTAATATACAATGAACTTTGGATCACCTCATGTTATGATAAACATAACATAGCATATGATAAACATGTCCAAGCTAGATATGTAAATAACCTGTCACTGAAAGCAAAAACAGAGAAACAGACTTTATAATTTGGCAAGTTTTTATCTGGAATTCTGTTAATTTGCACTGAACATTAAAAGAGGATTACTCAGCGCGGGATTAACTCTGTGTGGCAAGACTGGGCACAGATAATAGGAAATCTTATACTCTACATTGTGACATGCACTTTAAGTACCAGACCTGTGGCAGAGGCCTCTACTAATCTTCTAGAGCCAAGTCGGTGGCAGCGACTTGTTCCTTCTCAGCTTTCTCAGTGACACTCTGGCTGCCAGGTCTGTGTGAGAGGCCTGTCCAGGTGCACTACACCCACTCCGGCTGGAGTGGCGACGTGATTGATTTAACAGAAGGCAGGACTGTCCAAGCCTGACTCTGCAAAGTTACTCTTCTTTCATCAACCTTTTACTATCTACCTCAAGTTGAGGACCAGGAAAATAAAGCATTAAGAAAACTTTAGCTACAGGTTGGACATTCGTTACTGCTTTGCTCACTACATCCACCCCTAGACACCACACAGAGGTAACTTAATTTGCCGATCCCAATCTAACCAGTGGCTCCTGAATGGGGTAGCGCTACATAAGGTATTGAACAATAAAGTATGGCATTACACACGGTAACTATTTCAGAAATAGACATTAAAACCATTACTTTAAATAGGAAGAGGATATCAGTGAGAAAACCAACAAATTTCCCTAACAGCCACATGGAAAAATTATCAACAGTAGGTTATTGCCTCAACTTCAAATATAGCCTGTTTTTCAAACAGAACTGTGGTGGGAAGCTCAAATTATAATATATATATATATGTATATATATATATTTTTTGTATGGGTCATTCACATACCTATAAGAAAAAGAAATAGAGTGAGACAAATGTGACCCTAACTAGCAGGTACCGAGCCAATGAGAGGTAGGGAACATCACGTATCTGTCTTAAACTGTACCAGACTTGGCTCTCTTCCCCGATATTGTAGGGGCGGCACCTATTGATAATCGCATACTGGTAGATTTTTTTTCTTGGTAATATAGAAAAATGGATGACACCTTAGGTGTCAGGAAGAGAGAGAAATGGGGAGGTGGGAGGAGAAGGGGAAAAGAAGAAAAAAAAGGGGAGAGAAAATTAAAGGGACAGAAGGGGGAAGTAAGAGGGAAGGGAGGGTATAGAGTTTTGGCGGGGTCGACTACTCCAGACTTCCGATTTGAAGGAAATTGCTCAAGTGTATGTCTCATAATTGTATGAGAACCAGAACAAATCCCAGTGTCTCCAACATGTATTGTGTTCCTACTTTCTTTCAGTAAGGGCTGCCGTCAGGCGTTCCATCTGTTGTATGTCCTTCACCCTGGAAAACCACTACAACACCAAAGGCGGAGACTGTTGCTTCCACATGCTGGGGACGCAGGCCCTTGCATTATTTAAAAGGCGTTTCAGTAAAGATTTGTGATATCGCTTACAGGACATAGGGGTCATATTTACCAAAAAGGTGCCATCAGTGGACATTCCCAGAAGATGTGGAGTACCGCACCTTCAGGACAAAGAGCTATGTCCAGGGAATATTGGCCAATGTTCAGTTTTAATATAAATTCTTGTTACAAGACATAACAAGTCATAGGTTCGAATGACTAACTTTACTTGGAAAGAAAATGTATTATTGCATTCACCTTGAGTGGTTCACATATCTGGATAACTTCACTAATAAGGCTCATTGTTTAGGCTTTTGCATTTAAATATAAAAGCTTTTTAAATAAATTAGGGCAAAAGGCCTACTGCACATTTCAGAAACCAGATGGCAGTTTATTCAAGCCATACCAAAATAGTTTTATTATTATTTTGTGCGTATGGCACCCTCTAACCATGTTCATGCCTGAGGCCAATTCAAAGAAGCGTCACCCCCAGCCAGAGTTTTCCCCTATTAAGGCATTAGTACAATACATCGTTTTATATAAAAGAGAGTAGCATTTATCAGGGAGACCTGCATCTTACCAGCAACAGGTTCCATATTACCAAGGAGATCTCCACGTTTTCCAGGGAAAGCTGGCATGTTGGCAGAGAATTTTTTTCGTTTACCAGAGCCTGGCACATGCTACTAGAGAAAATTCAGGAAAGGGGCAAATACATAGACTACCATACTAGAAGGTACTTGCACTTGTTAACAGAAAAAACATTTTAGGATAGGTTAGGTTCACTTGTATCACCTGCCAGAAAAAGACAACTCACTGCAGCTCTGATGATAGTCTAATAATCTGCAGCTCTCGTGGCAGGCTCACTCTATTAATACTTGGGCTGAGCATCTTTGGGCATTTTTTGGAGCATATGTACAGCAGGCAGTTTTTAGCTTTTTTTGCTAGCTTTTCAGGCTACAACATTATTTTAACATCTTTTATATTTATAATTTTAACTAATGAAAAACTAGTTACTAAGAAAGAAAATGTCATTTGGGGTCAAAACACACCATTCTGCCTCATATGAAGCTTATGTACTTTTTCTAGTGATGAGTTTCAGCAGACGCTATAGTCAGGTGTAAACTAGCACCATTGAAAATAATTGAAAATGTTGTGCCAGATTCAGATACATTTTCGTATCTTTCCGGCAGCGTAGCGTATCTCATTTACACTACACCGCCGTAACTGAATGCGGCAGGTCCCGTATTCAGAAAGAACTTGCGCTCTAAGTTACGGCAGCGTAGTGTAAATGGGCCGGCGTAACAGCGCGTAATTCAAAATAGGCAGGTAGGGGACGTGTTGTATGTTAATGATTCGTGCCTCCACGTAAATGACCTGCCGAACGAACGGCGCATGTGCCATCCGTGGACGTATGCAAGTGCGCATGCTCAAAATTCACGTCACAAATAGTCAATGCTTTCAACGTGAACGCAACTTACGCCCAGCCCTACTTACGCAAACAACGTAAACGAAGGAAAATTTGACGTTGTCCCAACGTCCATACTTAACATTGGCTACGCAGTAGCAGGGGTAACTTTACGCAAACGAAAAAAAATGCGCCGGGCGCACGTACGTTTCTGAATCAGCGTATCTAGCTCATTACCATATTCAAAACGTAAATCGACGGAAGCGCCACCTAGCGGCCAGCGTAAATATGCAACTTAGATGCGACGGCGTAAGAGACTTACGCCGCTCGTATCTTATCAAAATTCCGGCGTATCTTGCTTTCTGAATACAGAAAAAAGATACGCCGGCGCATCCTAGAACTTACGCGGCGTATCAACAGATACGCCAACGTAAGTTCTTTCTGAATCTGGCCCCTAGTGTTCATTGTTGAAGCACTTCCGATGAAGCTTAAATTCATACTACAAATCTCAATGGGGTTTGAATGGGGCTAAATAAGATGTAAATTTCTACCCAATTTGAAACCGAGGACTGACATTCTTGGCACATCTTGGTTTTGATTTACAAAAGGCAAATAGGCTGTTGCAAGGTAATTTTACCTTAGCTTAGTGAATGGGGTGAAGCTCTGTTGACCTTCATTAGCCAATTATGTGCAAGCAAAATACTGCTTTTTTTTTTAATATATTCCTTGCTCATGATTGGGGCATTCCTTGCAAAGTGATTTTTCACTACATTCACCAAGCTAAAAAATATTCCCTTGCAAAGTGATAATTCCCTAGAAAGGTAAACATCATATTTGCCATATCGATCCCTTAGCTCATCCTTTGACTTTAAATATTAAATGCCAAAGCCTCTACTATCAATAAAGCCCTGTTTTTTGACAATTAAATACATGGAGAAGCATAGCGTTCAGAGAGAGAAAATCATAAAGGATACATTCATCTTTATGGAAAAAATTCTAAATGCACATATTTTTGCAGGAAATAAACGTGTATTTATTATTTTTTCCTGCAGGAGCCTGGAAAGCACGACACCTGCAATCAGTAGATCACAGGTACAATGTAGGCTCCTCGCACAGAAACTAGGTTCTTTCAAGCTAGACGCAAGTAGATACTAAACTTGTTCTCTCCTTTATATACATGAATCCATGCAGCCATAATGGATAGACGAACAGCGATGTGTGTCATTTACTAAGGCTAAAAACATGGCTGTAAGGGAGTTTTTTTCTGCACAGTCATTTTTTTTTGTAATATATTTATTTATAAGTAATATAACATAAAAGAACAACGATTTCGGGGTATGTTATAAAGGCAACCTTAATCCATTACCAAAGTATATATTATTTCGTATTTGTTAATCTTGAATTAGGTCTATGTAATGTCTTAGGTTTTCTCTATCAATATACAGTATATCTGACCAAAATCCCCAAACTATTGTCTAGGCTCATACAAACGAATAAACATTAATCCAAAAACCCAGCACCTGAATGCACAGTCATTTTTAATGTAGTTTAATTAAAATAGTTATTTTTATAATTACCAGTCCTGAGTCCAGATATCAAACAATTTTATAGATTTCTATTTTTCCCAGACTGGAACAAACGAAATCATCCCAGAACAAGGCATTTTGCAAGGTCTCACCTCTATTGTTAACATGGGCTAACAAGGCAATGAATTCTATGCTTTGTTTTCACAGTGCTTCCCCACTCACTAGACTGTGTCCCTCGGCACCCTTGCTGCCTATAAAACAGCCTCTAGTGCACACTGATCGCTGTAGCTGCACATGCTTTATTTTGTTGTAACTATCTAAGCTTCTCTTTGGCTTCTGCTAGAGGTGATATCCACTCCTGGTTTCTGTTTAATATTAAGCCTCGTACACACGTCCGATTTTCCCGATGGGAAAACTGCGAGGAGAGCTTTTGGCCCGGCCATGTGTATGCTCCTCACAGTTTTTCCGACGGGAAAACTGCCCAAAAACCGCCGGACAAAAAAAGAGAACCAGCTCTCTTTTTTCCCGCCGGGAAACCGGCAGACTTCTGGCCTATGGGAATAACTGCGATGGAGCATACACACGACTGGGATTCCCGACCAAAGCTCCATCGCAGTTTTCCTGTTCGGAAAACATCTCGTGTGTACGGGGGGAAGACTGACCGAGCCGCTTCTTGGCTTTCCCCTCGGGTTTCCCATCGGTAAAAAGTCTGCCGGGAAACCTGATCGTGTGTACCAGGCATTAGGAGTCCATGATTGACAAATGTTCTCTGCAAGAAGTCTGACCATTATGTAGGTTGTCCCATACTGCCTATTCTTCCAGGCAGGTGCACCAAAGTATATATTTTTAAAAATCTTACAAGAATTTTGACAACTTTATAAGTTATTACCCTGCGAGTCATTATGGGGATTAAAAAAGTGACTAAATCCTTGACAAATGCTCCCTCAAGCCTCTGAAGACCACCACGTGCCTATCAGATGGTGCACCAGTAGAAAATGATACAAAAACACAATACATCACACAAACAATATGTTAATACTGGCTTGGACTCTATAGTGTATGATTTTTCTTCCTTGAGAACACCCTAAGAGCATATTTATCCTACAGTAACAGGGTAACAGGTGGAAGAACCAAATGGCTGGAACATCTGCTTTTTCGCTTTGTTTTTCTTCCTCCCAGAAAAATTTATGGTTACTTTTCAGTAAATTCCCATTTTATATTTGTGTAAAGCCTGTATTAATGGAATCATTCTATCATGTGTTCCATAAAAGGAAATGTTTTACTTCCCCTATTTTATTTGCTTTTAATGAAATGGGAAATAACTCTTACCATATAAACTCATATATAAATCTAATGCTTATGATAGGCAGAAAGGTTGTATTTATGAAAGGCTATAAAAAGTAACAAACAGTCATCCAATATGTGGTTTTAATTTTAGGGGCATTGATCTTCTAGAATAATACAGATCCAAATGAAAAGCATCAATAAAGCATGCTGTAACATGCTTTGTCATGGGTCGCCCAAAATATTAAGCAATGCAGCGCTACTTTTTTACTTCTGTCTGTTTCTTCCCACCCTAGCAAACAATATTTTAACCTTTTCTTACTTTTTTATAGTTAAAAGAAATTGTTTTGGTTGGATTTAGGATTTAAGGCACAGTAAGCCCAGTGCAAACAACCAACTGGGTCTCCAATAAGTAGGTGCGCATTCTCATGAGACTTGGGATTGGTTTTCTAGAAAGCTGCGGAAAGTCCAAGTGACGTCACTGCTATCTAGGAAAATAAAAAAAAAGACTGTGCTCTATAATTTTATATATATATATATATATATATAAAACACACACACACCCTGTATTACCAAAAGTATTGGGACGCCTGCCTTTACACAAACTTGGTGCACTGTTGCTTAGTCATGTTGGAAGGGGACCTCCTCAAACTGTTACCACAAAGTTGGGAGCATGAAATTGTCCAAAATGTCTTGGTATACTGATTGTTTAGGAGTTCCCTTCATTGGAACTAAGGGGCCGAAGCCCAACCCCTGAAAAACAACCGCACACCATAATCCCCCCCTCTACCAAATGATTTGGACCAATGCACAAAGCAAAGTCCATAAAGACATGGATGAGCGAGTTTGGGGTGGAGGAACTTGACTGACTTGCATAGATTCCTGACCTCAACTTGATAGAACACATTTGGTAAAATTTGAGCAGAGACTGCGAGCCAGGCCTTCTCATTCACAGAAGTGTCTGACCTCACAAATGCACTTCTGGAAGAATGGCCAAACATTCCCATAGACTCACTCCTAAACCTTGTGGACAGCGTTCCTAGAAGAGTTGAAACTGTTATAGCTGTAAAGGGTGGGCCAACTCAATATTGAACCCTACGGACTAAGACTGGGATGCCATTACAGTTCAAAGGCATGTGTCCCAATACTTTTTACAATATAGTGTGTGTGTGTGTATATATATATATATATATATATATATATATAAAAATATATATATTTTTTTTCTCTCTTTTGTTGTGATTTCACATTGAAGGCTAACAAGAAGGTTAGGTGTATTTAGTGAAAGTTCAAGATATCCACAAAGAGGCGGCACATCTGTTTGCCAAAATCACCTGAGCCAGGCCCTCAGATACATTATACACCTTTTATTCAGTTCCATAGATTCATACCGCGATAGCAATTGCAGGATAGTTGGCTTTCCTATGAAACTAGGGGAACCAGACGGTTACTGGATGTGGGGTCTTTATAAAGCTTTTTCCCGCTTCTTATAGCCAAAAACTTTGCCCCTACACTATCAAGATACAGCAAGCAAAGCTTAGTGTTTTTTTTTAGAAATTGACATGTGTATGGATGTTCTTACACTTTATTAAAACAAAAAGAAAAAAAAATTGAACTGCAATTTTGACATAGGAACCTTTATGTCACAGGACGACTTACGACTGTTGATTCGGTAGCTTGTGACATGTGTTTATCAGTTTCTTCAATAAATGCTCAGACTGCAGAGAGTTATGGTTTCTATCAACCCTCTATCTGAGGTTTGTGGATAATTGGCAGGAGGACAGGGACGCAGGTGGTGACAAAAAGTCAACAGAAAACGTTTGATCGTCTGCTCACCCTTAAGCATGTTTTGTACGATCCGTGCTGTCTGTTACTTTTCCCAATGCTGCATCCATAGCTGTAGCCAAAGGAATAAATGATTGACCTTGATCTCATGAAGTCGGAGCATGCGGCTCCCAAGTGAGTCTGGGATGTCTGCTGCTGAAAAGTCTGATGACCTTATGACACAGCAGACAGTGTTAAATAACAAGCTGCTCTAAAAGCTTACTGAATAAAATAGCATGACAACTCATTAGAGCAGTTTCAAGTTTAGGAAAAACTTAACTGTTTTCTATATTTATATGTATTAAAAATCTGTTTGCTATAATGTGTAATAATTATATACAATCACATTAGTGCATCATGGGTGCAGGAATACAAAATACGAACAATTGTATTTGAATGCATCTAAAATACACTCTAGCTAGACTAAATATTTAACATGGACATATATGTGGGGAGCAATATATACCGGTTATACATGAGAACATTAGGCCACCCCAGTGTGTAAAATCCTAAAGTCTCCAGTAAATTGAGTGTGTATTTATATATCATTTGCACAGGCTTTTTGTTCATTAAAACGGCATGGAAATTCATTCTGTGTAAATGGGGCAAAGCTGAATGTTCTCAGGTATTAAGCCCCGTACACACGATTGGAATTTCCGATGGAAAAAAACTGACTTTTTCCATCGGATATTCCGACTGTATGTATGCCCCATCGGACTTTTTTACGAGGAATTCCATAGGAGTTTAGATAGAGAACATGTTCTCTTTTACTCCGATGGAATTCCGCTGGAATTCCGATGTGAGTTTGGCCAGGCTAAAGCCTGATCGTGTGTACGGGGCATCAGTCTCTGCAGACCAAATGTTATCCACTGAAACCTAACTGTGTGAATGGGAAACATATTAAATTATGGCCACTAGATTGTGTTGAGAAGCATACTTATTACCAGGGGCGGACTGACAACTCATGGGGCCCCCGTGCAATAGAAGATTATGGGGTCCCCAGTCTTACAGATGGTCACCACGCCAGGAGGCAGTGCAGAGTCGGGGCAGCTAAAATCACTGGATTTTCACATCAAAAGCATGTCAGTTTCAGACATATCATGGACAGATGTAAAAAAAACACAGATATTTACAAACTGTCCCTGGTTTTACTGAGCCTGGCAACCCTGATGGGGCCCCCTAGTGGCATGGGGCCCTCGGGCAGTGCCCGAGTGACTCAATGGTCAGTCCGCCCCTGCTTATTACCTATGATACTCTGTGCCATCTAGTGGTCATAATGCAGTATTTTCTCCATTAACACATTTGTATTCAAAGAATGATATTCATTCTGCAGAGAATATAACCTGAGAACATTTAATGAGTCCCCATTCTGACAGAGAGTTTTTACATGCAGTTTTGATAGACGAAAAGCTATGCAAATATTTTATAAATACCCCCTTGATGTTCTGAGAACACCTTTTTCCAAGACCTATGATCAAGATTGGATTTCCCCATAGACCCAGCAGTTCTGTATGTACTGATAGATGTCAACAGCAAAGAGGCAGCTTCCTAAAAACCTATCACTATACAGTATATAATTTCCCATTGCCAGCATTATCTTCCTAGATAAACAAATTATCAATTCAATCAATTATCCAACAATGTGCAGATGAAATATTTAATTTGTTGATTTTTTTTCATGTATTCAGATAACTGAAGTGAATCTTCATACAATTTATTTTGTGAACATTTACATCCTTTGCATGTTCTCCCTGTTTCTGTGTGGGTTTTCTCCAGGTACTCCAGTTTCCTTCCACACTCCAAAGACATGCTGGTAGGTTAATTAGCTCCTGTCTAAATTGTTCCTACTATGGGCCAGATTCAGGAACACTTGCGCTGGAGTATTTCGATATGCGCCGCATAACTGTGATGATGCGCCGTCGTTTCTATGTGCCCGTACCCACCAAACTAGATGCGCCCAATAACGGGTCATTTGCGACCGGCGGAACGTTCCGACGCCAGAGTATCGTCAGCGCTTAATTTCGCTGGGCGCATCAGTCGCGCCTATCGATTTCCCCTGCAAATATGCAAATGAGGGATTTTTCCCAATTCACGAACGGATTAGCACCATACGCTGGCTACATGCGCCGCGCGTATCTCGTCCGTCCGGCGCAAAGTTATTTCTACAAAAGGCTGCTTTATCTTTACTCCAGACGGTCACAGGTCTGCAGGAGAGCAGCTACAGCAGCGTTACCGACGATAAGAGCTAGCTGAGCACCCCCACTTGCAGGACAACACCTCTGTCCATGCTTGTCTGTCAAATTTTACAGCCATGGAGGAAGACATCATAGGTCTCCATAGCCGAGATGACGGCTGTCAGCTCCTGGCCATTAAAGTTCAGCCTTCTCCTTTGTGTTTGCGGGGAACGGGAGCAGCCATCTCAGAACAAAAGTAACATCACTGCGGGGAGGGGGAGCAGGATATACTTTAGTGCCGGAATGGCGCTTCTACGGGCGCATTTAAACGCCCAACGGAAGGCATTGCGCTGACGTTTCCCGGGAAGTGGTGCCGACGGAAGTTGTGAGCATGCGCACAAGGGGGGCGAGTGGAGCCGCACTCACTGCGCATGCTCCCTGGATGATGCGCTGAACGTAAGCCTCTGCGCTGGGCTCCGCCCATCATTTACATATGATCACACCCACTTCCACTTGCGTCGGGTTACGCCAGCGCATTATCGTTACTCTGGCGCAAGTTTACGCGCAACTGCTATGTGAATTACAGGACTTGCGCTGAAAGGGTCTTCAGAGTAACGTAAATGAGAAGCGTTACTCCAGAGGAAAGATACTCTCATCTACCTGAATCTGGCCCTATATGTATGAATATGAGTTAAGGACCTTGAATCGTAAGCTATTTGAGGGCAGGGACTGATGTGAATGTACAATATACAATTTATGAATAGTGCTGCGAAATTTGTTGGCGCTATAAAAATACCTGTAATAAATAAATAAAAAATCTGCCTCAGCGTCACAATAGCCAGTACAAAAAACATGAAAACAAAAGAAAAAAAATATGTGTCTATGGAACCAGATATAGAAAAAAAACACATATCAGACGGGTTGGCCCATGACTGTTGGTCAAGCGATTGTGCAGTATGTGAATACCCCTGATTATTTCGAAAGTAAATAGTCAAGGCGGTTGGATGCCACAAAAATGCTTAAAGCAGTCCTCGTACAAATGAAATCCCACCAATCGAAGATCCAAGTACTATGCAATGAAGAAAGATGTGGTTCACCTAATCTTTTGCTGTATTTGTCCTTAAAGCCCAACCAAAATATTACACCCTTTTATCTTTGCATAGTTCCCCACATTATGATTTGTGACTACCCTTTCTTCTCAGTGAAAATGTTGCCTCCTGCTCTCCCATGACTGTGCTCTGTGGTGACAGAGCTGAGTAGCAGCCAGGGCCGTCTTAATAGCTCTGTGGGCCCCTGGGCAACGTAATGCTCTGGAGCCTCTACATTATGGCAGTGCAGGTAAACGGACATCAAGTAGGTAGGAGGCAGACTGCCTCCCCTGTGTATCTATTACTATGAAATCATGGGGCCCCCAACTTCGAGGCAGCGTGGGCTCAAGGACCAGCTGCTTTGGGGAGAGTGCAGGGCCCCCATGTAGCTAGGGCCCCTGGACAGTGCCCAGGTGTGCCCTCTCATTAAGACAGCCCTGGAAGCAGCCACACCTTTCATCACAAGCATCCTCACGCAGACTTGTATTTCCGTGCTGGGGAGGGGTCTGTCTGTCCCGGTGTGTTACATTAGACAGTGCACTGCTATTTCTACCTTCCCTGTAACAAGAAAGGGAAGGTAGAAATAGGAAAATAAAGCTTGTATGTACATTTTGTCACGTGTATTAAAGGGGTGTTCCAGCCCTAAGTTGTGTTTATTAAAAGTCAGCAGCTACAAAAAGTGTAGCTGCTGGCTTTTAATAAACACTCACTTACCTGCTCCTACGTTCCAGCGACGCGCCGACCGGGGCTCCGCTCCTCTGCCCCCCTCCCCGGCCGGCGTCTCCATCCTGACTGTGGGCACCCAGCCGTGACAGCCTTCGGCTTCACGGCCGGGCACCCACTGCGCATGCGCGAGCCGTACTGCGCATGCGTGCGCGGCGCGGCTCGCCGCTGATTGGAGAGGCGATCGCATGGGACCTGTCAGTGTCCCATGTGATCGCCTACAGGGAGGGGGCTGGTGTAGGCGATTAAGCTTAATCGCCTAACCAGCCCCTCGGCGGAAGCAGGAAGTGGGACAGGAAGTCCCACTCCTACTGAAGCCCCCACTCCCCCCCCAAAAAAATTACATGCCAAATGTGGCATGTATGGGGGTGAGGAGTGGGATGAGAAAAGGTCATTTTTTTGGGTGGAACACCCCTTTAAGCGTTAGAGGAAACCTGTACTAAAAAAAGTATAGGGTCTGCAATCACCAGCCTTCTAGTGAAAAGGCTAGCTACCTGGCTGTCTCTGACCTCAGTGTTTTAAACCTTTGACCAAGAACAGGAATGAAGCAACCAAAGTAAGCATGAAACATGAAGTCAGAACTCCCGATCTACCTACTTGTTGGGGATCCACAAATCTTCTAATACTGAAGCAACTAGTTCAGTGTGATAGACCAGTTTCAGCGGACATGTTCAATCGTGTGTACGGCCTATCGGACCGTTTTCCAAGGGACCAAATTTTCAAAATATGCTTGAAAACCTGTCTGCTGGAAACCTGTCCGTCGGACAGGTTCGATGGTTAGTACACAAAATCATCGGACCAAAAACCTGCGCATGCTCAGAATCAAGATGACGCATGCTTGGAAGCATTGAACTTCATTTTTTCATCACGCCGTTGTGTTCTACGTCACCGCGTTCTGGTCCGAGGGGATTTTGGTCCGATGGTGTGTACGCACATCAGACCAACAGACCACTTCAGCCTGGTCCGTCGGACAAGTTTCATCGGACATGTCTGATCGTGTGTACGCAGCCTTAGCCATGTCTATTGCTGTTCCTGGTTCTACCCACATGATTATTTAGCTGTGAGGGCTGCTCAGGGAAACTACAGTGACAGCTATGTTTGCCAGCTTGTAATATAGTCCCACATATTGGCAATTTTTACATTTTGGACCTGCTGAGCTGCATTATGTGAAGCTAACTTTGAGAAGGCAAACCATTAAAGTACCTTCTAAATAAATAATTTATTTCTACAGATGTTTGCCATTACTGTCCCTATGTCTATAAGCTGCGTTCTTTTGGCAGAGCCTGGTACAGCATTTCCTGGTTTGTTTTGCGCACTTCAGTAAATACTTGTTGCTCATATTCATTCTTTAAATGATTAATATTTACTAAAAGCAGCATTTTCTCCTTTGTCTTCTATTAACTAAGATTAGAAACGTTTTTGCTTAGTTTTGCCTAGATTTAAATGGACGGTCTACCTTGCCTCTAGTTTCAAACCATCAAACAATAGGTAATATGTTACACATTTAAATTAACAAGTCATTGGTAGACATGTGCATTAGTTTTCGTTAGAATGCATTTTCGTCCGAAAATCGGGTATTTTCGTTATCGTTTTAACGAACGAAAACGAAAGCGCATGAAACGAAAATCGAAAGATCCGACATAAAAAATGCTTTATTTTCGTTTTCGTTCAGATCCGACGATTTTCGATGCTTTGTTGAATTTCCGTCGTTCAATTTCACAAAGTCATCGAAAATCGTCGTTCTGAATACAGTGAATAGGTATATTCACTGTATTCAGAACGACGATTTTCGATGCTTTGTCGAATTTCCGTCTTTCAATTTCACAAAGTCATCGAAAATCGGCGTTCACTGTATTCAGAACGACGATTTTGTCGAATTTCCGTTGTTTAATTCGACAAAGTCATCGAAAATCGGCGTTTTCGGACGAAAACTTTCCCGACGAAAACGAAATAAATCAAAACGATTTTCGGGAGTAACTAAATAAATTTATTTTCTGGACGAAAACTAAACGAAATATTCCAGTCTGCACATGTCTAGTCATTGGTAGCTGTTCGCCTCCTTCTTGAACCCTTTCTATGCTTACAGTGGATGTGCTGTTTCTTAGTGTGCACCAGTGCCATCTTATGGTACATACTAGGTACTGCGATGTGAGCTCACAGCAACGTTCTCATGACATCATTATAACACTAGATTTAAATCTGGCTAAGTGCACTGCCACTGTGACTGAACGTTTACATACTTCTTCATTTGAAATTTAACCTACTGATATTCTTACCTGCTACTTCCATAACCACTTTTCTGAAAAACAGAAATATGTTCCTTTGTTGCTGAACTTCACTCTTTCTTGGCTATGACCATTGGCTTCAGATTTATTCTTCCTAATAACAACTTGGCTTGTTTTCAAATTTTTGTGGTTTGTCTGCCACCGGACGCTGCCTTCTTACTGGTTTTGAATGAAACCCCTGTCCACCAGCTTTCCCCTGTCAACCACCTTTACCACCTCTACATTGGTGGTCATTAATATAGGTGCCCCCTCACATCGTTGGTCAGTGGGAGAGTTGCCCTCTTACATTGATGGCCAGAAGAAGGAATTCCAGGAATTTCCTTTTTAGTAGGATGAATACACTGCTCAATGAATCTCTAGCACCTTTTGGAGCCATTTCAGGTTTATGCTAAACTTCTGTTGAGAAATTGACAGTTTTGCAGGTTATGCCCTGAGTTATATGTGCTGTGCTAAACTCCTGAGGCCTAATCTTGTCTGATGACCTCATTCATACCAATTTTGCTAAAAAAAAGAGAGCTGGGGACACTGGACCATACATAGGAACCTCGAATGGTATGGTTGCTGCACTCATCTACCTGGTACAAAGAAGTCACAGGAACCATATTGGATGTGCAATAGCAGTTGCTCCTGAAGTCCCGCTTCCGGACATGACCCCCATACGTCCAATCACAGTGTGTCAGATACTGAACAAGGCGGGGAGACAAGCAAAAATGTGAGCTGCCTCCTCCCTCTCCGCTGCTGCTGTCACCACCGCCGCCTCCTCCGGTGTGGGAATACTGTAGTCAGCAGGACAGTGTAGTATGGTGGTCAATGTAGTGTAGTAAAGTATGTTGGTCAGTGTAGAATAGTATGGTGGTCAGTGTAGTGTAGTATGGTGGTCAGTGCAGTGCAGTATGGTGGTCTGTGCAGTGCAGTATGGTGGTCAGTGTAGTGTAGTATGGTGATCAGTGTAGTGAACAGTATAGTACAGTGGTCAGTGTAATGTAGTATGGTGGTCAGTGTAGTGTAGTGGACAGTATAGTGGTCAGTGTAGTTTTCAGTATAGTGTAGGGGTCAGTGTATTGTAGTGTAGTTCTCAGTGTAGCGGACAGTATAGTATAGTGGTCCAGGGGCGGACTGACCATTGAGGCACTCGGGCACTGCCCGAGGGCCCCATGCCACTAGGGGGCCCCATCAGGGTTGCCAGGCTCAGTAAAACCAGGGACAGTATGTAAAAACCTGCCTCCTGGCATGGTGGCCATCTGTAAGCCTGGGGGCCCCATAATCTCCTATTGCCCGGGGGCCCCATGAGTTGTCAGTCCACCCCTGAGTGGTCATTGTAGTGGACAGTATAGTATAGCGGTCAGTGTAGTGTAGTGGACAGTATAGTATAGTGGTCAGTGTAGTGGACAGTATAGTATAGTAGTCAGTGTAGTGTAGTAGACAGTATAGTATAGTGGTCAGTGTAGTGTAGTGGACAGTATAGTATAGTGGTCAGTGTAGTGTAGTGGACAGTATAGTATAGTGGTCAGTGTAGTGGACAGTATAGTATACTGGTCAGTGTAGTGGACAGTATAGTATACTGGTCAGTGTAGTGGACAGTATAGTATAGTATAGTAGTCAGTGTAGTGTAGTGGACAGTATAGTATAGTAGTCAGTGTAGTGTAGTGGACAGTATAGTATAGTGGTCAGTGTAGTGTAGTGGACAGTATAGTATAGTAGTCAGTGTAGTGTAGTGGACAGTATAGTATAGTGGTCAGTGTAGTGTAGTGGACAGTATAGTATAGTGGTCAGTGTAGTGGACAGTATAGTAAAGTGGTCAGTGTAGTGTAGTGGACAGTATAGTGTAGTATAGTATAGTGGACAGCATAGTGGTCAGTGTAGTGTAGTGGACAGTAAAGTAATCAAGTTGGTCAGGGACTCTGGGAGTGTTTAAGTCTGCAGGTTAGGGGTTCGCAAATTACTTGCCTTGCCCCGGGTGCTGACAACCCACGCTACGCCACTGGTGCAGAGAATGTAGTAGCCAGAATAAAAATGTACCTAACCTAGTAAAACAGGGCTACACATGGTTGGTATTTGTGGTTAGAATTTCTGCCTAGCAGCACTAGGGTCGTTGGTTCGAATCCCAACCATGGAACTACATGCCTGGAGTTTGCATGTTCTCCCTGTGCCTGTGGGGGTTTCTCCTGGTACTTAGGTGTCCTCCCACACTCCAAAGACACACTGGGGGGTCGGTTAATTGGCTCCTGTCTAAATTGACCCTAGTATACTGTATGTATAAATGTGAGATAGAGATCTCCGATTGTAAGCTTCTTGAGGGCAGGTACTGATGTGAAGGTGCTATATATATATATGTAAAGCTCTGCGTAAATTGAAGGCGCTATATAAGTACCTGTGATAAACAAAATAAAATAAAATATTTTGCAAGTGATTCCTAGTGAGTGTAAATGTTGAACATGTTCAGCTAGTTGGTGGTCTATTTTATTATGGTTATATGCCGGGTAGGATGCATTGGTCTGATTTTATGTAGGAAAAGTAAGCAGTGGTTTTAAATGCGAATCTTTAATCAGTGTTTAGAGTGCGTAAGCCCTTATTAGTGTAATATTAATACATTATTGGAACACAAACAATAGTTGTGCATTTGCATCTAATTGCATGAATAGAATGGGGCAAAATGAATCACCTTTAACATTTTAACAATAAAAATAACTGCCAGTGAAAAACCTGAAAAAAAAGGAAAGCAGCAATCAGACAGCAAGATGACGGATCTGAATAAATCACTGCATCGCAAACAGAACCCTGTTGGCAAAAATAGCCAGAGGGCAAAAAAAAAAAAGAAAAAAAAATATTTTGTTTATAATTTTATGATTCAATGCAACAAGCAAGTATGTACAATAATCTATGATTTTAGCAGTGCTGTGAACTTGGAGGTCAACTCCAGACAGATTCCAATTATTGTAGGCAGTGTAGTCAATTAAAAATAATAATGAATAATACATTTATTTTTAAAAACAACTTTAAATGCTTATGTAAAGCAGAAAACTGGGAAAGGGTGTCCAAAACATTGTGACAGGAGGAGATAGCTTAATAAACAGAGAGATGAAACATACTGTAACTGTGCTACTGCTGGGCCTACGCTGTCCAATCACAGAGAGACAGGGAGGTGAGCAGGCTTTGTCGCTTAATTGATGTGAGATCATGGAAAATTTAGTACACAAACTTATATTAACCACAACTGCACTCAAACAACACCAGATACAAATGTGTACATGACTCAAATTAGAAAAATTGTTATGCCGTGTCTTTAACTCATAATAAAGTGCTATATTATCATAATTATGTAATAAGTAAACTGTCTTCCATTCTAGTCGGCAGTGGCGGCTGGTGCTCAACATTTTTTGGGGGGGCGTAAACGAAAAAAAAAAAAAAAAAAACAATTGCAGCCTCACTGTACCTATCAAACGCAGCCACTGTGCCATCACTTGTCACCACTGTGCCATGCCATCAAACACAGTCACTGTGCCATGCCATCAAACACAACCACTGTGCCATCAATTGTCACCACTGTGCCATGCCATCAAATGCAGTCATTGTGCCATCAATTGTCACCACTGTGCCATGCCATCAAACGCAGCCACCGTGCCATCAAAACGCAGCCACTGTGCCATGCCATCAAACGCAGCCACCGCGCCATCAAAACGCAGCCACCGTACCATCAAAACGCAGCCACTGTGTCATGCCATCAAAACGCAGCCACTGTGCCATGCCATCAAAACACAGCCACTGTGCCATGCCATCAAATGCAGTCACTGTGCCATACCATCAAACGCAGCCACTGTGCCCCCAATTGTCGTCACTGTGCCATGCCATCTATAAATTTCACCCATTAGTGCTACTTATCAGTGTCCACCAGTGCCACTTATCAATGCCCTTCAGTGCCACCCATCAGTGCCACCTCTCAGTGTCACCTCAGTGCTCACCAGTGCTGCCTTATAGGTGCCCATCAGTGCCGCCTTATCGGTGCCCATCAGTGCAGCCCATCAGTGCAGCCCCATCAGCGTACATCCATGAAGGAGAAAAATTACCCATTTGCAAAATTTTATAACAAAATACATATCTTTTTTTTAAATTTGGTATTTTAATTTTTTTAACAAAAAATAAAATCCGCAGAGGTGATCAAATACCACCAAAGAAACCTCTATGTGTGGTACAGTGCTGTATGATTGTGAAATTGTCATTCAATTGTCATTCAAAGTGCTTCAGCGCTGAAAGCTAAAAATTAGTCTGGGCGGGGTTTAAGTGCCCAGTAAGCAAGTGGTAAAATGTTTATGTAGCCTGATTGTTTTCAGTAAATGAAGACTACACTTGTAAAATCACTACTGTAACTATAGGGATGTCTGGAGAGATTTCTTAAGTCATCTGAGGGTCGACAAAAAAAAAAAAAAAGGAAAAAATTGTGCATAGAGAACAAAATAAGCAGCCACACGTCACTAGACATACAATGCAAAATAGAAATAAAAAACAAAAGTGTGACGCTAAGTGAGCAAGTAAATAGCATGTGAACCTGAAAAGGTGAGGTAGGCAAAGCAAAATTGAATGTGAACAAAACCAAAACATAAAGTCCAAAGTGAATAAAAAAACATCTATGGAAGGTCAATTCAATTTTAAAATAAAGTGAAAAGGTCTTTCTTGGATAATTCGGGATGAATCTTGAAAATACAGTCAAAATGGTAAAGTGTTCATGCTTACCAGATTCGATGGACACACATATCGTATAGCACGTGGGTCAAACAGGCACTCTTGAGGGAATGACCTCAAACAGGAACTCCCACCACTGGAAAAATGGTAAAAAAGATTTTACCTAATGTTGAATGGGGACTGTCAGGTATCCATGATGGACTCCAAAACATGCGTCCCTCTAGTGACGAAACATTGGGAGGAACAACATTCTGACGTCACCACATTGTTCGCCAGACCCGGAAGATACAGGCTGCTGAATCGCAGAGTCGGCTGGCTCGATTGTATTTTATATGCCTTATCTCACTTCTTCGATGTAAATGTGCATTTTTATGTTACTTATTACATTTTAAAGGTTTTACGCTATGCCAGTCCCTTCTTTTTTTATGTGGTGTAATCTGAATTGCTACATTGTTTGAGACATCTTCTATGCAATATTGAACTACACTGAGGGATTTTTTCTACCAATAGAGACCCCAGGCTGGGATATCAGCCATATGCACGTATTGATCTCCTATGATTAGAGATCACGTCCATCTGGTAAGCGTCAGTGTTATTGTTTGGTGAAGGCACTATCCTGTCAGCACTCTTTCTTGGACTATTGGATTCGTGGAACACTGGGGATATTTAAGTTTATATGGACACTCTGCATTAGTATTTTTTTATATATTCAATTTTTTTTTTACCTTTGACGCTATTGTTAATGGTATTCCTGAGGATTTGTTTTGGTTTGTTCAGACGGACTGCTATTTATTCACTTGATCATTTTCAGGTTTCTACCTCATTTAGGAATTAACCCCTTCTTGTTATCTTATTGAGGGCTCACAGACCTATTTACAGATATCATTTTTTTCACTCAGTCAGTGTTTCATAATTTTAATTGATATTTATCTAGCACTTCATTGTCACTAGCATCACTTTTTAGCTTACAACAGCGCAGCTCTTACTTTGACCATTATTATTAGTGTTGTATAACATTTTCAGTTGCCTTTTTATTATTTATCGAATTAGTGCAGTACACCCCTCTTTTTCATGTTGTACTAATGCCTGTCATAAATAATTTTCAGCATACTTCCCTCGCCCCCCCCCCCCCAACTTTAGTTCAGAGGGGATAGTTCAGAGTACCAAAATAAATTAGTGCCTTAAAATTAGTTCATTGGTGATTTTAAATTCAACTTCCTGTAAAAAGGAACAGTGAAATCAATTGTACAATATTATATAATTGTTTTCTTATTTCGGTACAGGCTCTGGAAGTATCCACAGTGCCCAACTGAAAAAAGTTCCTGTGTTCTTTCATACTAGTTGTACAACTTAAATACATTTTAGGATACCATGGCAAGGTTCAACTAAAAAGCCTTTGTTCAAATCACACCATTGAAAACAAATAAACACCAGGCCGTTTCTACTCTGGAATTACTTGAATGCTAGATCACCCATCTCAAGACATGGCAAAAGCCTGGAATGGGAACTCGTGGGTGACATTAGCAGTGAAATGAATCTAGCATACATAGATAGTAGCAGAAGACAGCTAGAATAATTAGATGCGATTTGGAAAAATTGGCCAAAATACTCCTAAAGCCATTATTAAAAACAAAATTGTCACCTTGTCTCAATGTAAGGACAGTCATAGAAGACATACATTTATGCATGGTACAAATACACATGAATATTAAACTGAAAGCTCCTTTCAGCATATAGGTGTATTTAGATGCTCTGACAATGATAAAGATTCTGAGGAAAAACACATTTCAAAATTGTTCATTCCGGTTCCACTAACACTATAAATCAGTCACTATAGGACAGGCAGAACAGCTCAGTTTGTGAGCACAGACCTGCTGCAACAATAAAAGATGAGATAATGTCTGTTCATATGAATGGCCATCCATTTCACAGATGGTACCCAATCCCCAGGATGTTTATAAAGTTGGGGGCTGCAGCAAACTAGCTTGCATTACTTACCTCTCTAACATCTTTTAGAGCCACAGAAACCCGAATTAGATGATGTATGATTTATAAAGGTGCTCACAGATGAGGAATATAATATTTGCTAAGAAACGCTTTTTTTTTCTGTTTTGCTTTGGATGCTACACATAGATGGTAGCAGCGGTAGCATAATCAAGTCACATGTACAGATATTATCCAAGTAATATATTACCTTGACATTCAATACACATAACGTGCATAGAAAATAAATAGGACGGCACAGATGAATCTGCTCCATAAGTGTTAAAATACGGGGTGTTCCCACTTCTTACAGTCGTATTGTAATTTAGCATCTCTCTCTGGGGTTGCAGCCATCTAGAAACTTACAGACAACCAATAAAATACATGGCAATTAAAGTGTAAATATCCCAAAGTATTTCCAAGTAAACTGGTCCCCCATCTTCTGGACAAAGATATATTCCCCAATGCTAACCGTAGCTGTAGGCATACCTTGTTTATGTTTATATGCCTTTGCAGCAATCTACTGTCCCTGCTGGTTGTGTACCATAGATATAAATAGGGCCGTCTCCTGGAGACACTCTAAAAAAGGCTCCATTCTTTTTTGTGGAACACAGCTGAGCAGATGCATCCCATTACTCAATACCCTGTAACTAATGTTTGTAGAAAAAAATATTTTTTTGGTTGTTTGAAGATATTCACTCTAACTTTATGGAATTCATTTGATGCAAGGTTAATCGCTTTGCTTGTTGGTCACCTCTTAAATAGCAGGAAATTCTCTCCGCAATATGCCACACAGCTGATGCCAAGCTTCGATGTCCGGCTTCCATCCTGAGCATTAATTCTATCTCACATGGCAGACGATGAGAACTGTGAAAAGGGGATCCAGATGTGGATTATTTTGGAGAACTTTTTTCATCATTTTAGATTTTGTACAGATCACCAGTTTAATTATCAGTCCACCAGTTCCTTTTGTAGGCATATTTCATGCATCATATTTACATTATAGAAGAGCTCAGCTGCTCTATTTGTAATCCAACATTTATTGATTTAACAGTATGTCATTACCTTTAAAGCCTGTGTCGACGGACTTTGAGATGCAAGTTTGAAAATTACTTGCTAAGTCATTGCTAGACTCGCCAGGCTTCACAAGTTTGTTGCACATTTTTTTTTGTAAACAATAACAAAAACAAAATGACTCTGCAAACCACGATGCCTAGCATTGACTTTACTCGGTTCCCCCTCCCCTCCTAACTCAAATAGATTCCCCGGATGTAACATCCGCCTCCCCATGTACCGTATTTGCCGGCGTAAATCTTGGTTTTGGGATGTACTCACCATATAAGAAAACCCCCTTCCTACTAGTCTGTTTGGAAGCTGAGGGGTAGACAGAACAACCACTGACAGAAACAGTCTTTTTTCAAATCTCACTGTGCCATTACATTGCATTACATGCCTCACTGTGCCATTGCCTACCTTATTGTGCCATTACATTACATGCCTCACTGTGCCATTGCCTACATCAGTGTGCCATTACATTACATGCCTCACTGTGCCATTGCCTACCTCACTGTGCCATTGCCTACCTCACTGTGCCATTGCCTACCTCACTGTGCCATTGCCTACCTCACTGTGACATTACATTACATGCCTCACTGTGCCATTGCCTACCTCACTGTGCCATGGTATATATGTTAACGCTGCTACTATAAAGGGCCTTTTCTTGCCCCCAGCCCAGTGCCGAATGTGGCTCTGTGCCGCTAATTGATCCCTCGTTTAGTCACATTCGGGTCACCTCATTTTCTTGGGACACAGCCTCTTGGAACTCGCTGACGACGGATAACCCATCTGTAGAGTCCACCGGATCCTCCCTACTTCCACATAGAAGTCTGGCTTGGAATTTTCCATATGTAGCAACCGGTTATGGCAATAACCCTCTGAAGAAGATATTTTTGGTCGAAACGCGTTAGACAATTTGCATCACCTGTGTAAACTACCAGGTTGTGTCTTGATATTGTCATGCCTTGTCTAAATGTATGGATATTTTAATGATTGTCAACCAATGCCGCTACTCATTCTTTGACTACCTCTACATCATATTAACTTTTTGTACCAGCCAACAATAAAATCTCTTTTTTACACACCCCTTTGCATTATATATTTGTTACCTTAGCTACCTTAAAACCCCACTGGGTAAAGTTTCTCTGTCTATATCACGGGGTGTGCAGCTCCAATCTCTCTGCCCATAGGTTTATTCTCTTTACCTCACTGTGCCATTGCCTACCTCACTGTGCCATTGCCTACCTCGACCATCCCCCTACCTTATCCTGTATGCAGAGTTTGTCAGGCTACGGGCATCCATTATTCAAAGGCACCGCCTCCCCCTCATGCTGTTCCGTGATAGGCGGAACACAAATTTTCCCAGCAGAGCCTCTGTTCAGTGTTCTGCCAATCACGGATGTCCTCTCATCCGAGGATGAGAAGGCATCCATAAAGGGGGGAAACACTAAACAAAGGCTCTGCTGGGAAAATGAGTGTTCCGCCTATCACGGAACAGCATGAGGAGGAGGCGCGGCTTTTGAATAATGGATGCCTGAAATCTGACAGACAGGTACCGGCGTGTAAGATGACCCCGAGTTTTGAGGCATTTTTTTATATACAAAATATATGCCGAAAAATACAGTACTATAACAGGACTTCTGAATCGGGCTCCCACCTTTTGCAGTAGAATGACACAAGTAACTTAGGGCCTACCTACTAGACATATCACCCTAAGTTGTTAGCCCACTGTTAAATCAGACTCATACCAGGCTCACCACACTTTCGGAACAGAAGTGTAGATCGATGCCAACCTAGCAGGGGTGTAATATATTCTATTCAGGAATTTAAAATGTATCAGCCTGTCTCTTATTGCTACTAGGTGTTGAAACGGATGGTCCCACATGTCATCCTAATCCTCCCCCTGTATGTCCGAGACATCAGCTTCCCAGCATTCCCTACATTTATTCACTGCCTTGGGCCTGTTTTTAAGCAAGTCTTTGTAATTTACTGATAGCATTTTGGGCAGCTCCTCTGTCATTAGGGAAAAGATTCAACACTCCTGGTTTTAAATTGGGGTTGGAATGCATGTCGCAATTGGAGATAGCGAAAATATTGTGTGTTGGGAAGGTCATGCTTGGCCTTGAGTTGGTCAAATGTTAATAATTCCCCGTGTTTTGTAATATCCTTGAGTAATTTTACACCCTTAGTCACCCACCCCATGGGATCATCGAATGAGTAAAACTGCTGTAATTTGGGATTTATCCATAAGGGGGTTAAAGGGGAAAAACCCCTGTAACTTGGGGATGCTAATTTTACCGCCTCTTCCCAAGATTTAATAGTGCCCTTCATAGACTACGTAAGTGGGAGATCCAGCTTGGTGCCCCTGTGAATGGCCAGACGAAGTGATTCAAAGCTTGTTGCACAATTTCAGCAAGACTGCATTGTATGACTCCAGGATCAACTTTCTTTGCAAACATTCTATAAGTCTGCTGCAAGTTCTGGTTCTGTTTTGTTGTGCAATAGTCGTCCCACCACAGGGGTCACTGTGACTTGCAGAGCTCTTTCTGTAGACTCAACACTGCAACTTTGCTTTTGCTAGAGACTTGCCAAGTGTGAACTACAACTTGTGCTTCAAGTGTCCTTCAAGTGTATAGTAAGTGTTCAATTCAACACCGCCACAAATTTGTGGCAAGTTATCCTTGCTATCCGGGTTATGATCTGCAATTGACCTTCTTCAAGCAGGTTTGTCATTGTCTTAGACTTGTATGGGCGTACAAAACCTGTCCGCTGGGAACAAAAGCCCATTGATACAGGCCCTCATGCCACGTACACACGACCGTTTTTCGGGTTGTAAAAAACAAATATTTTTTTAATGTAATTAAAAAACGACTGTGTGTGGGCTCCAGAGCATTTTCCACGATGTAAAAATTGGCCATTAAAATTTTCAAACATACTCTAATTTTTTCACAAAGTTTTTAACGTTGTTGTTTTTAACGTCGTAAAAAATGGTCGTGTGTGGGCTTTAACGACGTGAAAAAAACGCTCATGCTCAGAAGCAAGTTATGAGATGGGAGCGCTCGTTCTGGTAAAACTAGCGTTCGTAATGGAGTAAGCACATTCATCACGCTGTAACAGACTGAAAAGCGTGAATTGTCTTTTACTAACACAAAATCAGTAAAAGCAGCCCCAAGGGTGGCTCCATCCGAATGGAACTTCCCCTTTATAGTGCCGTTGTATGTGTTGTACGTCACTGTGCTTTGCTAGAGCATTTTTTTTTTTCACGTGTCGTGTGTAGGCAAGGCTGTTTTAACGATCAGGTTGAAAAAAACGTTGTTTTTTCTAGAGCATTAAAAACGTCATTTTTTACAACCCGAAAAACGGTTGTGTTTAAGTTTACTTAAAAAAAAATAAGCGCACAAATAGGCACAAGAGACATTACCTTGAGTGAGATGTGTCTCTTGTACTGCAGTGTCCCCATTTAGGAGAAATATACTGTACCTCTTCCAATGCCCCCCTGGTCCCAGTGTGGAGGTGGTTAATAGATCTGCGACATTCACTCATCAAGCCTGACTATGCCTGCTCTTTTTTCCCCTAGCTCCTCCATTGTTGGCTTCTATGATTGAAACTTGATCTGTGAATGGAAGGGGTAAACCTTTTCAATCATAAGCCTTTCCTCCATCCAAAGATCATGTTTCATTCATAGAAACTGTAGTACCAGCTGTATTTTTTTTTTTTTTAAGTGTATTTTTGTGCGTGAACTCGAGAGAGAGGAGCCGGACTGCAGAAGTTGGGAGTAGGCAGACCCTCCCCCCGGAGGCAATCGCCATCCTTCTCCATGCCCCTGGTGGCAATGGCGGGTGTGAAGGGGGGCCTCCCACTCACCCCGCCCTACCTGCTCCTCTTGGGAGCCCAACTGGGGCCCAACGGGACCCCAATGGGGCAGAGGGACTCCCCCTATGAGGGGGCCTAGCCCACCCAGCCAGCCCCGTAGGTCCTTCGCCTCTCTTTATTTTAAGAGACCGCATGGACAAAGTGCATGTGTTTTTAAACCAATTTTGTGTGCGTGCAAGTGTGGTGGTTTTTGTGGGGGGGGGGGGGGTGGGCGTACTAAGCACAGGCGTACCTTGCATAGCACACCCATCGGGAGCCGGGCTGAGACCACCAAACTCAATTCACATGTAGCCGAGACCGGGATCCGAACCCTTGGCTGCAGAGGTGAATGGCTTGTCAGCGCAGTGCCAATCACGTTGAGCCACCACAGCTCGGCTGTATTTTTCATGCCTCACCTTTCTATCCTCATTTACAACCCCATTTATTTATTTAGCACATACACACGATATGATTGTTGGCCAGCTGAGCATCAGAGTTTTTTCAAAGTTTACAATAAACTGTGTGAATATTCACTTAGGCTGCGTACACACGATCGGTCCAACCCGGTGAGAATGGTCTGACGGACCGTTTTCATCGGTTCACAGACTGATGGTCTGATATGCGTACACACCATCAGTTCAAAAACCAATCGTGTCAGTACGCGGTGACGTAAAATACGACGACGTGCTGAAAAAAATGAAGTTCAATGCTTCCAAGCATGCGTCGACTTGATTCTAAGCATGCGCGGGTTTTTGGACCAATGCTTTTGCATACTAACCATCGGTTTGGACCGATGGTCAGGCGTCCATCGGTCCGATTTTAAAGCAAGTTTTAAAACTTTGGTCCGACGGACGACGGACTGATGGCCCGTACACACGTTCGGTTTGGACCGATGAAACTGGACGTAAGTTTTGGGAGGGAGCCTACAAAATATTGCAGTTGTTTATATCTCCAGACTTCCCAAGGAGTGGACCCATATCTTTCACGTAATTTAATTAATGAACATAGAACATTCCCCCTCATAACATCCCTTAATTTCAAATAGGACGATGTAGTGCATTTTAGATATAATTTATTTCCTGTTAAGGGCATTAAGGGGCTGTTGCATTGTCCTTGTGTATTTTTAATTAACTTGTCCCACGTTCTTAATGCTTCTAAAGTAATCAAAGCCGCTTCCTCCAAGGGACCTCTAAACTGCCTTGGGATCCCAATAACCTGTCCTAACGCAGATTTACAGATTTTTTCCTCCAACTCTACCCATTTTTTTTGCCGAGGGGCATGGGCCCAGTCCATAACCCTCCGCAAAATTGCTTGCTTCATGATATTTTTCAAGAACTGGGAGGAATACCCCCCCTCCTCCTTGGATCTAGTTAATGTCCGAAAGGCGATACGGTTTCATTTTATTATTCCACACAAATTTCTGTATTACAGATCTCAACGTTTTAAAACATGCCCCAGGAATATTTATTGGCAAACTTTGAAATATATACAGAGCTTTTGGAAGGATCATCATTTTGACAGCACTTATCCTGCCAAACCATGACAGTCTATGAGCGGGATATCTTTTCAATTCACTTTTAATTTTATTCAGCAAAGGCATATAGTTATCTTGATATAAATCTACAGTTGATTTTGACAGGCGTACTCCCAGATATTTCAGGCCTTTTTGTTTCCACCTGAAGGGATATCATTTTCGGAGGTCTCTACTCTCACTAGTTGGAACCGAAATATTTAATATTTCCGTTTTTTCCATATTTACCTTTACATTTGATACATGCCCATATTTTCAAGTTCCTCCGTAATTTTAGGAAGGGTTTGCATAGTGTTTGTTATATACACCATGATGTCATCTGCGAAAGCAGATATTTTATATTCTTGACCCCCAACCTCTATACCTTGAATTTCCTGATTGGCTCATATAGATATTAAAAAAGGTTCCAATGAGAGCACAAAGAGCAAAGGGGACAGTGGGCAGCCCTGATATGTCCCATTAAAGAGCTTAAAACTTTCTGAGAGGGTCCCATTGACTTGAATTTGGGCTGTAGGGATAGAGTACAGAGCCTCTATCCATCTAATCATACGGGGTCCTATACCAAATTTATATAGAGTTTGCAACATAAAATCCCAGTCCAACCTATCGAAAGCCTTCTCGGCATCTATCGATAGGAACAGGGCTGGCCTTTTACTTTTCTTTGCTTCATGTATTAGGAGGACTGTTTTAAGGATGTTATCTCTAGTCTCTCTGCCGGGGACAAAGCCTGCTTGATCTTCCCCTATATGTTCTGACATATAAAGCTTTAGGGCCAGATTCTCAAAAGAGATCCGACGGCGTATCGCAAGATACACCGTCGGATCTCTGTTTTTTTCACTGGGTATCTATGCGTGTGATTCCTAGAATCACTTACGCATAGATACAGTGAAGATCCGACAGGTGTAATACAATTACACCGTCGGATCGTAGATGTAATGACTTTGCTGGCCGCTAGGTGGCCTTTACGTTGATTTCTCATTTGCCTATGCAAATGAGCCTAATACGCCAATTCCCAAATGTTTTTACGCCGCCCCATCGTCGTTTACGACGTTTCCGTAAGCGTAAACCTACCCCTGCTTTATGAGGGGTAGGTTTACGAAGTTCCGTCGTTGCCATGTTAAGTATGGCGTCGCGTCAGCGTCGTCTTTTTCCATCGGTTACGTTGTTTTACTAAGTCGTTCACGAATAGGGTTTTACGTAAACTACGCTCACGTCGGTTTAATTCGCGTTTTCCGACGTGAAGTGGAGCATGCGAACTGGGCTATTTTTGCAGCCGGCGCATGTGCAGTTCGATCGACGCGGGGGCGCGCTTAAATACAATCCGCCCCCTTTGAATTACGCGGCCTTACGCTGGGCCATTTACACTACGCCGACGCAACTTACGGAGCAAGTGCTTTGGGAATACGGCACTTGCTCTGTTAAGTTGCGGCGGTGTAGTGTAAATGCCTTACGCTACGCCAGCGGCAAATCTTCGTCACTATTACTATTAAAAAAAATAATAATGAAAAAGCCATAAATCTATCCCCTATTTTGTAGACGCTATAACTTTTGCGTAAACCAATCAATATAAGCTTTTCGCAATTTTCATTACCAAAAATATGTAGAAGAAAAAATATCTGCCTAAACTGAGGAAAACATCCCAGCTCCAACACATTGCTAGGGTGCAGAGTCCCCCTGGTAAACCAGTGTTGAACCTGGTGGACCCTGTGGCACAATTGTTTTGTTTGGTAACATGTGGGGAGGTAGAGGAGGGCCTAGAGGCGCTGAAATTTGCCAAGTCAAATAAGCTGTTCCCTACCTATAACCTAATGCAAAAAATATGGAATAAAACTAGAACATTGCAACAGGTGGAAGGTTTCACTAGATATAGCCCCATTTGGGGGAATAAATGTTACCCAGAGCTGGAAAAATTACAATACGGTAAGAAATGGCAGCGGTACGGGATTACTTATATGAGGCAAATTTTCCAGGGATGGTAAGCTGCGCCCTTTTGCGGAGCTGAGGGCGGACTTTCAGCTCCCTGCATCTATGCAGTTTTATTACTTTCAACTCCAACATGCTGTCAGAACCCAGGTGGGGGGGGGGGGGAGAGTGGGTACAGAGCGCCACACCAATTTTCAACTACATGACGTGGCCTCATTTAAAGGTTTCATATCCTGCAGTTACTCCATGCTCCTTAGTAAATTTCTTCCTGACAACACGGCAGGCATTATAGCAAAGTGGAAGAGGGATGTGGGAACATTTGAGGAGGACTAATGGGAAGAGGCTCTTTTGGCGGTTCCCCTGAGTTCTCTTAATGTGGCCCAGAGGATGTCGCAGCTGTACATTCTGCTGCGTGTGCATTACACACCGGCTAGGCTGGTGGCTATGGGGGTGAGAGAGGACCCCGCCTGCACTAGGTGCATGAGGGATCATGGCGATCTGATCCACATGTTGTGGAGGTGTCCCAAATTACATCTTTACTGGACGGAGGTCATGGGACACTGTCAACCGTGTATTTCAGGTGCAACTAGCTCCACACTCTAAGCTGTGCCTGCTGGGAATTATTGATAACGTGCCGGAGGAGGATCCAGCTAGGTTGGGGATAACAAGGGCCCTGTTTCAGGCGCGGAAAATTATTCTGCGGCACTGGAAGTCGGAGGAATCCCCCACTGTGAGGGAATGGCGGAATCACATGGGCGACACAATTAGACTGGAGAAATATATATATCAACATAGGGGGTGTGTGAAAAAATTTGAAAAGATCTGGGCAAGGTGGTTGACAGTGCCGGGTCTGGCCCCGGTAGATCTGATAATGGATCGTTTGCTTGGGTAAGGGCCAGGCCGGTGGTGGGAGAGGGTATATGGCACCCGGGATGATCCCCCCCCCCACCATGCGAGGAGCTTTTGTCCTGAGTTGGGACCCTGTTTCCCAAGGTATTCATATCACTGTTGGGCATTGTACTTTAGTTTGGCCACAACTACGGGGTATCTTTGTGCTCGTCTGGACATGTATGAAATACTCATATAGGTATTATAGGGTGAGTGTTAATGTACATGACAAAGTATAATTGCCTAGGCAGTGTTTTGTTACTGTGTACAATTAGGTGTGGGTGCTGTACTGTATGATGTGTTTGCAATATGTCTGCTGTTCATTTAATAAACGCTTTTCTGATTTTAAAAAAAAAAAATGAGGAAAACATTACCTTTTTTTTTTTTTAAATGGGGATATTTATTACAGCAAAAAGTACAAAATGCAAACATACACATGACAAAAATTTAAAGGCATAAAGTCCACTCCTGCAAAAACAAGTGTATAAAATAAATAAATAAATTTATGAAATGACTCAAGTGAAAAATATACAATTCAGTTCATAAAAAGGTGCATAAAAAATGTCCAACTGGCAAACCCTTATACAAAAGGGGAACTAAGTGAACTAAGTATGTGAAAAAGTTCTGTGCTCTTCAAGGGAATTGGGTGAACCAAAATATAAGGCAACTTCAGTGCTCTTCAAAACACAAAGGCCCGGATTCACAAAGCACTTACGCCGACGTAACTCACCTTTTCCCGGCATAGCGTCAATATGCGCCTGGCGTATGTGTGCACCAGAGTCACAAACCAAGATACGGCTAAAAATAGGCCATCCTACCCTGACGTATCTTACTTACGCCGGCGTGGGCGCAAATATGGTCTGGACGTATTTTGCTTCTCCTATTGATTAGACATTCACATATGCAAATGAGGGAAATACGCCGATTCACAAACGTACTTGCGCCTGGCGCATGATATACGCGGTTTGCGTAAGTTTTATGTCCAGCGTAAAGTTATTCCCCATAGATGAGGCGCAACCCATGCAAAGGTATGGACCAGGGAACACAAGCCTGCGTATTGTACGTTGGACGTCTGTGAATATGGGCCAACGTGGGTCTGGCTGGGCGAAGGTTACGTTAACGACGTACACAGTGATCCGGCGTATCTTAAGCAGTTGTTCCGACATGGTTGTGCACATCCACGTCTCGACGCATGCGCAGTTCGTTTTAAGTACTTGTCTGGCGCCCGGCCCATCATTTGCATGGGGTCACGCTTCATTAGCATGGATCACGCCCACTTCCACTTACGCCAGCCTGCGCCTTCGAAATGTACGCTACGCCGGCGCAGAGTTGGGAGCAATAGCTTTGTGAATTCAATGCTTGCCTCTCTGCGCTGCGTCGGCGTAGCGTAAAAGAGATACGATACGGCGGCAAAAATGTGCGCCGATGTCTGTGAATCCGGGCAAAAGACTTTAATATCCCATCACCACATATATTCACTTCTTACCAGATAGCAATAGTTTCAAGCATTGGATAATAATCTCACCATCAGACTGAGCTGTAAAAACAAAACAAATTCCAGAGAACAGCAGTATCAGACACTGAACAATGATTCCATCAGGCCCCAACACTTTAAGCTGTAAAAGTGGACCCGGTTTTTCAATGGATGCACGAATCTCAATCTGGCAGTTTAACCCCTTCCTTACCTGGCCATAGGGGAATGACGTTATGGTCATCCCCTCGCCGATGAGACTGGACGTTGCACAACGTCCTGTCTTCACGGCGTTCTAGGGCGCGCGCGCGCACCCGCGGCACCACTCGCGATCCCGCGCGCGTGCCCGATGGCTGCGATTGCCGCCGGGCACCCGCGATTTCCGGCAATCACGTCAGGAGTGTGGATCTGTGTGTGTAAACACACAGATCCATCTCCTGTCAGCGGTGAGGAGATCGATGTGTGTTCCCAGTACAGAGGAACACACATCGATCTCCTCCCCCTGTGAGTCCCCCTCCCCCTACAGTTAGAACATACTTTAGGACACATTTTAACCCCTTCAGCGCCCCCTAGTGTTAACCCCTTCCCTGCCAGTCACATTTACACAGTAATCAGTGCAGTTTTATAGCACTAATCACTGTGTAAATGTGAATGGTCCCAAAAACGTGTCAAAAGTGTCCGATATGTCCGCCGCAATGTCACGGTCACAAAAAAAACCCGCAGATCGCCGCCATTACTAGTAAAAAAATAAAAATAAAAATGCCATAAATCTATCACCTATTTTGTAGACGCTATAACTTTTGCGCAAACCAATCAATATACGATTATTGCGTTTTGTTTTTTTTACCAAAAATACGTAGAATACGTATCGGTCTAAACTGAGGGGAAAAAAAGTTTTTTTAAAAAAAAATATTGTGATATGTATTAAATAAAAAGGAAAAAATATTGTGTTTTTTTTTTAAATTGTCGCTCTTCTTTTGTTTATAGCGCAAAAAATAAAAACCTCAGAGATGATCAAATACCACTAAAAGAAATCTCTATTTGTGTGGGGAAAAAAACATAACGATTTAATTTGGGTACAGTGTTGCCTGACCGCGCAATTGTCATTCAAAGTGCAACAGCGCTGAAAACTAAAAATTGGTCTAGGCAGGAAGGGGGTGAAAATGCCCTGTATGGAAGGGGTTAAGGATAAATCCCAGGGCATAAGGGAAGAAGAGGAAAACCTTGTAGTGCAATATGTTTTAACAAAGGGGTTTATTAAAACAGCACACTAAAAACTTACATCAAGGCAACCAAACATCAGCAAAACTTAATGCACATAAAAAAAAAACAGAGCGGTGGTTTGCACAAGCCAGCTCAAACAGTTAGGCCTCGTACACACGATCAGACATATCCGATGAAAACGGTCCGCGGACCATTTCCATCGGATATGTCCGATCAGGAGTTTGATCCGATGGCGTGTACACACCATCGGATCAAATTCCCCGCCGCCGGACGGCGCGGTGACGTGTCGGTGACGCGGCGGTGACGTTGACGCCGCAACGTCACCGCCACGTCACCGCACCAGGAAGTAAAACACTTCCGCGCATGCGCCGAATCCATTCGGCGGCGGCGGCGGTGCGGGACGACATGTCTGCTGGTAAGTGTACTAACCACAGACATGTCGGGCGGACAGATTCCCACCGGATAGATTTCAAAGATGCTTTGAAATCTGTCGGGTGGACAAATCTGTCCGCTAGCCCATCACACGATCGGAGATGTCTGCTGAAACGGTCCATCGGACCGTTTTCAGCGGACATATCCCCTCGTGTGTACGAGGCCTTAGACTCTCACAATGGGCTCCACCCGACTAGTTTCTCCATAATAGGATTCAGCAGATTTGTTTCTCTATTACGGAGGACTAAAGAGACTGAGATTCCTGCGTCCATTGAAAAACCGGGTCCACTTTTTGGAGCCTGATGGGATCATTGTCCAGTGTTGATACTGCTGTTATCTGGAATTTGGTTTGTTTTTACAGCCCAGTCTGTTGGAGCATGGTGGGATTATTATCCAATGCTTGAAACTACTGCTATCTGGTAAAGCCTCGTACACACGATCAGTTTTCCCGACAGGAAAACTGTGAGGAGAGCTTTTGGCTGGGAATCCCGGCCCTGTGTATGCTCCTCGCGTTTTTTAGCCGGAAAATCAGGCAGACTTTTACCCGGCAGTTTTTAACAGTTTTCCTATGGGAAAAACTGCGATGGGGCATACACACGCCCGGGATTCCCGACCAAAGCTCCATCGTAGTTTCCCTGTCAGGGAAAACTGGTCATGTGTATGGGAAGACTGAACCAAGCAGGTTCTCAGGCTTTCCCCTTGGGATTTCTGACAGGAACTTTTCCCGTCGGAAATCCCGTACGTGTGTACGAGGCATAACAAGTAAATCTGTGGTGAATGGGATATTACGTGAACGTAATCAACGTAAATCCCCATTCACGGACGAGTTACGCAAACGAACGTAAAAAAATTCAAATTTCCCGCGAGTCACGACGTCCATACTTAACATAGGATGCGCCTGCTTTTGGCAGCTTTATCTACGTATCTACGTTCGTGAATTGGCGTATCTCGCTGATTTACATATTCTCGGCGTAAATCAGCGGGAACGCCCCCAGCGGCCATTTTAAACTTGCAGTTAAGATCCGACGGCGTAATACAATTACACCTGTCGGATCTTTACTGCAAACCAGCGTATCTTGTTTTCTGAAATACAGAAAACAGATACGCTGGCGCAAAGTATGAGTTATGCCGGCGTATCACTGATACGCCGGCATAACTCTTTATGAATCTGGCCCTTTGTGTTTTTAAGAGCACTGAAGTTGCCTTATATTTGTTTCACCTAATTCCCTAAAGGGGAGTTCCAGCCAAATATAATGTTTATTAAAAGTCAGCAGCTACAAAAAGTGTAGCTGCTGGCTTTTAATAAACATTCACTTACCTTCTCCATGATTCCAGCGACGTGCCGGCCAAGGGGCTCCACTCCTCTCCCCCCCTCCCCGGCCAGCGTCTTCATTCTAACTGTGGGCACCCAGCCGTGACAGCCTTCGGCTTCACGGCCGGGCACCCAATGCACATGTGCGAGCGGCACTGCGCATGCGCACGGCGCGGCCCGCCGCTGATTGGACAGGCGATCGCATGGGACCTGTCATGTGTCCCATGCGATCGCCTACAGGGAGGGGCTGCTGTAGGCAATTAAGCTTAATCGCCTAACCAGCCCCTCGGCGGAAGCAGGAAGTGGGACAGGAAGTCCCACTCCTCCTGAAGCCCCCACTCCCCCCCCCCAAAAAAAATTACATGCCAAATGTAGGCATGTATGGGGGTGAGGAGTGGATTAAGCGGAAGTTCCATTTTTGGGTGGAACTCCGCTTTAAGGAGCACAGAAGTGGTTCACTTAGTTCCCTTTTGTATAATGCCGCGTACACACGGTCGTTTTTTGCGATGAAAAAAAAACGACGTTTTTTAAAACGTCATTTAAATTGATTGTGTGTGGGCAAAACGTCGTTTTTGTCTTCAAAAAAACGACCAAAAAAAAATTCCAACATGCTTGAATTTTTTGTGTCGTTTTTCAAAACGTCGTTTTTTGTTTCACAAAAAGTCACTGTGTGTAGCAAAAACGTCGTTCAAAACGACGTTTTTCAACCCGCGCATGCCCAGAAGCTAGTTATGAAGCGAGCTTCAATGGAAAAGAGTGGTGAACGTAACCTCGCTTTTTGTGAAAAAACGATGGTGTGTATGCAAAATTGTCTTTGAAAAGTGACGTTTCAAAAACGTCGTTTTTTACTTCACAGGAAACGTCGTTTGTTTTCATCGCAAAAAACGACCGTGTGTACGCGGCATTAGGGTTTGCCAGTTGGACATTTTTATGCACATCTTTGTATGCACATTGTATGCACCTTTTTATGAACTGAATCATATATTTTTCACTTTACGAGTCATTTCATCCAATTGTTTTATTTATTTTTATACACTTGTTTTTGCAGGAGTGAACTTTATGCCCTTACATTTTTGTCATGTGTATATTTGCACTGTGAATATTCTTATAGATTAGCGCTTATGGTAGGGGTTCGGACCTTTTGGGTTGCAGCTTTTCTTCATCTATATATTTTTATTTATGTGTTTGATTTCTCCATTTCAATAGTCACACTTCCCAGGATTGTAACCCTCTTTGACAAAAAGTACAAAATATTGTGTTTTTTTTTCAGAACTGTTGCTCTTTTATTAAAAAACAAAACAAAACACAGAGATGATCAAATACCACCAAAAGAATGCTCTATTTGTGGAAAAAAACAACGTCAATTTTGTTTGTGTACTGCATCGCACGACCGCGCAATGGTCAGTTAAAGCAATGCAGTGCCGTATAACTAAAAAAATGGCCTGGTCATTGAGCAGCCAAATCTTCCGGTGCTGAAGTGGTTAAAGGGGTAGTTCCCCCAAAAACCTTTTTTTTAACATTTATTCAGGCTCGTTATGTCAAGGGGAATCAGGTTTTTTTTTTTTAGAAATGAAGCAGTACTTACCGTTTTAGAGATGCATCGTCTCCGACGCTTCCGGGTATGGGCTCCGACTATAGGCGTGCCTATTTGATTGACAGGCTTCCGAGGTCGCATACATCGCGTCACGATTTTCCGAAAGTAGCCGAACGATGGTGCGCAGGCGCAGTATAGAGCCGCACCGTCGCTCGGCTTCTTTCGGCTACTCGTGACGCGATGTATGCGACCGTCGGAAGCCTGTCAATCAAATAGGCACGCCCAGACCAGACGATCATACCCGGAAGCGACGGAGACGATGCATCTGTAAAACGGTAAGTATTGCTTCGTTTCTAATAAAAAACCACCCGATTCCCCTTGACATAACGAGCCTCAATCAATGTTAAAAAAAATTTTTGGGGGGAATTACCCCTTTAATTAGTGAATCACCCACTCTGTCTCATCCTTTATCACCTTTCCTGTCTGTCATTCTCCTTGTTCTTTACCCTTTCTGTCCACTACCATTTGTCAGGGTCACCTTTCTCTTTCTACCCATCTGATAATTTTTCCAGTCTTAACATGTAAACCCAGCTGAGTTTTTTTTTTTCGTTCAGCGACGGGGGTTGAACAAGAAAAGAAACCTCATAGATTTCTGCATCTGCAAAAGCAATGTTGATGTAGTGATCTCTTCTGCTGTTCTATTGTAATCTGACAGTGGGTATACACAGAATACAGATCAGCGCTGCAGACTGCAGTAATTGTCTGCAAGCACTGATCGAAAGCTGCTTTTCCAGCATGACTGTTTGACAGAAAGCTGGTTGTTAGACTGGTTTCTGTTGAACAGACAGTGGCAGACACTGAACGAAATTCACTGATTTCAGTACCCAGCTTTATTCTTCAGTCTTGCATTTCCTCATCAAACTCCTTTTGCTGTCTGTCCCACATGTCAGTTACATTTTTACCCCTCTTCATCATTTTAGCCTTCCTTTCCAGTCCAATCTTCCAGTGTTGTCTTCCTCTGTTCATTATGTTTCATTTTCCTTTGTAAGTCTTGTGCCCTTTCTTCTTCATGCACCTCTTTGTTACTCTAATTTCCCTCAGCAACTTCTCATCTGTCAGTGTCATCTTTCCTCTCTTGTTCTGTGTATTAGTGTCATTTTCTTTTGTACGCAATTGCCTGGATCATGTTCTTACACCATCGCATTTATCAGCCTAGTTTACATCAGTTACATGTCATCATTTCTTGGTTTGTCAATTACTGTACATCTGTAGCAGAGCACCCATTTACTTGCAATGTTCAGATGCAGGCTCAAGCCCCATTACCTACTTTTCAGTAACCCCCTAGGTTCCTTGACATGCCCAGGAAAAATATGTTTCTCTGCTTCCTCCCCTTAGAAGCTCAGATACGTTGCATCAGATGGGGCATGGGTAGCTGGGCAATTGGTCTGCAACCAGGTGAAAGGCCCTCCACTTTTATAACAGGCCTATGGGCAGCCAGGATGGATCCCAATAACACATAGATTCTATAAAAAAAAAAAAAAATCTTATGTGGGGAGCCCAACTGCTAACATAGTACTCTAAATCCAGTGGGACTCGGGACTTGGATTCCTTTTACTGTGTGAGATACTGTCTACAACCTCCTCAGCTCCCGAAAGTTTTACCCTTTTCATGACCAGCCCATTATTTGCTATTTAGTACGGCACTAACTGGTAATTGTGTGGTTATGCAATGCTGTACCCAAATTTAATGTATATATTATATATTAGGGCTGTTACTGATCAAAATTTTTGTGTTCGATTAATCGCTTGTTTTTTTAATCGATTAATCAACTAATTTCGATTAATTATAACGCACATACAGATCCAACTACTTTTAGCTGATCTCCTTGCAGGCCGATTCCCAGTGCAGCGACCAACCACTGGAAAAATGGATAGCAGGATACAAAAAACACACAAAGGCACAGCGCTCAATGGGAATAGCATTAAAACTTTTAGTCTTCAAGAAGGTAACAAAAAAAAAATTGCACTGGAGATAAAATCGATGTAGCTACATAAACTGTAAAAATGGTGCGAGTAATACCAAATGGTAGCAAAAGCAGTCATAAAAACATGTAGCTAAGTATGACACTGGTATAAAAAATGTGTACAACGATACCACTGCTGAATCCAGATGAGGAGATGTTAACATCAGCCCGTCGGCATGTAGATGTCCCATGAAGGGAACTATCACAACTCCCAGTGGATGGCTGTAGAATTCCAGGTTGATAGAGGGAAGTGCAGCCCTTGCGTGTGGCAGATAGTAAGGTCCCGCCGGCATGCAGATATGAAGGCACAGCAAAGGAGCCCTTCAGATGGACACGGCAAGCCCAGCTGGTGTCCGTGACATTACCGGATCTCTGCCGGAACTCCCTAAAGGCCGAGAACAAGGCGGAGAGGTGAGTACAAATCAAAAGAATTTTAATCGATCAAAAAGATTTTGATCGATCAAAAAAATGAAAGATTAATTGATTAAAAGTTGATTTGCACAGCCCTATTATATATATATATATATTGTTTCACACAAATAGAGCTTTCATTTGGTGGTATTTAATCACCACTGGGGTTTTTCTTTTTTTTTAAATATCAATGAAAAGAATTTAAAAAAAAAATGTTTACCTTCTGCTATCCAATAAAAAAAAACGTAAAAATCTAGGCCCAGATTCACGTACATCTGCGCATTATTGGACCGGCGTAGCGCACCGCCTTTACGTTAGACGTGCGCAATTTTGCCGCGTAATCACCCTATTCTCGTAGCTTTTGCGCAGGAAATTGCGCATACGTAACGTTTTTCCAGAGGCGTAAGGAGGAGTAATACAAATTGGGAGGGACGTGGGCGTGTTACATTGAAATGAGCCGTGACCCCATGCAAATGAAGGGCCGGCCGGCTCGCGCATGCGCGCTTGAACGAGACCATGTCAGCTCCGATGTGCGCATGCTCACAACTCGGGAGCGGCGCAATCAGTGAAATTGGAAATGGACTAGGGCAACGTTGTGAACTACGCAAACAGCATAAATAGACACACACAAACGCACTTCCTTTGCAAAAGTACATCCCTTTGTCCCTTCCCATTTAACAAAGTGCTTTTGTTCTTGTTGTTCGTTGCGGTGTGTTTTGTAGTTGTCAGATTAGTGTTCTGTGTGATCAAGTGGTTGCTGTTAGATTTGTGAAAGTGGTTTTTGATACAGTGCAGAAAATAAGTATTTGAACACCCTGCTATTTTGCAAGTTCTCCCACTTGGAAATCATGGAGGGGTCTGAAATTGTCATCGTAGGTGCATGTCCACTGTGAGAGACATAATCAAAAAAAAAAATCCAAAAATCACAATGTATGATTTTTTTAACTATTTATTTGTATGATACAGCTGCAAAGAAGTATTTGAACACCTGTCTATCAGCTAGAATTCTGACCCTCAAAGACCTGTTAGTCTGCCTTTAAAATGTCCACCTCCACTCCATTTATTATCCTAAATTAGATGCACCTGTTAGAGGTCATTAGCTGCATAAAGACACCTGTCCACCCCATACAATCAGTAAGAATCCAACTACTAACATGGCCAAGACCAAAGAGCTGTCCAAAGACACTAGAGACAAAATTGTACACCTCCACAAGGCTGGAAAGGGCTACGGGGAAATTGCCAAGCAGCTTGGTGAAAAAAGGTCCACTGTTGGAGCAATCATTAGAAAATGGAAGAAGCTAAACATGACTGTCAATCTCCCTCGGACTGGGGCTCCATGCAAAATCTCACCTCGTGGGGTCTCAATGATCCTAAGAAAGGTGAGAAAATCAGCCCAGGACTACACGGGAGGAGCTGGTCAATGACCTGAAAAGAGCTGGGACCACCGTTTCCAAGGTTACTGTTGGTAATACACTAAGACATCATGGTTTGAAATCATGCATGGCACGGAAGGTTCCCCTGCTTAAACCAGCACATGTCATGGCCCGTCTTAAGTTTGCCAATGACCATTTGGATGATCCAGAGGAGTCATGGGAGAAAGTCATGTGGTCAGATGAGACCAAAATAGAACTTTTTGGTCATATTCCACTAACCGTGTTTGGAGGAAGAATGATGAGTACCATCCAAGAACACCATCCCTACTGTGAAGATGGGGGTGGTAGCATCATGCTTTGGGGGTGTTTTTCTGCACAGGGACAGGGCGACTGCACTGTATTAAGGAGAGGATGACCTGGGCCATGTATTGCGAGATTTTGGGCAACAACCTCCTTCCCTCAGTTAGAGCTTTGAAGATGGGTCGAGGCTGGGTCTTCCAACATGACAATGACCCGAAGCACACAGCCAGGATAACCAAGGAGTGGCTCTGTAAGAAGAATATCAAGTTCTGGCGTGGCCTAGCCAGTCTCCAGACCTAAACCCAATAGAGAATCTTTGGAGGGAGCCAAACTCCGTGTTTCTCAGCGACAGCCCAGAAACCTGACTGATCTAAGAAGATCTGTGTGGAGGAGTGGGCCAAAATCCCTCCTCCAGTGTGTGCAAACCTGGTGAAAAACTACAAGAAACGTTTGACCTCTGTAATTGAAACAAAGGCTACTGACCAAATATTAACATTGATTTTCTCAGGTGTTCAAATACTTATTTGCAGCTGTATCATACAAATAAATAGTTAAAAAAATCAAACATTGTAATTTCTGGATTTTTTTTTTTGATTATGTCTCTCACAGTGGACATGCACCTCAGACAATTTCAGACCCCTCCATGATTTCCAAGTGGGAGAACTTGCAAAATAGCAGGGTGTTCAAATACTTATTTTCTGCACTGTAAGTGTTTGAGAGACTGTTTGTTTGATTGATATATTTATTTTTGTTTCTTTTCCTGCTGTATTTTTTTTGGGGACTGTTTCTGGTGATAGTTTTCTCTCTGTGTGTGTGTTTTTTTGTGATTGGTTGTGCTTGTTTGTGTGCGTGAATTTTGTAACTGGGACTGTTTTGTTTTGGAAGGATGACTGAAGAAAACGAAAGCTTAATTTTACAGTTGTGGAAAAACAGATTCTTGCCCGGCCATTAGCGAGTATGGGCGTTACCTCCACGGCCCAGAGAGTCAAACCACCCCGGCCAGAGGAGGGAGATTTTGGATAGGATCACTGGCAGGTGAATTCAGCGGGGCAGGGGGAGACACGGACCAGGTCTGGGATTGACAAAAAAATCAATGCCCCGGCGTCTGGTCAAAAAGAAGCTGCCAGAATGCATGCCCATGCAGGGGCACAGGAGGGGGCCCACCATGCCGTATTAGCCTGACAGCGGAGGAGCGTGCGGTGGCCCTGACCTTTCATCGGCATGAAGTTGAGGGCCTGCCCGGCTTTGACTCCAGTCCCCAGCCCGTGGTGCCAGGTAAGTTGTTTTCTTTTTTAATATCAGGTGTGTAGCATGTGTGGGGGAGGGGGTGAAAGGGAATATGTGGCAAGTGTGTGGATCCTCCAACCTGTGAATGTTTTGTGTCATCCACAGATGTGCAGGACCATCTGGCCTGACCGCACCAACCCCAGGACAGCAGCCTAATGAGGCCCCCCCAACAAGGCCGGAGTCCGCGGAGGAGGTTCAAGAGGAGGAGGACAATCATGAGGAGCAGGACAATCATGAGGAGGAGGAGAATCATGAGGAGGAGGAGTCCATATCAGGCACTGGACGTTTGGGTTTTGAGGACTCCTCCCCTCTGGCTGCCAGCAGGCAGGCCTCCCTAAGGGGGAGCCCCCCCCCCCTCCTCCCCCAACATGGCTCCCCTCACAAGGGCCTCCCCTTCTCCCCGGCCACAAGCATCAGCTGGAGGCAGGATGTCATCCCAGACCACCAGGGGGTTGGCCGATCTCCTGCCCGCCACCCTGAGAAGGGACCAGTTCCTCCAGACCCGCCATCTGGGACAGGTCAGCCAGACATTGGTGCGGATGGAGGAGAGCCTGTCCTCCATCAAGGATACACTGGGGAACCTGGACTCCCACTCCCGGGCTTTCACAACCTGCCTAAATGAACTGCAGACGACATCAGCAGGCGTTGGGCAGGATGTGAGGGGCCTTACCCTGGCTATCCAGGCCAACACGGCAACAGTTGGTGCTGCCCTGGACAGAATTGCCGTGGCCTTGGAGGGCAGGCCACCAGGTGGGCAGAGATCAGGGGCTGATCCTCCTTCCCTGGTTTTACCCCTTCCCCATGAGTCTCCCCTGAGAAGCCGGGGGCCGTGGCCGGGGGCGCCCCAGGCGTGGCTCACGCAGAGGGCAGTAATTTGTTTTTCCCCCAATTTTTTTTTTTTTTCACATTTTTTTTTTTTTTTTCTTTTTTTTTTTTCTTTTTTTGCTGGAAATTTTTTGATTTTGCAGGTCATTTTTTTTTGGGTTGTGAATGCTGTGTGAATGTGGGGGTGACATTCCTGCCGGAAAAGGGGTGTCACCCTCAATTTTGGTGGAGAAGGGTTCCCCAGGACCAGGGAGAAGTGATCCCCAGGTCCGTGTGAATGGTGTATGAATGTACAGTGACATAATTGGAGCCTTGGCGCTGCTCACAAGTCCAGCATGGTGGACTGGTGCCAATCCAATTTGATGTGGATGTGGGGTGTGTGTGCTAGGGACCACAGTGGTGTGCATGCATGCATTCTCATTGTGCCATGATTAATGTGTATGTTTAACGTGCAAAGATGCCCAATGTGAGCTGTCTCCTGGCTGCTCTTCCCTCAGAAGACGGGTTAACCTCGGTTAGGGGGGGATTGTCTGGTTCAGGGGTCAGGTCATCACGTAGGTCAATCTGCAGGCCCTTTCTTTCTGCAAAGTTGTGCAGCATGCACCGATGATCTGGCACACGAAGTTTGGGGAGTACAAGAGGGTACCCCCAGACTTATCCAGGCATCGGAAACGTGACTTTAGGATGCCAAAGGTGCGCTCCACCACTGCTCGTGTTTGAGCATGTGCTTGATTGTATCTTTCCTCTCCTGGAGTTTGGGGGTTCCGGATAGGAGTCATGAGATGGGGTCCCAGTGGATATGCAGAGTCACCTGGAAGGGAAAAGACAGGAGGATGTTAGTCATGCATGTGCCCCTTGTGATGTGCATCATGGGAGGGGATAGTCATGCCTGTCACCCATGTCACTCACCAACCAGCCAGGTGTCCCCATACACGTTCTGATCGAATTCCATTCGGATGTGGCATTGATTGTATATGTAGCTGTCATGGCTGGACCCCGGGTGTTTGGCACGGACGTGCCATATGAGGCCTTGGGCATCGACTATCACCTGTACATTGATGGAATGCCAATGCTTCCGATTGCGGTACATGTGCTCTGTCTCCTGGGGGGGCTGGAGTGCCACATGTGTGCAATCAATGGCCCCCACAGTGCGTGGGAATCTGGCAATTCTGTAGAAATCTGTCATTGCCTTCAGCCGCAGGTCCTCAGTGGTGGGTTTGATGATTTGGTTGGCCATGCGTCTGAGGATTGCAGGGACAACCTGGTGCACACATCTGCTCATGGAGGACTGTGACATCCCAGCCACCACTCCACTTGTACTCTGAAAAGAGCCACTGGCAAGGAAATGGAGTGTTGCCAGGACCTTGACCAGTGGCTGCACTGCATGTGAGCGGTGTGTTGGGCTGGTGATGTCATCCTGCAGGGTTGTGGTTAATTCCAGGATGGCATGAGGGGTGATTCTGAAGATGCGATACACCTCAGAATCACTCATGCCAAACAGGTCTATGCGGGTACGGTATATCCTCTCCCGTGCCATCCTCCGTGCCATCCTCCGTGCCCTCCTCCTTCTTTGTTCATCTAAAGTCAGTAGTATAGCTATGCGCGACGATGCCCCTGGCATGTTGCCATACAGATTGTTGAGCAACACGTGTGACTGCTGAGCTGCTCACTAACAGTGTTGCTTTATCTAACAAGTAGACTTTTTTTATTTTTTTAGACCAGCTTTTATCAGCTCTAATTTTAGACAGGACATTTTGCTGTTGCGCACACTGCGTCGCCTGCGCTGCCCCAACGTTTTTTTGTGGATCCCCGTAAGTCCCTCATTAGCATATTTGACTAGCAAATCAATGGTGTGTCTATCGCACTTTTGCGCGGACGGATGCGCCAGTCTAACGAAATTACACGTATCTCGTTCTGGGGATGCCGCGCAACGAAACGCACGCGCACATTTAGACTTACGCACGCGCATCTCCTGTTGCGCAGGCGTAATCGCTCTGTGAATCTGGGCCCTAGTTTCTTGATGAATTTTAGCCTAAATGTATTCTGCTACATGTCTTTGTTAAAAATAAAAAAAAAGTGCATACTGATTGGTTTGCATGAAAGTTATAGCATCTAAAACAATGTTATATATACAGAATTTTTTTGTTTATACTACTAATAGGGGTGATCAGCAACTTATAATAGGTTTGCAATAGTGCGGCGGGCAGTCTGACACTAACTTAAGGGGGAACAAACAAAAGCCTCATACACACGATCATTTGTTGCATGCTAGCCTCATGTCGAAAGTGAAGAGGTCAGTCACCATGCATATATTCTTGTACGACAGAATTCAACTTCAGAAGTGACTTAATGTGTGGAATAATTTTGTATGTGTTCTTTCCTTTCTGAGCATGCATCTCATGACTCCATTCCGGAATCCCCAAACCAGAGGCGAGAGAAGATACAATGAAGCACACTTACGTACCCGTGCAGTGGTGGAGCTCACATTTGGCCTCCTGAAGTCCCATTTCCTATGCCTGGATAAGTCTGGGGGGGGCCCTGTTGTATTCCCCAAATGTCATACGACATTTACACGGTCGTGGGGATAACTTCTCCCCAACGACCAAGGGTGACACCCCTTACTGGCAGGAGTGTCACCCCCACATTCACACACTATTCCCACTGTAGCCTGCACTACTGACCGTGTGCAGTCATTAAAACAAAAAAAGCACTTAACCAGAGCAGAAAAATAAAATAAGCTCTTAACCAGAGCAGAAAAATAAACAACAAAAAATAACTTGCCCTGGCGCGGACTACGCATGGTGCCCAGGCTCCTGGCCCTCAGTTGCCTGGGGGGAGCCTCAGGTGGGGGGGTTGGGCATCAGGTGGGGGGTGGGGCATCAGGTAGGGGGGTGGGGCATCAGGTTGAGGAGCATCCCCAGGTCCCTCCCTGGCTGCCTGCCTGCCCTCCAAAGCCACCGCTATGCGGGTGAGAACCGACTCAAGGGCAGCTGTCTGGGCCTGTACGGCCACTCTCAGGCACTTCACCTCCCCCACAAGTTCTGCAGTTGTCGCCTGCAGCTCCCCGAGGCTGGTGACCGTGGCAGCACTGTTTCCAGCAACATCCTGGATCGCGTCAGTTAAGGGGCCCGAGGAGGCCAGGCTGCCTGCAAGGCGCCTCATCTCCACCACTACTTCGGCCATATGGCGGCTCTGCCGGTCCTGCTCCCTTGCCAGATGTTCCTTTAGAAAATCAGAGTCACCCTTTGTCTTCCTGGTTGCCTTCCTGGGGCCAGGAGTGGCTGGGGCCCTTCCATAGGGGGACCTTGAGGGGCTGGTGATGACGGGGATGGAACAGGAGGGACTTGAGATGTTGGGGGTGGACCCTGAGGGGCTGGAGATGATGGGGGTGGTTGTGTGCGATGCTTCTGCGAACACACTAGACTCATCCAAAAAGAGGCAAACCTCCTGGTCCATAGAGACCACCTCTTCTGTTGTTGTCTGGGCACTCCCCTTCACCAATGCCTTTTGGCTTCCCAGGGGGCAGGCACAGGAACAGGTTGTTCCAGGGATGGGGTTGGACGGCCACAGGCAGCATCAGACGGCCCAGCTCCATCCTGCACATCTGTGGATGACACAAAACATTCACATGTTGGTGGACCCACACACTTGTCACATGTTCCCTTCCACCCCCTCACATGCTACACACCAGATAGTAGATAAAACACACTTACCTGTCCTCAAGGCCAGCTCAACTGAGTCATAGCCCTCCACTCCCTCCCCCTGCTCCCCCTGAAGACAGCGGGCAATCACTCTCTCCTCAGGAGTCAGCCGGATCACACAGGCTGGTCCACCCCCAGTGGCCCTGGCATGCCGACTGTAACGGTCACCACCGCTTACGACTTTCCATCCAACCACGACAAGCTTATCTGACACTCCACAATCCTGCATACACGATCCATATCCTTTCCCATAAACAAGACGAGACTCAAGCTCTGCACTTGCTTCAAAGATATGACAATTTATTAGTATTTTCTCAGCTTCTTATATCCAGTACAGCATAATACAGTTAATCACAGGACAATGTAATCTCCACCCCCCTATTCACTCACTGAGGATAATTCTTTAATTGGTAGCTAGACATGACGGCACCGTATTATCAATAGGGTTCAATTAACCCTGAATAGTAACACAGACATCTTTATCACATAATGGCAGTGAGAGTGGGTGCAATCCACACCTTCAGATATTTCAATAGCCTATTATACAAAGGTATGACTCACTGGCTGGCTGACCTGAATTAACACCTTTCAAAAGCAGGTGTGCCCAGATTGCATAGCTAACAGCTTTTGATATTTGAAGACATCCTGCAAACCTGGATTATTATTAATGTCCCTTATTAATGTCTTCTGTAACATATGAATTATGATTCTTTGTCACCCTATGGCCCTAGTGGACATAAGGTGACCCTAGACATAGGAATATCTCAGTCTGTCACGGTGCATTCCGTTACATCTCTCCCCTTTCGGTGGGAGACGGACACAGGTGGGAACCCCGAACGGGTTGACTCCGAAGTCCGTCAGTAGTTCCCGTTCTCCAATTCTGGTATCCATACTGTACCCCAAATAAATGGCTCCAAACTGAGCATTACTCACCCCGCCAACCTCTGCCTCTCTCAGAGAACACGCCTGCTGCTGGGGAGAAGGCAGGGTAGCTGGGCTCAGTCCATCATGCTGTTGGGGGTCTGGGCCAACTGCCTCCCCTTCCTGGGGTATACCAGTGGAGACTGAAGTCCCATCCACTGGTGCTTGGTGAAAACCCCCCGGTGCTTGCAAAGCAAAGCAGACATCCTCCTGTCCCAGTCCTGTACCATTTTCTGGGGTTGTGCCAGTGGAGACTGAAGTCCCATCCACTACCCCAGGAACCCCCTCTTCTGTTAGTGAGGAGCAGAGGCCTATGACACTCTGCTCTGTTGCCAGCTCTTCCGCTGGGTTGCTGTGAGTGGAGACCACAGTCCCATCCACTACCACAGGGTCCCCCTCTTCTGTTAGTGGAGAGCAGAGGTCCGTGACCCTCTGTTCTGTTGCCAGCTCTTCCGCTGTGTTGATGTGAGTGGAGACCACAGTCCCATCCACTACCACAGGGTCCCCCTCTTCTGCTAGTTGGGAGCAGAGGCTTGGGGTACCCTGCTCTGTTGCCAGTGATTCAGCTGGGGGTAAAAGCTTTACCACCTCAGCTTGTTGCTGGAGAGGGGGGCCAACCGCCCCGGCTCCCTGGAACTCCACACCATCCGCTTCGGCTTTAGGGATGAAAATCTCCATATTTTCCACTGCCAATTCATCAGCCAGGAGTTCACAGTTGTCATCTGACCTTTCCTCATAGTCCCAGGCAATGGGAGCCCCACCCTGCTGCTGAGCCGAGTCTAGCAGCTGTCTGTAGGCGACCTCCAGCTCCCATTCCCGAATGGCCAGAAATTCTAAATCTTCCTGTGACCAGTGGCCTCCCGAGATATTTAATTTTTCCTCTCTGTGCTCCATTATGTCCTCCAAGCGCCACTCCCGATCATCCCCAAAGTCGGGATCACTGGACATCCTCCAATACAACAATCCCAGGCCATCGTAGTCATAGCCTTCTGTGGGGCTGTCATCCGCTGACCACGGGCACTCTTGGGCTACATACCACTGGAGGGCTCTGTAGCTCTTATCCAGCTGCATCTCTGCCCGGATCAGCCTGTTTAACTCGGCTATCCACTCCCGCTTCGGTTGTTTCCCCAACAACAGCATTCGTACGTCATACTGCGGCCAGTACCTTGCATAGATGGAGGGCAGGACCTTTCCTTGGTGTTGCTGCTCCAGAGCTAGCGCTTCCTTCCAGAGTTGGCACCGAATCACATCCGACCATCCCAACAGGACCTCCTCTGATACTGGCCCTCTATGCTGTATCCGCATCTCTTGTAACCTCCTTTGGAATTCCTCTTCAATGGAGACTGGTATCTGCACCTCTCCTCTCTCTTCAGCTGCTGCCGCACTTCTTCGCTGTCGCAAGGTGGCATCCACAGCCGCTATAACCCGGTCTATGATCTCCGGCGGAGGATTAGGACCATATTGTGCCAGTCCATGTTTAACAGCCCGATCAAAAAATTCTTCCTCGGGTGTCCTGTCCGTTACGGCGGGCCTTTTAGCTCTATTCATTTCGACAAGTTCTGCGATAATGTCCCTTTTCTTACGGTTGCTGGCCGGTCTGCCCCGGCTCTCCAGTAAGTCCATGAGGGAAGAGAGCTTCATCCGTTCATACAGCGTCTCCATTGTCATGTGTCCTTGTAGCCGACCTTCTGAAGATGGAATCATCCCACTGCTGTGCCACCAAATGTAACGGTCACCACCGCTTACGACTTTCCATCCAACCACGACAAGCTTATCTGACACTCCACAATCCTGCATACACGATCCATATCCTTTCCCATAAACAAGACGAGACTCAAGCTCTGCACTTTGCTTCAAAGATATGACAATTTATTAGTATTTTCTCAGCTTCTTATATCCAGTATAACATGATACAGTTAATCACAGGACAATGTAATCTCCACCCCCCTATTCACTCACTGAGGATAATTCTTTAATTGGTAGCTAGACATGACGGCACCGTATTATCAATAGGGTTCAATTAACCCTGAATAGTAACACAGACATCTTTATCACACAATGGCAGTGAGAGTGGGTGCAATCCACACCTTCAGATATTTCAATAGCCTATTATACAAAGGTATGACTCACTGGCTGGCTGACCTGAATTAACACCTTTCAAAAGCAGGTGTGCCCAGATTGCATAGCTAACAGCTTTTGATATTTGAAGACATCCTGCAAACCTGGATTATTATTAATGTCCCTTATTAATGTCTTCTGTAACATATGAATTATGATTCTTTGTCACCCTATGGCCCTAGTGGACATAAGGTGACCCTAGACATAGGAATATCTCAGTCTGTCACGGTGCATTCCGTTACACCGACTTATCTCACCCAGCTTGCCTCTGACAGCACGCCGCAGGTCATTCATTTTTTTGGCAATGTCCTGGTGTGTCCTGACCTCATGAGACAGGGAATTTACCTGGGCAGCAATCTTCATGAGGATCGCATCCTTTTTGGATTTGCTGGTGCTTGCACTCTCTGCCCCATGGAGGCAAGAATCATACCTCTCCATGGCCGATATGATAATGGTCCTCTCCTCTGGGGAGAAGTTTTTTTCCCGTTTCTCCTTCCTGGGAGCAGGCATGTCACAACACAGAATGCAAAAGTAGTTACACCACCAAAAAAAAAAAAAATGGTGTACTTTTGCGCTCGACGGGCGCATGTCTGGGCGCATTTCTGCACTGGGCGTAGGCAATTGGCCAGCCTATCTTAGGGGCTACGCACGGCGTTGTTTTGCGCATTCGCAGAGGGGTGCAGGACATACGTCCATGTCACGGCGCATGCTCCGTTCGTTCCGGCGTTCATTTGCATGGGGTCACGCTTCATTTGAATGGATCACACCCACTTCCCTCCTACTTTAAATTACGCCGGCTTACGCCGACTAATTTACGTTACGCCGGTGCATCATTGGACGCATTTGCTCCGAGAATATGGTACTTGCCTCTCAAAGTTATGGCGGCGTAGCGCATCTGATATGCGCTACGCCCGCATAAAGAAGCGCCAATCTACGAGAATCTGGTCCTACAAGTTAAATTATTTCAATCTGGCCCTACAAGTTCATTATTGATTTGATCTTTGCACTTGTTTAGTAAACTTTGAGTTACTTTTAGGGCTCTTTCACACGGGACCTGAACGGGCGCTCCGTGCTCCTCTATGGAGCCGCGGATGTCAGCGGTGACATGCCCGCTGACATCCGACCCGCTCCGATCCGCCAAAGTGTGACTGAGGAAAAACCTACTTTTCCATCCGTCTGGCGGATCAGATCGGGTAAACACGGACAGACGGTCCGTGTTCATACGATGCCCTAATAGGGGAGAGCGGAGAAAAGACAGGGCGGTCCCTGCACAGTGTGCGGGGACCGCCCTGTCATCCGCCTGCTCAGCAGGGATCAACGGAGCGATCCCCGCTGAGCAAGCGGAGCGGATCATTACTGATCCGCCCCATGTGAAAGAGCCCTCACTCTCTGTATGATCATTCTGCCAATTACACACCCTGTCAAACATCTTCCTTTGGTTTCACTTCTAATCAATTATTCAGTTGTATTACATTTTCTCACAAAGCAAATGTTTCTCTTTATCCTGTTTTACCCAGCACTCTACCCATCTAACCTGTCCTAAATATCCCTTTCCTTTAAGAACCATTTAGCCAATTTAGTTTTGTTTGCCATTTTACAGTGCCATGAAAAAGTATTCATGCCCCTTGAAATTTTTCACATTTTGTTATGTTACAACCAAAAAAACGTAAATGTATTTTTTGGGGATTTTTATGTGATAGACCAACACAAAGTGGCATATAATGAAGTTGAAGAAAAATGATAAATGGTTTTCAAAATTGTTTACAAATATCTGAAAAGTGTGACGAGCATTTTTATTCAGTCCCTCTGAGTCAATACTTTGTAGAACCACCTTTTGCTGCAATTACAGCTGCAAGTCTTTTTAAGGGATGTCTCTACCAGTTTTGCACATCTACAGAGTGACATTTTTTCCCATTCTTCTTTGCAAAATAGCTCAAGCTCTGTCAGATTGCATGGAGAACGTCTGTGAACAGCAATTTTCAAGTCTTGTCACAGATTCTCAATCGGATTTAGGTCTGGACTTTCTAACACATGATGCTTTGATCTAAACCATTCTATTGTTGCTCTGGGTGGATTTTTAGGGTTGTTTTCTTCCTGGAAGGTGAACCTCCGACCCAGTCTCAAGTCTTTTGCAGACTCTAATGCCATGTACACACGATCAGATTTTCCATTGGAAAAAACCTTGGATGGATTTTCCGACAGAATTCCGCTGAAGCTTGGCTTGCTTACACACGGTCACACAAAAGTTCTCTGAACTTTAAGACCATCAAGAACGCGGCGATGTACAACACTACGACGAGCCGAGAAAATAAAGGTCAATGCTTCCAAGCATGCAAATTGTTTCCGAGCATGCGTTGGAATTTTGCGCGTCGGTATGGCTACAGACGATGGGATGTTCCCATAGGAATTTTTTCCATCTGAAAATTTAAGAACCAGCTCTCAATCTTTTGCTGGCGGAAATTCCGTTCAAAATCTCACATCCGACTTTTGCTGTCGGAATTTCTGTTTTCTTCTAAGACTGCTCTGTATTTGGAGGGTATTGGGTGTTCAGGGTAATGTGCAGTGTTAGTTTTCCACCACACATAGCAATTTGCTTTTAAGTCAAAAAGTAAAATTTTGGTCTCATCTGACCAGAGAACCTTCTTCCACATGTTTGCTGTGTCCCCCACATGGCTTCGCAAACAGGACTTCTTTTGACTTTCTTTCAACAATAGCTTTCTTCTTGCCACTCTTCTATAAAGGGCAGATTTGTGGAGTGCACAACTAATGTCCTCGTGCACACAACCGTATTTTTCCGACGAGGAGAGCTTTTGGCCAGGAATCTGTGTGTATGCTGCCAAAATCAGCCAGCAAAAAAAAGAGAACCAGCTCTCTTTTTTCCCGTCAGGATTCCTGTCTGACTTTTTCCTGTCAGAAATCCTGAGTGTGTGTACGAAGGCATAATAGTTGTCCTGTGGAAATATCTTCCTACCTGAGCTGTGGATCTCTGCAGCTCCTCCAGAGTTACCATGGGCCTCTTGGCTGACTTCTCTGATTAATACTCTCCTTGCCCGGCCTGTCAGTTTAGGAGGACAGCCATGTCTTGGTAGGTTTGCAGTTGTTCCATACTCTTTCCATTTCCGGATGATGGATTGAACAGTGCTCTGTGAGATGTTCAAAGCTTTTATTTTTTTATAACCTAACTCTACTTTAAACGTCTTCACTTTATCCCTGACCTGTCTGGTGTATTCCTTGGCCTTCATAATGCTGTTTGTTCACTAAGATTCTCTAACAAACATCTGAGAGCTTTACAGAACAGCTATATTTATACTGAGATTAAATTACACACAGGTGGACTATGTTTACTAATTAGGTGACTTCTGAAGGCAATTGGTTCCACTAGATTTTAGTTAGGGTATCAGAGTAAAGGGGGCTGAATACAAAAGCACACCACACCTTTCACATATTTATTTGTAAAAAAAAAATGTTGAAACATATTTATCATTTTCTTTCCACTTCACAACTATGTGCCACTTTGTGTTGGTCTATCACATAAAAGCCCAATAACATACATTTACATGTTTGGTTGTAACGGGACAAAATGTGAACAATTTCAAGGCACTGTATATTTTCCATTAAGTTGCTATCCTATACTACGGCCCAGATTCAGAAAGCAATTACGCCTGTCTAAGGCCGCGTACACACGAGGGGATATGTCCGCTGAAAACGGTCCGATGGACCGTACAATTCAGTAATATCCACAAATTCTTAATGGTTTAAAAATGTAATCTAAGAACTTTACATTACATTAATTTATCACATCATCTAACCTAGTTGAAATCATGGTGGGAATCAATTTTTAGCCGCCCGACATTCTTTGCTGGTTATTGTACTCCAGCAGACATGTGGCTCCCACCGCTTCCTCACCGCGCCGCTGCCGAATTGATTCTCTTTGGCGCATTCGCGGAATTCTTTTCTGGTGCGGATGACGTAGCGGTGACCGGCGGCGTCAAGTCACCGCCGCTCATGCCACGCCCGCGCCGTCCGGCGGCGGGGAATTTGATCCGATTGTGTATCACCAGCCATGGCATCAAACTGCCTGATCGGACATTATTTCCGATGGACAATGGTCCGCGGACCTTTATCGGATCATCCTTCAAGTCAGATCTTAAGATACCTTTATTAGAATCATACAGATCTCCATCAATTGTTCCTTATTGGAGTATCCTCCATTATTTCTTTTCTATCTACACTTTAAAAAATCAGAGCATAATTTCACACCCTTCTGAGAAACCTGACTTGCTTGCTTTTTATGTCCGGCTGTTCATATTCCCTATAGCAAAACCTTTTACTGTGCACAGAGGCAGCTTCTATTGTACCTTGAATTTGGTTCCCATAGCTGTCATCAGCATTTTTCTGGTCTAACGGTACTAGCCCATGTTAAGTATGGCCGTCGTACACACGGTCGAATTTTTTGCGATGAAAAAAAAACGACGTTTTTTAAAACGTTTTAAATTGATCGTGTGTGGGCAAAACGTCGTTCGGGACTAGGATTGTCTTAAACGACCTACTCAAAAAAAATTCCAACATGCTTGAATTTTTTGTGTCGTTTTTCAAAACGTCGTTTTTTGTTTCACAAAAAGTCACCGTGTGTAACAAAAACGACGTTTTTCAACCCGCGCATGCCCAGAAGCTAGTTATGAAGCGAGCTTCAATGGAAAAGTGTGGTGAACGTAACCTCGCTTTTTGTGAAAAAAACGATGGTGTGTATGCAACATCGTCTTTGAAAAGTGACGTTTCAAAAACGTCGTTTTTTACTTCACAGAAAACGTCGTTTTTTTTCCATCACAAAAAATGATCGTGTGTACGCGGCATAAGGGCTCTTTCACACGTCCGTTCAGTTTTTTAGATCAGTTTTTTCCCCCTTCCTCAGTTGATCCGTTTTTTCATCAGTTTTTCGTCAGTTTTTATGACCGTCCCTTTACATCCGTTTCCGTTCACGTTTTCCGTCCGTTTTTCATCAGTTTTTTTCATCCGTTTATTCATCCGTTTTTCAGATTTTAAGATACCTTTTTTAGAACTTTTTTTTTTTTACATATGTTGATGAAAAACTGACGTTAGCGGATCGGATGGTAAACCTTATTGGATCATCCGCTAACGTCCGTTATTTCGTCCGTTCCGTTTTTTTGACGGAAGAAAAATAGGGCATTTTCACACCCTTCCGTCCAAAAAAACCTGAGCTTGCCGCAGACGGATGTTAACGGAGCTTAGCGGATGCTCATATTCCGCTAACGGAAAACGCTTTTACTGTGCCATAGGGAAGCTTCTATTGAGGTCCTTTAATTTGGACGTCCAAAAAACGGACGAACTGAACGGACGTGTGAAAGGGCCCTTACACATTAGTCTTTCCTGTTCATGCTAATAACTGCCCTACTTTTTGAACTTTAGATCGATTGAGCAAAGGGCCAAACATTTACAATATGAATTAGGCTAGCCTCACAGTTAGGGATAATTGTCTGTAAATGTGGGAGGGACTTGCTTACATCCACTCCTCCCACGTAACCTGAAATACTTGCTTTTGAATACATATACAGTATATTGTCAAAAGTATTGGAATGCCTGCCTTTACATGCATATGAACTTTAGTGGCATCCCAGTCTTAGTCCGCAGGGATTAATATTGAGCTGGCCCACTCTTTGCAGCTATAACAGCTTCAACTCTTCTGGGAAGGCTGTTCCACAAGGTTTAGGAGTGTGTTTATGGGAATGTTTGACCATTCTTCCAGAAGCGCGCTCGTGAGGTCAGGCACTGATGTGGACAAGAATGGTCTGGCTTGCGTTCTCTGCTCTAATTCATCCCAAAGGTGTTCTATCAGGTTCAGGTCAGAACTCTCTGCAGGCCAGTCAAGTTCCTCCACCTCATACTGGCTCATCCATGTCTTTAACCACTTAAGACCCGGACACTTACGCTTAAATGAAGGTGTTTTTACAATTCGGCGCTGCGTGCTTTAACAGACAATGCGCGGTCGTGCGACTGGCTCCCAAACAAAATTTGCGTCCTTTTCTTCCCACAAATAGAGCTTTCTTTCGGTGGTATGTCGCCTGGATTTTTATTTTTTGCGCTATAAACTAAAATAGAGCGAAATTTTGAAAAAAATCACTATTTTTTTACTATTTGTTATAAAAAAAATCAAATAAACTAAATTTTAGTAAAACATTTAGCCAAAATTTATTTAGCCCATGTCTTTAGTAAAAAAAAAAAAAAATGTTAAAAAAAATAGCTACCACGGGAAAGCGACACTTACAGGATCAGAAAAATGATCGCTTATGACGCTGGCAATAGGGAGTGAAAGGGTTCAGGGCGGTGAAGGGGGTTAAAACTTTATTAGGGGGGGTGGGGGGGGCTTTGAACCTAACACTAACTGGACAGTGCTGCACACTGCCTTGCAGTGATTAAATCACTGATTCAGTAACACTTGACAGGGGGGTGGGGGGGGCTCACAAGGGGTTAATATGCATGTGAGTGTGTGTCTGTTGTGTTGGTGCAACTTACTTGTGTCTTCTCTCATCAGCCGCTGGGAAACAGCCCAAGAGAAATGATCATTTCCCTCCTTCCTGTGTAAAAAGGAGGAGGAAGTGACAGGCTGGGAGCCCCCCATTGGCTGGGACTCGCGGGGGGGGCGGAAAACACGGACATCCGCCCACTCGTCGGCGATCCCCCAGAGCCAGGGGGACCGCCGCACGCCGCGGAGGGGGTCCCGATGGGACCCCCGAACCGCACTAAGGCACGTAAATTTACGCCCTTGTGCCTGTAAATGTTGTGGATTAGGCGTGCGGGGGTCCTTAACTGGTTAAGGACCTTGCTTTGTGCACAGTCATGTTGGAACAGAAAGGGGCCATCCCCAAAATGTTCCCACAAAGTTGGGAGTATGAAATTGTTCAAAAAGTTTTGGGATGCTGCTGCCTTAAGAGTTTCCTTCAACTAAGTGGCCAAGCCCAACCCCTGAAAAACATCCCCACACTATAATCCCCTCTTCACCAAATGATTTGAACCAGTGCACAAAGCAAGGCATATAAATATATGAATGAGCGAGTTTGGGGTGGAGGAACCTGATTGGCCTGCACAGAGTCCTGACCTCAACCCGATAGAACACCTTTGGGTTGATTTAGAGCAGAGACTGCGAGCCAGGCCTTCTCGTCCAACATCAGTGCCTGACCTCACAAGAGGGCTTCCGGGAGAATGGTCAAACATTCCCATAGACACACTTCTAAACCTTGTGGACAGCGTTCCTAGAAGAGTTGAAGCTGCAAAGGGTGGGTCAACCTACAGAGTAAGACTGGGATGCCATTAAAGTTCATGTGTGTGTTAAGGCAGGCATCCCAATACTTTTGACAATATAGTGTATATTCAAATTCTGAGAAAGAACATGCCTTTCCCCCTAATGTTCAGCTGAATGAATTTATGGCTACATAACAGATTTAAATAAATTTGAAAAAAAAAAAAAAAAACAGGTACACAAATATACAATATCTGATATCCAAATAACTTCAGAACTTCATATGCACATATAGGCTCCCACATATGCATAGACACATTTTTATACATGAATAAGTATTAAATTAAGACTGGATTATCAATAAAATATATGAACATGAAATATGCATTCAATAGTCTGCGGCCTCTCTTGGGTCTGTTAACCCCTTCCCTACCGCCGTATAGGGGAATCACGTCATGGTGATCCCCTTGCCGATGAGACAGGACGTTGCACAACGTCCTGTCTTCACGGCGTTCTAGCACCACCCGCGATTGCCCGACGGCCGTGATTGCCGCCGGGCACCCGCGATTTCCGCAAATCACTGCAGGAGTGTGGATCTGTGTGTGTAAACACACAGATCCACCTCCTGTCAGCGGTGAGGAGACTGATGTGTGTTCCCAGTACAGAGGAACACACATCGATTCCTCCCCCTGTGAGTCTACAGTTAGAACATACTTTTAGGACACATTTAATTCAGCGCCCCCTAGTGTTAACCCCTTCCCTGCCAGTCACATTTACACAGTAATTAGTGCAGTTTTATAGCAATAATCGCTGTGTAAATATGAACAAAAACGTGTCAAAAGTGTCCGATATGTCCGCCGCAACGTCACGGTCACAAAAAAAAAAACGCAGATCGCCACCATTACTAGTAAAAAAAATTTAATAAAAATGCCATAAATCTATCACCTATTTTGTAGACGCTATAACTTTTGCGCAAACCAATCAATATACGATTATTGCGTTTTTTTTTTTAAAAAATACGTAAAATACGTATCGGTCTAAACTGAGGGGAAAAAAAGTTTTTTTTTAAAAAAATATTGTGAGATGTATTAAATAAAAAGGAAAAAATATTGTGTTTTTTTTAAAATTGTCGCTCTTCTTTTGTTTATAGCGCAAAAAATAAAAACCGCAGAGATGATCAAATACCACCAAACGAAAGCTCTATTTGTGTGGGGAAAAAAACATAATGATTTAATTTGGGTACAGTATTGCCTGACCGCGCAATTGTCATTCAAAGTGCAACAGCGCTGAAAACTAAAAATTGGTCTGGGCAGGAAGGGGGTGAAAATGCCCTGTATGGAAGGGGTTAATGATAAAGATAGGCTATACGTCTCATTATGGAAGTATTGGGTAAGGAAATTGCCTGTTTTGCTAAGAAATCATTTAATTTTTACAAGGCTGAATCCCAATGGCAAAATCAATAATGAAAAACGTAGAAAAACTTTTATAATCTCTTTAAAATCAGCTTCTCCTCAAGGATTTATGAAGTAGAATGGCCTGTGTAGAGTGGAGGGTAAGTAATATTGTGGGCACCAGAAGTGGCATGAAATCAGTGGGACAAGCAGCAGATAATAGGTTGGTTGGCATCACCACAGTTGCTTGAGAAGATCTTCATAATGTCATAACTTTACATGAAAATATTCACTATAAAACTCAAACCTCAAAGGGGCACAGCTTAAGGTGCCTGCACATATGTATACATGTTTTAAAAATATCATAGGCACTCCCAGAGCCTAGGACACTCCAACATGCAAATACTGACTTCAGTGTAAGTCATGTGTGATCCCATCTGTTTGTATACAGAACTATAGGTTAGTGAGGCTTTCCATAACAAAAATGCAACGTGCATGCAAGCTAAAGGTGCAGATACCTTTAGGTGCTTCTTTACATGTCTACCTAAGGTTTAGTACAGACACTCCATGTTTAACAACTTAACTGTTTAACCACTTAAGGACCTCCTACTGCACATTTACGTCGGCAGAATGGCACGGCTGGGCACATCAACGTATATATACGTTGATTTTAGTACCCAGCCGTGGGTCACGGGCGCGCGCCCGCTACCCGGTCCGAAGCTCCAGGACCGGGACCGCGGGATTCGCGGACCCGATCGCCGCTGCAGTGCGGCGATCCGTCCCTGGAGCGGAAGAACGGGGAGAGCCGTGTGTAAACACGGCTTCCCCATGCTTCACTGTGGCCGTAGCATCGATCGCGTCATCCCTGTAATAGGGGGATGCGATCGATGACGTCACACCTACAGCCACACCCCCCTACAGTTGTAAACACAACACATAAGTCACACATCCCCTACAGCGCCACCTGTGGTTAACTCCCAAATTGCAACTGTCATTTCCACAGTAAACAATGCAATTTAAATGCATTTTTTGCTGTGAAAATGACAATTGTCCCAAAAATGGGTCAAAATTGTCCGAAGTGTCCGCCATATTGTCGCAGTCATGAAAAAAATCGCTGATCGCCGCTATTAGTAGTAAAAAAAAAATGTTTTATAAAAATGCAATAAAACTATACCCTTATTTTGTAAACGCTATAAATTTTGCGAAAAACAACCGATAAACGCTTATTGCGATTTTTTTTACCAAAAATACGTAGAAGAATACTTATCGGCCTAAACTGAGGAAAAAAAATTTTTTTTTATATATTGTTGGGGGATATTTATTAAAGCAAAAAGTAAAAAATATTGCATTTTTTTTTAAATTGTCGCTCTATTTTTGTTTATAGAGCAAAAAATAAAAACCGCAGAGGTGATCAAATACCACCAAAAGAAAGCTCTATTTGTGGGGAAAAAAGGACGCCAATTTTGTTTGGGAGCCACGTCGCACGACCGCACAATTGTCAGTTAAAACAACGCAGTGCCGAATCGCAAAAAGGGGCAAGGTCCTTTACCTGCATTTTGGTCCGGGTCTTAAGTGGTTAACGACTGCTCAGAATTACAACCAGCTCTCCCCACCTGAACAACATGCTATACATCTTTGTATTGTACAGTACAGTATTTAAGTTTGTGTTCTGTACTTATGCAAATTAAAACAACATTATTGAGCTGTAGTTTTGTGTTTAGACCTTTTTTCACAATACAGTACAGTAGTTAATAATGCTTAAACTATTTATTACTTGTATCTGTATGCTTTAGAGCAGTGTTTCTCAACTCCAGTCCTCAAGATGCCCCAACAGGTCATGTTTTCAGGATTTCCCTCAGGTGAAACATCTGTGGTAATTACTAAGGCACCTGTGCAAAATAATAGAAAGCCTGTAAACATGACCTGTTGGGGTGCCTTGAGGACTGGAGTTGAGAAACACTGCTTTAGAGTGAGTACATGTTTACTTAACCACTTAAGGACCGGCGCATGTACATTTACGTCGGCAGAATGCTACGGACAGGCACATCAACGTACCTGTACGTGGCTGCCTTGACGTGGGTCGGGGGTCTGATCGGGACACCCCCCTCAGGACATGCGACGGTCCCGGTGGCTGTGCGAGCGATCCATGCTGAGGGGGTGGCGGTTCGTTTTTGTCCGCCCCCTCCGGATCGCTCCCAGCCAAAGCGCTCGCTCCCTGCAGTGTCACTTTCTCCTCCTGTGTAAACACAGGAAGAGGGAAGTGATGTGATCTCTGCTCTCGGCGGTTTTTTCAACCACCACTGAGGAGAGATCACATCACATAGTAAGTCTGCACAACACTACACTGACACCAGGACACGCAGGCACATTAACTCCTTGCGATCACCCCCCCACCCCCCTGTCACAGTGTCACTGAATGCAGTGATCATATATGTACTGATCACTGCATTTAGTGTCAGTGTGACAGGCAGTTAGTGTTAGGTCCAGGGTAGCCCCCGTACCCCCCAATAAAGTTTTAACCCCTTGATCACCGCCCTAGTTAACCCTTTCACTCCCTATAGCCAGTGTCACTAAGCGATCATTTTTCTGATCGCTGTATTAGTGTCGCTGTTCCCGCTAGGTAGCTATTTTTTATTGGGATTTTTTTTTACTGAAGACATGTGGCTAAATAAATTTTGGCCTAAATGTTTGACTAAAATTTAGTTTATTTGATTTTTCTTATAACAAAAAGTAAAAAATATTGTTTTTTCTTCCAAAATTTCGCTCTATTTTTCTATATAGCGCAAAAAATAAAAATCGCAGAGGCGATCAAATACCACCAAAAGAAAGCTCTATTTGTGGGAAGAAAAGGACGCAAATTTTGTTTGGGAGCCACGTCCCACGACCGCGCAATATTCTGTTAAAGCGACGCAGTGCCAAATTGTAAAAACCCCTTGGGTCGTTTAGCAGCATATTGGTCCGGTCTTTAAGTGGTTAAAGCAGGCCCTTCATAGTCAAAAGTAAGTCCATCAGATCAACAAAATCAACCAAACGATATTGTGGCAAAATTATATCCAGTTTTATGAAGACCCTCCCACCATTAGTCTCTAAAATTGGTTGATATGACAACATGTGGCCAGTTTTTAAAGTAATTTTTTAACCACTTAAGACCCGGACCAATATGCAGGTTAAGGACCTTGCTCCTTTTTGTGATTTGGCACTGCGTCGCTTTAACTGACAATTGCACAGTCGTGCGACGTGGCTCCCAAACAAAATTGGCGTCCTTTTTTTCCTCATAAATAGAGCTTTTTTTTTATGGTATTTGATGACCTCTGTGGTTTTTATTTTTTGCGCTATAAACAAAAATAGAGCGACAATTTTGAAAAAAATGCAATATTTTTTACTGTTTGCTATAATAAATATCCCCAAAAAACATTTAAAAAAAACGCAATAAGCGTTTATCGATTGGTTTGCGCAAAATTTATAGCGTTTACAAAATAGGGGGATAGTTTTATGGCATTTTTATTAATATTTTTTTTTTTTTACTACTAATGGCAGCAAACAGCGATTTTTTTAGTGACTGCGACATTATGGCGGACACTTTTGGGACCATTGTCATTTTCACAGCAAAAAGTGCTATAAAAATGCACCGATTACTGTGAAAATGATAATGGCAGTGAAGGGGTTAACCACTAGGGAGCGCTGTAGGGGTTAAGTGTGACCTTATGTGTGTTTCTAACTGTAGGGGGGCGGGGCTGGATGTGTGACGTCAGTGATCGTCATTCCCTATATCAGGGAACAATCGCTGACATTGCTACAAAGAAGAACGGGGAAGGTTTGTTTACACTCACCTCTCCTCGTTCTTCAGCTCCTGTGACCCGATCGGGTTTCGCACCGTGGTCACGGAGCTTCGGAAGCGTGCTCTTAACCACCTAAGGACCGCCTACTGCACATATACGTCGGCAGAATGGCACGGCTGGGCACATCAACGTATATATACGTTGGTTTTAGTACCCAGCCGTGGGTCACGCGGCGTGCTCCCATGACCCTGTCCGAAGCTCCGGGACCGCGGGACTCGTGGACCCGATCGCCGCTGCAGTGCGCCGATCCGTCCCTGGAACTGAAGAACGGGGAGAGACGTGTGTAAACACGGCTTTCCCGTGCTTCTCTGTGGCCGCAGCATCGATCGAGTCATCCCTGTTATAGGGGGACGCGATTGATGATGTCACACCTACAGCCACACCCCCCTACAGTTGTAAACACACACACAGGGAACACTCAAAGTCACAGCGCCCCCTGTGGTTAACTCCCAAACTGCAACTGTCATTTCCACAGTAAACAATGCAATTTAAATGCATTTTTTGCTGTGAAAATGACAATTGTTTCAAAAATGTGTCAAAATTGTCCGAAGTGTCCGCCATAAAGTCGCAGTCACGAAAAAAATCGCTGATCGCCGCTATTAGTAGTAAATTTTTTTTTTTTATAAAAATGCAATAAAACTATCCCTTATTTTGTAAACGCTATACATTTTGCGAAAACCAACCGATAAACGCTTATTGCGATTTTTTTTACCAAAAATATGTAGAAGAATACGTATCGGCCTAAACTGAGGGAAAAAAATGTTTTTTTATGTATTTTTGGGGGATATTTATTACAGAAAAAAGTAAAAAATATTGATTTGTTTTAAAATTGGTGCTCTATTTTTGTTTATAGCGCAAAAAATAAAAACCGCAGAGGTGATCAAATACCACCAAAAGAAAGCTCTATTTGTGGGGAAAAAAGGACGCCAACTTAGTTTGGGAGCTACGTCGCACGACCGCGCAATTGTCAGTTAAAACGACGCAGTGCCGAATCGCAAAAAGGGGCAAGGTCCTTTACCTGCATTTTGGTCCGGGTCTTAAGTGGTTAAAGAGGACGTATATAAACATCCATGTGCCCAGCCGTGCCATTCTGTCAACGTATATGGTCGTGTAGCGTTCCTTAAGTGGTTAAATTGACTGCTATACAGGTCTTTTGTAATGGTCGGTAAAACTCAAAGCAAATTTATTATCCAAAACAATTCATGTAGCAGGTAGATTGTGCTACCACAAGCTGCCTGTTTTATTATTTGTCATATTGTATCTTGGTACAGTGCATACGGAAAGTATTCACAGCACTTCACTTTTTCCACAATTTGTGATGTTACAGCCTTATTCCAAAATAGATTAATTATTTTTCTCAACATTTTTAAAACTATACACCATAATGACAACGTAAAAGAAGTTTGCTCGAAATCTTTACAAATGTTTTAAAAATAAAAAACAAAATAAATCAAATGCACATAAGTATTCACAGCCCTTGCAATGACACTCAAAATTGAACTCGGATGCATCCTGTTTCCACTGATCATCCTTGGACTGTTTCTACAACTTTGGAGTCCACCTGTGGTAGAATTAGTTGATTGGAAATGATTTGGAAAGGTACATACCTGTCTTTAAAATATCCCACAGTTAACAGTGCATGTCAGAGCATAAAAGAAGCCATGAAGTCAAAGGAATTGTCAAGACAGGATTGTATCGAGGCACAGATCTGGAGAAGAATACAGAAAAAAATTCTCCAGCATTGAAGGTCCCAATGAGCACACTGGCTTCCCTCTGTAAATAAAACAAGTTTGGAACCACCAGGACTTTTCCTAAAGCGGGATACCCGACCAAACTGAGTGATCGGGGGAGAAGGACCAAGAACTTGATATTTACTCTGACAGATCTCCAGCATTTTTCTGTGGAGAGAGGAGACCCTTCAAATAGAACAACCATCTCTGCACTCCACCAATCAGGCCTGTATGGTAGAGTGGCCAGATGGAAGTCACTCCTCAGTAAAATGTGCATGACAGCCCGCATGGAGTTTGCCAAAAGGCACCTGAAGAACTCTCAGGATATGAGAAACTAAATTTTCTGTTATGATGAAACAAAGATTGAACTTTGGCCTGAATGGCAAGCGTCATGTCTGGAGGAAACCAGAGACTAGTCAGGATCAAAAGAACGACAAATGCAGAAATGTACAGAAACATCCTTGATGAAAACCTGCTCCGGATCACCCCGAGGCCGCCTTCCTTTCGCTCCTTGAAGACGTCAGATGACGAAACGAAAGTTGGGCGGGGCAAAGACACTGATGACATTGAGTATGCCGGCTGACACCCACGGTTTATGATAGGTCCAGAGGTAAGAGGCTAATAATAGCTCAGTGTGTTACTCCCTAGTGCAGGGAAGGCACTTTTCAAATGTGAGTAGATTACATACATGCTTTTAACAAGCTTGCAAGTTGCTTTTACACTGTGGGAGCCTCCATCCTTCCTTTTTTTTTATATTTGCCATGACACGCTGTGACCTGTGAAAGGGGAATCTGACCATAAAACTGTGATAGAAGAGAGTTTGAGTTGGTGATCGTTTGGAGATACTGGGGTGTTCTAGGTGGTTTATAATTTTACCAGTATATCGATCTGGTGAGTCAATATTGTTAATTTTTTGGACTTTTTTATAAGCACTTTAATATTATTGCACTTTGATGTGCACTAGCACTTTATTCATGTTTTTGCACAGAATTTATTTCAAATGTGGTATATATATATATGTGTATATATATATATATATATATATATATATATATATATATATATAATATGTGTTTTGATCACTTTTATACTTTAAGATTGAGGATTTTCGGGTTGATGTGCAGACCAGTGCCACTCTTATCACTATATATGGTTTACTTATTGTCTCCTGCAATAATGATTAGAGTAGCGGCTGTCCATTAGAGCACATATATGTGGCACTGTTATTTTTGTTACATTGTTAAGCTACAGATAGTCCAACCCTAGTTTGCAACTCTGATCTCACCAATCAGGGGGGTGTGCTGCGGGGTAAGTGATTTTGGAGACAAAACGGATACCAGCAGGCCTGAAACCTGTCATTTTACAAATAGGTAGGCTGCCATTGCCATACTCTCTCTGAAAATTATAGTTTCCTGGTTGCCATGATGATCTTCTGCCTTGAATGCAATCCCTTTATTACCCATATTAAAAATGCAGATTAGGATGTCTAAACACACTATGACAGTACAATTGCCTCACACCGCACCAAACTGCCGTAGTTTTCACAAGATTTAAGCATGTACAATCTGGATGGACATAACCTTTGATTTCTCAATGGCTTCTGCAGATTGCAATTTATTTGTACAGTTAAATAATTCCACAATATATCCCAGAAGCAGAACAGCATAAAAAATACAGTTAGGCATGTCAACAAATCTGTTTTCATTTTATGAACCAGTTGAAATTACCTAACATGATCAAAAGGCAGATTCAGCTATAACATTTTAATCAGGCTTGTGTGTTTATAATCTCATTGTGTGCCACTAAATTAATTTCCTGTGGTCAAAAACGTAATATATTTAGAGCTCTCAAGTGAGATACAATATTTATGGGCAAATATTTAATATCTACTTTTTCTAGGCTTTTAAATGAAATGTAAATTTGTTTGGTACTATTATTCTGCACTTTTTGTAGATATTGATTCCTAATTTATGGATTACGTATATTACCTTGACAGGTTTCACACGTGGGCAACTGGCAAGTATGCAAGCACTGTGAACAATAATTTAATCGTTGAAGAAATCTGTTGATTTACGACGTGTCTTAGCCTATGGCATATCTATAACTCTTCACCAATCAATAAGTCTGCTGGATTTTGTACTACAATAACCTTCAGTGAAAATACTGACTAATGTTACAACAAACAAAAGTACTATATTAAATGCTTGGTTGCAAGTAGACCTTCCTATAGGATACAGCTTTAAAGGGAAATTCTACTTTCATTGTAAACATTATCATACTACTACACAAGCCATTTTATTAATGAATGTTGTTAAACCTCCCTCTTGAGAGGAGTACTTGGGCATCATGCTGTGATGTTTTAAGAAAGCTATATAAACGCCCCACTTGGCCCCTCCCACAGAAGAAAGGAGACTCAGTGATGATGTGCAGGGTTTATATAAGGTTTGTAATGGAAGAGGAAAGGCTTTATGTAACAATTTCATATGCATGCTAATGAGGGGTAAAGAAGGAAGCAGAGAAGGCAGAATATAAGCATAATACAAAGAAGAAAAAACAGGGGTGGCAGGGATTTAAGAGGCACTGTTTAAGCAAACATTTAAACAAAAAACTGTATATCAATGCTTTATTGTTGCAAAGATAAGAATAAAACCCAGTAAGACAGGTCTAAAAGTCACATACCCAACATGTAAAATTCAAATAAAACTGTAATAAGTCCATAAATATTACATATAGCAGACACGTATTTGGAAAATATCCCCCCAAAAAGAAAGGGGGCATAAAAAAACTTCTGGTACAAATTGTATCATGGCTAACTGCCCAACGTATTTTGAGATTTGCTTTTCTTAAGGGGCAATCTGATGGACCTTCATAATAAAGATGGAAAGATGACACAACTACACATCTATGCACACTCCCAACAAATATGTCACCTACATCATGATGTAGTAGTGCATGTAACTACTTAAAGTAATACTTAAGTAATAAAGTGGGCATTAAACAATGAACAATATGGGCAAAAGCCTATAATCATGATTTAAAAACATTTTCCGTGTATGCTCTGCTTTGGGGTAGGAAAATCTAAAGGGAAGGCCAGCAGGCAAACAGAGACCCCAAAGGCGCTAAAAAGTACAAAAATAACTCAATAACTCTAACCTGATAGCAAAAAAAAAAATACTACAAATATATTATATATATACAGTGCCTTAGAAAAGTATTCATACTCCTTAAAATGTTCCACATTATGTGTTACAACCAAAAACGTACATTTATTTTATTGGGATTTTATGTGCTAGACCAACACTAAGGACTCGTACACACGAGGGGATATGTCCGCTGAAAACGGTCCGATGGACCGTTTCAGCAGACATCTCCGCTCGTGTGTATGGGCTAGCGGACAGATTTCTCCACCCGACAGATTTCAAAGCATGCTTTGAAATCTATCCGGTGGGAATCTGTCCGCCCGACACTTACCAGCAGACATGTCGTCCCCCACCGCCGCCGCGCCGCCGCCGCCGAATGGATTCGGCGCATGCGCGGAAGTGTTTAACTTCCTGGTGCGGTGACGTGGCGGTGACGTGGCGGCGTCAACGTCACCGCCACGTCACCGCGCCGTCCGGCGGCGGGGAATTTGATCCGATGGTGTGTACACGCCATCGGATCAAACTCCCGATCGGACATATCCGATGGAAATGGTCCGCGGACCGTTTTCATCGGATATGTCCGATCGTGTGTACGAGGCCTAAGTGGCACATAATTGTGAAGTGGAGGGAAAATGATAAATAGTTTTCATTTTTTTTTACAATTAAATATTTGAAAAGTATGGCGTACAAATTCAGCCCCGCTGAGTCAATACTTTGTAAAACCACCTTTCACTGCAAGTCTTTTTGGGGGTGTCTCTACCTGCTTTGTACATCTAGAGAGTTACATTTTTTTGCAAAATAGCTCAAGCTTTGTCAGTTTGGATGGAGATTTTCAAGTCTTGCCACATATTCTCAATTAGATTTAGGTCTGGACTTTGACTGGGCCATTCTAACACATGAATATGCTTAGGTCTAAACCATTCCATTGTAGCTCCAGCTGTATGATTAGAGTCGTTGTCCTGCTGGAAGCTGAACCTCCACCCCATTCTCAAGTCTTTTGCTGACTCTAATGCCCTGTACACACGATCACTTTTTGTGATGAAAAAAAATGACATTTTTTAAAATGTCATTTAAAATGATGGTGTGTGGCCAAAATGTCATTTTATGTCTTCTGAAAAATGACCAAAAAAATATTTGAACAGGCTTGAATTTTTTATGTCATTTTTCGAAATGTCATTTTTTGTGTCATAAAAAATGATCGTGTGTGGGCAAAACTATGTAAAAAATTACGTTTTAAACCCGCACATGCCCAGAAGCAAGTTAGGAGACGGGAGGTAAAACTACCATTCATAATGGAGTAAGCACATTCATCACGCTGTAACAGACAAAAAGGCAGGAATCGTCTTTTACTAACAAGTAACCAGCTAAAAGCAGCCTCAAGGCAAATAGAACTTCCCCTTTAGAGTGCCGTGGTTTTGTTCATCATTTTCCAAAAATGATGGTGTGTACGCAATGTCATTTTTGAAAATGAAGTTTGAAAAATGTCGTTTTTTTTCATGACAAAAAATGTCATTTTTTTTCATCACAAAAAGTGATCGTGTGTACAGGGCATAAGGCCGCGTACACACGATCGGTCAATCCGATGAGAACGGTCTGATGGACCGTTTTCATCGGTTCACCAATGAAGCTGACTGATGGACTGATGTGCCTACACACCATCAGTTAAAAAAACGATCGTATCAGTACGCGGTGACGTTTACGTGTTTTAACACAATGACGTGCTGGAAAAAACAAAGTTCAATGCTTCCAAGCATGCGTCGACTTGATTCTGAGCATGTGTGGCCTTTTAACCGATGCTTTTGCATACTAACGATCAGTTTTGACCTATCGGTTAGCTGTCCATCGGTTCAATTTTAAAGCAAGCCCTCTGCTTTTTGACCGAAGAATAACAGACCGATGGGGCCTACACATGATCGGTTTGGACAGATGAAAACGAACTTTAGTCCGTTTTCATCGGTTTAAACCGATCGGGTGTACGCGGCCTAACAGGTTTTCGTCGAAGATTACCTTGTATTTGGCTTCATCCATCTTCCCATCAACTCTGACCAGCTTCCCTGTTCCTGCTGAAGAAAAGCATTCCCACAACATGATGTTGCCACCACGTTTCACGGTTTGGATGCTGTGTTCAGGGTGATGTGCAGTGTTTGTTTTCCACCACACATAGCGTTTTGTTTTAAGCCAAAAAGTTACATTTTGGTCTCATCTAATCAGAGCACCTCCTTCCACATGTTTACTGTGTCCCCCACATGGCTTCTCGCAAACTGCAAATGGGATGTTTTATGGCTTTATTTCAATAGTCGTCCTGTGGTCAGATTCTCCCACCTGAGCTGTGAATCTCTGCAGCTCCACCAGAGTTACTTTGGGCCGCTTGGCTGCTTCTCCGATTAATTCCCCTTCTTTGGCCTGTCAGTTTAGGTGGACAGCCATGTCTTGGTAATTTTAGGCCACGTACACACGATCAGACAGGTCCGATGAGAATGGTCCGACGGACCGTTTTCATCGGGTCACCGCTGAAGTGGCCTGATGGTCTGATGTGCGTACACATCATCAGTCCAAAATCCGATCTTGTCAGAACGTGGTGACGTAGAACCCAACGACGTGCTGAAAAAACGAAGTTCAATGCTTCCAAGCATGCGTCGACTTGATTCTGAGAAAGCGCAGGTTTTTGGTCAGATGGTTTTGCGTACTAACTATCGTTTTGGTTCGATGGTCAGGCGTCGGACCGATTTTAAAGCAAGTATTAAAACTTCGGTCCGATGAACCGTACACACGAGGCCAGTTTCATCGGACCGGTCTGATCATGTGTACGCGGCCTTACAGTTGTGCTGTACTCTTTCCATTTTCGGATGATGGATTGAATAGTGCTCCGTCAAAGCATGCCACACTTTTATGTATTTGTAAAAAAAAAAATGAAAACCATTTATAATTTTCCCTCCATTTTACAATTATGTGCCACTTAGGTCTATCACTTAAAGTCCCAATAAATTACAATTATGTTTTTGGTTGTAACATGAGAAAATTTTTAAAATTTCAAGGGGTAGGAATATGTTTTCAAGACACTGTGTGTGTGTGTGTGTGTATATATATATATACATATATATATATATATATATATATATATATATATATACACACACAAAGTACATGATTATCTTCATTTAAACATAACCCAATTAAAAAGAAAAACACCATCCGTATTGAGCCTCCCCTCAAATCTTAAAGTGTATGTAAACCCGTTTTATGAAATTTGACCTAGGCACATATCTGTAGAGTTTACTTATCTCTCTCCAAAGCCCTAAGTCCTGTGTCTTTCTGCTGTTTCGTTCTGTTATCAGCATGATAACTTATAACAAGTTCTCTGACAACCAAGATAAAACAAGCCTGAAATTTGTGTCGGGGTGGATGCTATAAATGAATTAGCAGAGAGCTTGTCTTGTCACAGCACAGCTCTGCACATTCCTTCCTCTGCCTATGTGTAGGGTGTGTGTGTGTGCCTTTCCTCCAATCAGCTTTCACACAGTGTATGCCCATAATCCACTCCAACTGCCGAAGGAGGAAGTAAAAATTCTAACACAATGTTCACTTTCTAAAGAATATAGCAAGCTTAAGACAGCAGATATACATGTAAAACTTATGTAGGGGGATTTGTTTCATCCCTGTGTATCATCTGAGGCTGTTCACTTCACTGGGTATAGGAGAGGGTTTACATCCACTTATGGATACTTTTAATTACCTTAGGCCCAGTACACACGTCCGAGAACCTCGTCGGGCTAAACTCATCGTTCCGCCCGACGAGGTTCCCGATGAGCGGTCGAAAAAGCTTGTCAAGCCAAAGTCCTCATTGAACAACGAGGAAATAGAGAGCATGCTCTCTATTTTGGCTCGACGAGCTTCCCGATGGGACGCTCGTCGAAAGTGTACACACAGGACCGAGAACCTCGGCAGAATATGTCTCCCAGCGAGCTTCTCGCTGGATTCTGCCGAGAAGCTCGGTCGTGTGTAAGGGGCCTTAGGGTGATTTCGCACCGCAGGTGAAAAATCTTGGGTGAAGAAATTGCTGGATTCCTGGACAGGAAAGTACACTAATAATTAAAGTCAGCAGTTACAGTATTATTGAGCTGCAGACTTTTATTTTTTTCTGAAGGAGCATGGAGCTCATCTTTAGGTTATTTGCAAAAAACAAAAAAAGGCTTTTGAAATAAATATGTTATATTGCATTTTTGCAATCAGGGGAAAATCGTGGGTGCGCGTTATACGCCGATCCGCGCTGTCTCTGAGCACCGCCGACATAGACGAGCCGAGCCGAGTGTACCCAAATGTACTGCGCACTCGACTAGGCTCGGCCACGCTCGGGTCCGCTCGCGGTCACGCCCTGACCCGCCTTCTAGCCTTTATGCGAGAGGAGCCAAGCGTGACTGAGTGCGAAGTACACTCGGCTCAGCTCGGTCTATGTCGGCGGCGCTCAGAGACAGTGCTCTCTGAGTCAAGAGAAGCGGGGAAGACACCACCAAGGCCGCAGACGGACGCCGGACAAGGCCGCCGATGGACGCCGGGCAAGACACCGACCAGGGGCATTCAAAATGTAAGTTTTTTTTGCTTATACTTCCCTTCTAGGCTTGGGGTGCGCGATATACGCCGGCGCGCGGTATACCCCGATAAATACGGTATGTATGTTTTATGTGTCAATGAAAACAATAACAAAGGAGAGGAGGGGAAGGAGTTAATTAATTATATATATTTTTTTATTACTTGTTAGGTTGCTTTAACTGATGTCATATGCAGATCAAAAGGTCACAGCTTTTTAATCTACAGATGAATAAAAAAGTAAATACAGTGTCACAATATTCTGTTTTCCTCAATGACACTTGCAGACTATCTGCATGTGTGATTTTACGCAGGAGCAGCTGCATTTTGGTATCCTATAATACACAGAAATTCCAGGCTGTCATTTTGACAAACAGTTATTGATGGTAATAGTGGCGAGTGGATTTTACAGCTTATATATTTGGGTTGATATTATAGTTTTAATCATATCATACATGTTCAGAGCTATGAACAGGAGGGCAAGGCATTGTAGTGGTTTTATTTTATATACAAGATAAATATTGACATATAGGTGTAATAAATGTGCATCTTTTTTTTTTTTTCAATAGTTGTATATCATATTGTATTCTGTTATGTGGCAGTCACAAAGACTTTGTTGGTTTGTTGTTATGGATTGTGGAAGTAGAAGTCCAACCAAAACCATTTTCCTAGTTTTGGACAGAACCAGGAATGGTTGGAACCTCTATAACAGGGGTCTCAAACTCAAATTACCTGAGGGCCGCAAGACAAGTTTTCATATCCCATGGGGGGCCGCATGCAAACTTTCAAACTTCAAAAACAGTACTGGTGTCGGCAGACGCATTATTAACCCCCAGCTCTGTGTCAGCGGATGCATTATTAACCCCCAGCTCTGTCAGCGGACGCATTATTAACCCCCAGCACTGGTGTCAGCGGACGCATTATTAACCCCCAGCACTGGTGTCAGCGGACGCATTATTAACCCCCAGCACTGGTGTCAACGGACACATTATTAACCCCCAGCACTGGTGTCAGCGGACACATTATTAACCCCCAGCACTGGTGTCAGCAGACGCATTATTAACCCCCAGCACTGGTGTCAGCGGACGCATTATTAACCCCCAGCACTGGTGTCAGCGGACGCATTATTAACCCCCAGCACTGGTGTCAGCGGACGCATTATTCACCCCTAGCACTGGTGTCAGCGGACGCATTATTCACCCCTAGCACTGGTGTCAGCGGACGCATTATTAACCCCCAGCACTGGTGTCAGCGGACACATTATTAACCCCCAGCACTGGTGTCAGCGGACACATTATTAACCCCCAGCACATAGACAGTTTGAATCTTAGCCAGTTCAGCAGGGATCAGATAAGATTCGAACCATGTCTGGACAGGCTTAATGTACCCAAGTTGATTCATTAACTTGGGTACAACCAGCCTGTCAGATTTGACATGCGATTATTGCTAGCAGTTATTATAGTGGCTTTAGGAATGAAAATTGCTCCATCTATGGCCAGTTTAAAAGGGCTCAACATACAACTTTATTTTATCTTTTATATAAAATAAGACCTCAATAGCAATTAGAGTAACACCATCATTATACAACAATATTGTTAAATATAGCTTGCATGACTTTACATATGTGACACTGTCACAATTTTATAGAATACGTGAAGTGTGCTCTAATGATCAACATGTTTCACAACTGTGCGCTTCTTCAAGATTAGGGATAAACCGAACACCCCCATGTTCGGTTCGCACCAGAACCATCGAACAGACCGACCGTTCTCGCGAACATTTAGAACCCCATTGAAGTCTATGGGACTCGAACGTTCGAATTCAAAAACGATCATTTTAAAGACCAATATTCAAGTTATTGTTGGAAAACGTCTTTCAGAACCTGGGTCTTGCCCTAGGGAACATGTATCAATGGAAAAAAGTTTTAAAAACGGTCTTTTTTTCCGGAGTAGCGATTTTAATGATGCTTAAAGTAAAAAAAAAAAATCCTTTAAATATCGTACCTGCTGGGTGTCTATAGTAGTGGCACATGTTTAGAAATGTCCCTGCACAACATGAGATTACTATAAGAAAAAATAAATGTAATACTGCTTGCGGCTTTAATGTAATGTTTGGTCCCTGCAATATGGATACACATCATTGAAAAAAATAGCATGAGTATCCCGCCACCACTCCCCCCAGGTCATTACAAGACCCAGTGCCAATCCTGACCTCCCTGGGGCCCTAAGAAAAATGACATGGCACATTAAAAATGAGAAGCGGGGGGTACTGACGACAGTGACATGTCACATTAAAGAAAGTTGAGAAGCGGGGGGAGGGGGTGTTCTGCTGTCAGAAATGACTCAGCCAGCTAGTTTAGAAGCGGGGTGAGGGGGCGAAAATTACTTCTCACCAGGCGGGGCCTCTAGTAATTTAAGGGGCCCTTTGCAGCTTTGTGGGGCCCTAAGCGGCTTGCATAGTGAAGCTATAGCGAGGATCGGCCCTGACAAGGCCCTTTGGCCCTATATACTTTGAACAGCAGTATACAAGACAAGGACTGTAGGTTTGTTAAGTAGAATCTGAACCATGTCATACTGTAATTGGAGCGCAACAAAGAGCCACATGCAAAGTATTGCATCAAAAAATGTTATTAGACGTCCCTGTTAAACAGGGGAAGAAAAATTTGGCCTTTGGCACAACACAACACTGCAACCCCTCACAGATACTGTAATTGGAGTGCAACAAAGAGCCACATGCAAAGTATTGCATCAAAAATTGTTATTAGACGCCCCTGTTAAACAGTTACAGCAAATGCGTTTAGGTTCTATTAAACAGCAAACGTGCAGTTACAGCAAATGCATTTAGTTGCAAATAAACAGGACAAGTGCAGTAACACAGAGTACGTTTAGGTGTAAACTAAACAGCACACAGGCAATACAACACGTTAGAACACTGCAGCTAGCACAATCTCCTGCCTGACAAATAGGAATAGCTGATCCAGCTAAGCTATACAGTGTATACATATATGTACAACTCCTAGGGATGTATATATATTCTCTACACACTGTAAATTAAGCTAAACTGACTAGCCTGCCTGATCTATCTATCTATCTGGTAGAAAAGACACTGTCTCTCTATCTCTCTCTATAGGACTTCTCTCATTAACAAGCCGGAAAACACATTACAAGAGGCCACCTAGCAGGCGGCCTTATATAGTGTGGGGCGTGTGCTAAAGCCCTGAGCCATAATTGGCCAAAGCCACCCAGTGATTGGCCAAGCATGAAGCACATACAGCATGCTTGGCCAATCATCAGCGCGCAGTGCCGCAGTGAATTATGGGTCGTTGCGTGTCACTCGAATTTGGCACGAACGACCCGTTTTGTTCGAATTTCGTCGAACGTACGAACAGACGATGTTCAAAAAGAACATACGTTCGTATCGAACGCGGAGCTCATCCCTATTCAAGATTCATGCCACAAAATCTCCATGAATGATGGTGTATTAATCCAGGGACTTAAAAGCGTAAGTCCAGCCTAACACTAAAATCCCTGCATCTATCCACGATCTAACACTAACCTATCTATCGCTGTAAATAAGAATCCGGCCCTCCAGGCCATTTCATGTGGCCCTCGCACCTCTCCTGCAGCTGCAGAAGAGCTCCAGCCCCTCTCTGGTCCTACTCCAGACCCTTACTTTCTGCTTTCAAGCAATGCATCCAGCTTCTTTCCAGCAGCAGCATAAGGAAAGGGGGGTACACTGTAATGTAAGGGAGAGTGGAGGACTCAACTTTTGATGGTGGGGTGGCTCTTGACATCTAATTTAAGGGGAGGGGATGCGCTGGACATCTAATCTTACAGATCCAACTGGCCCTTTTGAGGGCAATCATAATGCTGATGCGACCCACAATGAAATTGAGTTTGACACCCCGGATCTAGACCATTACCCAGTTGTTTCCACTCAAAACAACTCTGTACAGCTATATACCTTTTTGCTAAAGTTGGATAAGGTGAAAACACCTGTGATTTTCCACTGCTAAAAGCAGCATGATTGGCAACAGTACGAGTTATTTCTACAATGTTCATATTTTGTATGCTGCTGTGATCTTTGCAACAAAGTATGAAGTAAAAATATGTTTAATAAAGTAACACATTCCATTACACAGCAATAAAAGGCACAACAAAAATCAGCACTCGGCAACGTAAAGTTAAGAATATTCTACCAAGACAAAAAATGCAATCCAGCAGGCAGTATCATGAAAAACTTCTGTGTATTTCATTGGCGAGATAAAAAACTATTCTAAACATATTTTTCCTTTTTTTGTTAGGCTTGAAGCCACAAAGAAAAAACAAGTATAATAATGTGCCGATTTATTATACAGTAACACCTTGGTTTGAGAGTGACTTGGTTTGAGAGCATTTTGCAAGACAAGCAAATGTTTTTTTATAAATCTTGACTTGACATACAAGCGATGTCTTGATATAAAAGTAGCGTCATGTCACAACTGAGTATAAAAGAGAAGAAAGGTGCCTCCAAGTGTAGCAACACAGTTACATTTAATGAAGGTACAACATTTAGAAACTGATATGGTTAATGATTAAAACAGGCACATATAAGTATGCAAGCATCCGGGGAAAAGATATCCACATAGACCATCCTCCACACCGCCATTGATGTCATCCCTTCCACTCTGCACTCCACGAGCCGTTCAAGCCTCGCTTTCAGTTTGCTCTACTGCAGGGTAGTCTTCCCGGTCACAATTGCAGATAGCTTTACCCCGGAGATGCCTGCATACTTAGATGTGCCTATTTTAATCATCAGCCATGCAAGTTGCTAAATATTGTACCTTCAATAAATGTAACCATATCGCTACACTTGGAGGCACCTCTCTTTTCTTTCATGTTCTGTAGCTCCTGCTGAATTTTGCTAATCCCCTTGTAGAGGCTGCCATTTGTGGATTGACATTTTGTGGTTACACAACCTTTCGCATTACTATAATCTTTTTATATGGACTATAAACTGAAGGACTTATGAATAAATGGTTGTGGAACAAATCATTTGAGTTTCCATTATTTCTTATGGGGAAATTTGTTGTGATATACAAGTGCTTTAGATTACAAGCATGCTCCTGGAACAAATTATGCTCGCAATCCAAAGTTTTACTGTATTATGATCCACAGGGATACAATATCCTAAGCAATTTATACATACATTCAATATCATACTAACTATAGCAGATATTGATTACAGGGGCACTGTTTAAAAGCTGACAACAAAGGTAAGTGTCTGCGTAAAACCCCTGACAACCAGAAGTTAGATCTCCTGATTGGTGCAAACACAGCAGTGGTCATACAAACGCATTAAATAAAAACCAAAAAGCTCACATAAAACACAGAAACCTGAATTAAATACATAAACATGTCTGCTTTACCTAGCCATCCTAGGTGGCATCTTAAAAGTGAATACACCCCTCACATTTTCTGTAGATATTTTATTCTATCTTTTCATGTGACAACACTTAAGAAATGACACTTTGATACAATGTAAAGTAGTGAGTGTACAGCTTGTATAACAGTGTAAATTTGCTGTCCCCTCAAAATAACTCAACACACAGCCATTAATGTCTAAACAGCTGGCAGCAAAAGCGAGTACACTCCTAAGTGAACATTTTCAAATTGGGCCCAATTAGCCATTTTCCATCCCCGATGTCATGTGACTCGTTGGTGTCAAATTGAAGATATAAAATATTTACAAAAAATGTGAGGGGTGTACTCACTTTTGTGAGATACTGTACATATATACTGTATATCTAAGAATCCTATATGAATAGTCAGTAATATGTGTGCAACAGTGAACATAGGATACTCATAAATCACGCTTTCTACTCCAATCTTCCCCAAGGCCTATTCGTATCACCTGGATTAACCACTTAAAGGAGTTGTAAAGGAAAAAAACATCTGATGATGCCCCCCCTGAGCCCCTTTTTTACTTACCTGACCCCTCGAAAGTCCAGCGCTCGGTCCCGAGATCCTCTTCGCCGCTCAGCCTGGCCGCTGATTGGCTAGAGTGGATGGTTTGAGAGCAGCGCAGCCATTGGCTGGCGCTGCTCTCAATCACATCCAGTGATGCTCGCTGTATCACGGGAGCGCACTCGCAAGGACTCATCACCATGCAAGCTCTCTCGCATGAATGTGGTGAGTTCTTGCGGGGAAGACCAGAAACCCTTTAAGGACCTTGCCTGTTTTTCAGACTGTTTACAAGATTAAAACAGTTGTTTTTTTGCTAGAAAATTACTTAGAACCCCCAAACATTATATATATTTTTTCTAACACCCTAGAGAATAAAATGGCGGTCATTGCAATACTTTTTGTCAGACCGTATTTGCGCAGCGGTCTTACAAGCGCACTTTTTTTTGGAAAAAATTCACTTTTTTAAATTAAAAATAAGACCACAGGAAAGTTAGCCCAATTTTTTTTTTATAATGTGAAAGATAATGTTACACCGAGTAAAATGATACCCAAAATGTCACGCTTCAAAATTGCGCCCGCTCGTGGAATGGCGTCAAACTTTAACCCTTAAAAAATTCTATTGTTGCATCTTTTGAGTTACAGAGGAGGTCTAGGGCTAGAATTATTGCTCTCGCTCTAACGATCGCGGCGATACCTTACTTGTGCAGTTTGAACATGTTTTGGTTTTCTTATTTATTTTATACATGTAAACATCCCTTGTAATAGAAAAAAAGCATGACAGGTCCTTTTAAATATGAGATCTGGGGTCAAAAAGACTTCATGACAACAGGAAAATGTGCCTTTAACCGCTTGCCGACCACCCACCGCAGTTATACGGCGGGACGGTGGCACTGCTGGGCGAGAGCACGTAGCTCTACATCCTACCTTAAGCGGCCGCTAGGGGACATCCCCCCTCCCGCCGCCATCCCGTGCTTCTCCAGGCTCTCCCGTGCCATCGGGGGCCCAGAGAGATGATCGCCGAGCGCCGGATGGGAGGCATAGAGATGACTGGTGACCAGATGGTCACCAGTCATCTCTATGACCGTCGGAGGCCCGGGCGCAATGTAATGATGTCACGCCCGGGTACCTGTAAGTAAACAAACCGCAATTGCGGCTAATAAGAATGACATCTGTGAATTTTTTTCGCAATCTCATTCTTTCCAGCCTGGAGGAGAGATGTGGGGTCTTATTGACCCCGCATCTCTCCTTAAAGAGGACCTGTCACACACTATTCCTATTACAAAGGATAGGAATAAAAGCGATAAAAAAAGGTGTAAAAAATAAATAAATAAGTAAAAAATAAATAAAATTAAAACGCCCCTGTCCCCGGTAGCTCGCGCTCAGAAGCGAACGCACACGTAAGTCCCGCCTACGTATGTAAACATCGTTCAAACCACACGTGAGGTGTTTCCGCGTGCGTTAGATTGTGTGCAACAATTCTAGCACTTGACCTCCTCTGTATCTCTAAATGTGTACAATTTTTAAAGCGTCGCCTATGGAGATTTTTAAAGCGGAGGTTCACCCAAAAATCAACTTTCTGACATTAGATCCAGCATACTGTTAACATCTGCAGTATACTGGTTTTTTTGTACTTATCGGTTTATGAGCCATTGTTATCCGGCTCCGAGCGGGGAATCCTGCGGGGAATGGGCGTTCCTAAGCCAAGAGGAGTTGATTGACGGGCTGCTAAGGCATGTCACGCCTTCCAAAATACCCGAGTGTCACTTCTTGACGTCACTTCAAACTTTTTGACTTGAGGACCGCAATGGGTTCATATATTGAAAACGGGGGCCAGACCAAGAGAAGATGGACCGCGCACCTGGCTATGTAAATGCGGGGGGCGGCCGTGAAGTCGCCGCAGAAGCGGCGCCAGCCGTGCAGCCCCTGCACCACTGCCGCCCCGAGGCCTGGCCTCGGCAGTGGCATAACCAGAGTTATGGGCGCCCGGGGCGGAATTTTTTGTCTGCCCCCTATATAAACATCCACGTTTATATGTGCGTAAACGTGGGGGTGGGGGGACTTAAACATTTTGGAGCTTTTTTTAAAACTTTGTTTATATTTACTTTTATTCTTTTTATGTTTTTTTACACTTGATGTCATTGCTATTACATAGGGGGCTCACACTTCCAGTGCCTGTCTCCCGCCGCCATGTGCAGAGTTTCCCGGCATGCTGTGATTGGGCATATGGCGGTCATGTGCGGAGGCGGGACTTCCAGACCCACGCCTCACATGACCCCCTTATGCCCAATCACAGGGCGCCGGACACTAAACATGGTGGCCAGACATCGTTGACACGGGAAATTAATATTAGAAGGAGGCACGGAATGTCGCCCCCCTGGCTCCACGGGCTGGATTAAAAGGTCGGCCGGGCCGCATACGGCCCACGGGCCGCAGTTTGCCCATTCCTACCCTAGGGTGTCTGCTAAAAAAAACATATATAATGTTTGGGGGTTCCGAGTAATTTTCTAGCAAAAGAATGATGATTTGTACATGTAGGAGAGAAGTGCCAGAATAGGCCCGGTATAGAGGTGGGTTTTAAAGCCCTGTATTGAAGTGGTTAAGAGACAGAAGACAGAGGAGAGTGTCATTTTTAGTAGGTAGATAGAGCAGGCAGGCAGGCAGGCTAGTCAGTTAAAGTTACAGTGTGTAGAAGATATATATGCATCCCAGGTGTTGTATATATATTTATAAACTTAGCTAGATCCACTCTTCCAAAGTTACTGAAGGCAGGTGATTGTGCTAGCTGCAGTATTCTCACGTGGTGTACTGTCTGTGTCCTCTGCAGTATGCACCTAAAGCTACGTGGTGTGTGTACTGTCTGTGTCCTCTGCAGTGTGGACCTAAAGCTATGTGGTGTGTACTGCCTGTGTCCTCTGCAGTGTGCACCTAAAGCTACGTGGTGTGTGTACTGCCTGTGTCCTCTGCAGTGTGCACCTAAAGCTACATGGTGTGTGTACTGCCTGTGTCCTCTGCAGTGTGCACCTAAAGCTATGTGGTGTGTGTACTGCCTGTGTCCTCTGCAGTGTGCACCTATAACTATGTGGTGTGTGTACTGCCTGTGTCCCCTGCAGTGTGCACCTAAAGCTACGTGGTGTGTGTACTGTCCATGTCCTCTGCAGTGTGCACCTAAAGCTATGTGGTGTGTACTGCCTGTGTCCTCTGCAGTGTGCACCTAAAGCTGCGTGGTGTGTGTACTGCCTGTGTCCTCTGCAGTGTGCACCTAAAGCTACGTGGTGTGTGTACTGCCTGTGTCCTCTGCAGTGTGCACCTAAAGCTACGTGGTGTGTGTACTGCCTGTGTCCTCTGCAGTGTGCACCTAAAGCTACGTGGTGTGTGTACTGCCTGTGTCCTCTGCAGTGTGCACCTATAACTACGTGGTGTGTGTACTGCCTGTGTCCCCTGCAGTGTGCACCTAAAGCTACGTGGTGTGTGTACTGTCCGTGTCCTCTGCACATTGTGCACCTAACGTAAAGCTGGTGTTTCTCATATTTATTTCTAAGGTCAGGGATCTGCTCATATTATAATAATACTACAGGCATAGGGTATTGCTGCAAGTTCTTTCACGTGGTGTACTGTCTGTGTCCTCTGCAGTGTGCACCTAAAGCTACGTGGTGTTTGTACTGTCTGTGTCTGTGCTATTTTGCTCAATGATTTTAATCCATATTGCAGGGACCAGACATTACATTAAAAGCCGCAAGCAGTTTTAAATTACTTTTTTCTTATAGTGATCTCATTTTGTGCAAGGACAGTTCTAAACACGTGCCACTTCACAGGCATACTATAGACACCAAACAGGTACAATATTTAAAGGAATTTTTCATTTTTTTTCACTTTAAGCATCGTTAAAATCACTGCTTCAGAAAAAACTACAGTTTTAAAAAAAAAAAAATCCATTGATATATGTTCGCTGGGGCAAGACTCTGGTTCTCTAAGATGTTTTACGACAATAACTTGCATATAAGGCTTTACAATGAGCACTGTTGAATTTGAACGTTCGAGTCCCATAGATGTCAATGGGGTTCTAAATGTTCGCGTGAACGGTCGGTCCATTCGAAGGTTCTGGTGTGAACCAAATGGGGGGGGGGGGATGTTCCGCTCATCCCTACTTATCATGCTACTTTGCCATCAGAAATGGTGGGACAAGTCGTAGAAGTATGAAAGGGGCCTAAGCAACTACATTGCTAGTGATTTCTCTAGGCCTGCATATGGATGAAGCAGGAGAACAGGTGAAGAGAAGATGTCAATCTTATTCAATATTGCAACGCTTGTGGCAGATTCACTGCCTCCAATTTCTCGGCTGCCCTGTCTGGTTGTGCGTTCCGTTATGCTGACATTAATGAGTGACAATTTTTTTGTGGCGAACACTGATCCAGCTTATTAGTGTAAGTTACTGACATCCTGAATGTTAGACTGCATTATAAATCAGTTAAATGAAACTATTCGTCTCCAAATTAATCTAATGACTTGATAGATTTATTATGCAAGGAAATTAGATTGGGACATGCTTGAAATATATTTCGATTCATTGTGTCTTTGACAAGAGGGTCTCAGTAATAACTGACCATTCTACCCTCAATCATGGTGGCAAAAGACACTGCCAGTTTTACATGAATGAGTAGCTTTCAAAATCACGCCGCTAATTGTTTACTAAGTATGATGTGTCCAGACAACATGACATGTATTGGAGAAAGAGCAGAGAGGGAGAGAAAGGAAAGGGAGACAAGATAGAGGGAGAGGAGAGAAAAGGAAAAACTTCACTGGAATAAGAAACCCTACCCTGGAGAAACCGGCCTGAAGAAGGTCACTGCCCTAAAGAAGTAGATTAGCTTTCATATAGGGCTGTTACTGATTAAAATTGTTCGTTCATTTTTAATCGATTCATTTTGATTAATTATAGCACATAAATTTTTCGGATCACCGCCATATATAGTCCCCACTGTAATATCTACAGACATCTCCCCACTGTAATAGCCACAGACATCTCCCCCACTGTAATATCCACAGACATCTCCCCCACTGTAATATCCACAGACATCTCCCCCACTGTAATATCCACAGACATCTCCCCCACTGTAATAGCCACAGACATCTCCCCCACTGTAATATCCACAGACATCTCCCCCACTGTAATAGCCACAGACATCTCCCCCACTGTAATATCCACAGACATCTTCCCACTGTAATACTCACAAAAATGACCCCCACTGTAATATCCACAGACATCTCCCCCACTTTAATATCCACAATCACCCCCACTGTAATATCCACAGACATTTCCCCCACTGCAATATCCACAAACATCTCCCCCCACTGTAATATCCACAGACAACTCCCCACTGTAATATGGTCCACATCTCGCCCACTGTATAGGAAGCTAAGTGCTTGCTTAGTTTTACCAGAGAAGACGGCCGAACATGAGCTTTTGAGGCCGGGTGATGATGTCAGCCCGCCGCTCTAGGCTCACCTAGGCCACCGCCGGGTGGACCAAGATGGCCGCTGCTCCGGGAGCAAGGCCGAAGCAGCAGCGGATATCTGCAGATCACGTGTTGTGCCGATCCACATAAGGTGACCCGTTCAGGTCACGGAATTTTGATCGATCAACAAATTTACGATTAATCAAGGAATTGAAACTATTTATACAGCCTGCAATGAAGTAAATGTTAAATTGTTCTTTTGGGTTTTCTGGCTTTGGGGGTTTATTACATGTAAAGTAGCATCTCTAAGAGGCCAAGACAAATTTTGAAAGATCTTTTAAAGGGTACATCATTTATTCAGTGAAATGTTCCTCTACTACTACTCTTTGCCCTAATTTTCAAAGCAAGAGTGCTGGTTTTCTTAATCAGGGGGATATACAGTATATCAATTTGATACTTTTCTAGTTCACCATTTGCTGTTTTTATCATTTTTTTTTTCACATCTTAATAAGCCACTGTGATAAGGAGCAGCACGTGGGCCCAAAAAACTGAAATGTATACAATACATAAGACAGATACTCGATCCTTAACAAATGTGGAAAACAGATGGCAAACAAATTCCAAAATTGGTATGCATAGAAATGGCATACAAGCATCATTTCGATTTTTTTTTATAGGTCCCTTAATGTCTGGGGCACCCTGTCCATATGTCAGAGTAACTGAAAGCAAGCTTAGCAATACACAACAGCAGGACAGTTTGAGTTTTGTGAAATGCAGCATCATCAGTATTACTTGTACACATAACTCATCTGCTAATATGTGATGAAGTTTGAGTTGTAAGAGCTCTTTGCAGTGGATATAAATTAGATAACTTCAGGAAACATATGTTATTTAAAAGATTTACAGCTCCGTGTACATCAAAGGGAGTGCCGAGGATACTGTGCTTGAGAAAATACAAACTGATCAGCTATTACTTGGCAAGGTATCACACAAACCAACAGAGGACTGTGGCAAAAGCATAAAGTAGAACTCTAGGAAGATTTATTTTTGACGTTTGCTGGGTCAAACTAAGTTACCTTTAATGTTTGGTATATTATGTCCAGAGGGCTATGCTAAAGATCCATATTAATTGTATTTATGCTGGATTTACTGTCAGATATGATCCTCTGTCTCAGCTGATGTTCCACTGCTCATAAAATGATAATAGTGGGTCGCTCGTCACCTCATCCATTTAGAAGACATCTTGTATTGTTTTCATAGAATACAAGGTGCTCTGTCATTGGATACGTGCGACTCTCATCTGCTCCTCTCCTGTGTAAATATACACTATATGAGAAAACATACTAATGCCAACAACTTTCTTAATGTTAGAACATCATATTCATTGCTGCAGAAAAAAACATAGTATTATTCCAGTGAGGTATACCTCAGCAGTAATTTAGCAGGTATACCTAATGAAAGTAAAATTTTTTTTTTATTATAATTGTTTAAATAAAGTGACAATGAACTGGCAATATGGTCCTATAATAGCAACTCTAGCTGTAAATGGACATACTATGCATCTCAAATAAAGGAAAAATCTAAGCAAATTACGTAAAGCATATAAAATAAGGAATGAATGCAGATCAATGTCTGAATTTACAGTAAATGCATCACATTATAGTACTGATATGCAAAAAAGAAGCAAAAATGTGAACTGAAGACTAGACATGAATGAAACTAGTGAAATGTGTAAAAAAGAATGGAAGGAGAAACAAACCTAGAGACCTTTTACCTATGTTGTGCTTATAAGGTAAATACATTTTGATAATATAGATTTTTCTGTAAATTTAAATATGTATACTAACTGTATGCCAATAATATGATGGATGCACTACTCTGTCCAAAATACCATGAAGTTTATTCCTGTTTCTTTTGTTATTTATAGCATTTAATACAACACACCTGAATCTCCTGAAGAAGCTTTTTAAAGCGAAACACGTTGAGTGGTAGTGTTTGTATATGTCTTGAATAGAACAAATGAAATTAACAAGGAAAAAAATCTTTTATCATGTTTTATTGTTGTAATAAAATATATTACATGTTAACTACTTGTAATCATATTTCTTGAATTGACACCTTAAAAGTCCCTAGGTTTGTTTCTTCTTCCCTTCTTTTTTACAATTATACTGGGATGTGGTGTGTTCTGATTTCCTTGCCCTTACCCATTAAAATAAAGGGAAATTTATATCACCAGGATCCTCAGGCATTTGGGAAGAATTGGTAGGCATGGAAGAGTACTCTTGCAATGTTTTCTATTAACAAATTTGCATTCAGAACTAAGAAATATACACTTCTATATCCAATTCCCGAATCAGGTGGTAGAACCTCTATTATAGGATGCCTCATCCTCAACATAAAAAATGTTACTACCATTTTTATTCTGCAAGTTTGTCTCAAAACTTTAAGAACACTGTAAAAAAGGTAGAAATGGAGTGCCTTCTGCAATCCCTTAGCTGTCAGCCTGGCAGCACTGAACTATCAGTAGGGCAAAGGCATGTGTATTGACAGGCAAAACATTACGACATTGCAGCACATTACAAATCTCAACCACTGTATAGAATGGAAAAGCTGTGGTCACTTAATTCACGCAATTAGTTCATATAAATTTGCCTAAAAATGACAGTATTTTGGCTGATGTATCATTTCAATATCTAAATTTACAATAGTGTGGACAGCTAAAGTTTGTCACTTGGCAGATATAAACGGACGGTAAAAAAAAGTGCACAAAAACGTCATAAATAAAATGAAGAGATAAAGTTATACATATAGAACAGTTAATTAATGTGATAAAATGTACATGCCCTTCCAGGAATCTCTGTTAAAACAAAATTAATTATATAAAAAGAAGCCAGCAGAATAAATGACCTGGGCTGTTCTTTATTTCCACTTAACATAGAGATAAAGTCTTACAATTGCATTTTTATCTTTTTATAGGGAAAAAAATGTAAAATAAATCCAAACATTGTACATTCCTTCAAAAAAATCTTAATTTTTTTCATATTCTACTCTTAGCATCTATTACGTATTGCAATAACTCCAAAGCAAATCTCATTGCCAGCAACACAGTTAAATATGAATTAAATGGAGGTATAATTTTCTTTCTGTATTGATCATAGTCATGCACTTATACTTCACATTGCCAAGATTTTTTTTTTGCTCTTATCCTAAAGTATCTTGATGCGTAATAGATAAACCACTGATTAACTCTTACATCAGAAACATATAATTCTCAAAACAGTGTAGAGTTTTCTCTTTTCAGTTCATAATATTATACAGCGAAACTCAATAATAACATTGCAATTGGGGTCCAAAATATGTTCCAACTCTCATCTTTTTTTTTTTTTTTACACATCAGACTTGACCGGGAGGTTAAACGGTTTATAAAGAGTTCATTTTTGTCCACCCTTCTTCTCTTCATATTTCCTCTTCAGTTTCGCATCATTTGTGTTTTATTTATCATTTTTTATCTTTTGTTTATTCTTTCTTTCCCACTGTCTCTTGTATTTATACAGGGAGTGCAGAATTATTAGGCAAATGAGTATTTTGACCACATCATCCTCTTTATGCATGTTGTCTTACTCCAAGCTGTATAGGCTCGAAAGCCTACTACCAATTAAGCATATTAGGTGATGTGCATCTCTGTAATGAGAAGGGGTGTGGTCTAATGACATCAACACCTATATCAGGTGTGCATAATTATTAGGCAACTTCCTTTCCTTTGGCAAAATGGGTCAAAAGAAGGACTTGACAGGCTCAGAAAAGTCAAAAATAGTGAGATATTGCAGAGGAATGCAGCACTCTTAAAATTGCAAAGCTTCTGAAGCGTGATCATCGAACAATCAAGCGTTTCATTCAAAATAGTCAACAGGGTCGCAAGAAGCGTGTGGAAAAACCAAGGTGCAAAATAACTGCCCATGAACTGAGAAAAGTCAAGCGTGCAGCTGCCAAGATGCCACTTGCCACCAGTTTGGCCATATTTCAGAGCTGCAACATCACTGGAGTGCCCAAAAGCACAAGGTGTGCAATACTCAGAGACATGGCCAAGGTAAGAAAGGCTGAAAGACGACCACCACTGAACAAGACACACAAGCTGAAACGTCAAGACTGGGCCAAGAAATATCTCAAGACTGATTTTTCTAAGGTTTTATGGACTGATGAAATGAGAGTGAGTCTTGATGGGCCAGATGGATGGGCCCGTGGCTGGATTGGTAAAGGGCAGAGAGCTCCAGTCCGACTCAGACGCCAGCAAGGTGGAGGTGGAGTACTGGTTTGGGCTGGTATCATCAAAGACGAGCTTGTGGGCCTTTTTTGGGTTGAGGATGGAGTCAAGCTCAACTCCCAGTCCTACTGCCAGTTTCTGGAAGACACCTTCTTCAAGCAGTGGTACAGGAAGAAGTCTGCATCCTTCAAAAAAAACATGATTTTCATGCAGGACAATGCTCCATCACACGCGTCCAAGTACTCCACAGCGTGGCTGGCAAGAAAGGGTATAAAAGAAGAAAAACTAATGACATGGCCTCCTTGTTCACCTGATCTGAACCCCATTGAGAACCTGTGGTCCATCATCAAATGTGAGATTTACAAGGAGGGAAAACAGTACACCTCTCTGAACATTGTCTGGGAGGCTGCGGTTGCTGCTGCACGCAATGTTGATGGTGAACAGATCAAAACACTGACAGAATCCATGGATGTCAGGCTTTTGAGTGTCCTTGCAAAGAAAGGTGGCTATATTGGTCACTGATTTGTTTTTGTTTTGTTTATGAATGTCAGAAATGTATATTTGTGAATGTTGAGATGTTATATTGGTTTCACTGGTAAAAATAAATAATTGAAATGGGTATATATTTGTTTTTTGTTAAGTTGCCTAATAATTATGCACAGTAATAGTCACCTGCACACACAGATATCCCCCTAAAATAGCTAAAACTAAAAACAAACTAAAAACTACTTCCAAAAATATTCAGCTTTGATATTAATGAGTTTTTTGGGTTCATTGAGAACATGGTTGTTGTTCAATAATAAAATTAATCCTCAAAAATACAACTTGCCTAATAATTCTGCACTCCCTGTATATATATATATATATATATATTTTTTTTTTTCCTCATGTTTTATCGTGGGGCAGGGATACAATGTTACAAGTTACACATTGAGAGGTTCCAACTCTCATCTAATTGATTTTCTAAAATATTGGATTGGGAACAATGACCTCATTAAAATAAAATAAAATTCCCTGGTTATTTTGTCTATATTGCAAGAGTTTAGCAAATGTTATTGTAGATCATTACCTGCCTTAGGTCCATGGATATATTAAAATATGCCATGATAACCCGCTGTGACTGTTGGAGGTAAGGAGTTTATGTAGTGTGGATGGAGAGAAGATGGTCTGTATTTACTTGGGGTCAGTATGCAGCCCGTGTCTAATTTTAAATGATTTATTGTATCATAGGTGCCCAATATGCTTCAATCATTTAGAGTAAAAAAATAAACATTATTTACACTGCAATAGGATTTTTTAAATTAACTTTTTTCATATCCTAATCATGGAAAGGGTAAATTTCACTGTACCACCTGGATAAGTTTTTAGAAGAATATACTAGTCCTCCAAATACAACAGCACTTCAAACTAGTACCAGTATTTTACGAGATATTGTTTATGAAAGAATTCCTAATTGTACTAATCCTGGAGTCTAATGAATGACCTGTTTTGGGTGAATTATAATGCCTTAAATCCCTAATAAACTCAGACATTAACATCCAGGCTCAAATCCGTGTTGTTTATCTAATTTAATACATTAGCCCATACAATAGTGATCAAACAGGGATTATCTCTTTCAGACCTAGTTAATATAAATTGTCTCCTAAACAATTTTCAATACGCTAGAGGCAGATAAAAGAGAGTTACAGGATCAGAGTAGAAAAGCTTCACCAGTGCACCAGATTTAACAAATACAGGGCATTTATTGAAACACACTCAAAAAAAAAAAAATCCTGTATAAGGGAAATCTGGTGACAATCTGCAACTTTGGTCCTGTGTTTGATGATGGCGCCACCCGTTGTTTGTTGACCATGAAAAGTTAAAATGCACTGCATTACATGATCTAGGTAAAATAATTATACTCTTACCCAATAATCACAAGGCATTAAATTCATTAAAATTATCTTTTATGCTAACTTTGTTAATATACTTTGGGTCAAATTAAATTACAAAGATAAGATACCTCTATTATACCTCCACAAGTCAGACAAATAATTAATACTTGCAACACTCAACATTTTACTATATATTGGGGACAAACCAGGGTGACTCCTGTCCCCAACATTCGCCTGTTGGTAAAGAGAGGAAGAGCTCTGGGTGCAAACCAGACAACATCTTGTGCAACAAGGTGTAAGCAGTGGATTTGACTTTTGTTGGATTTAATGGACAAGATCAATATCATTAAGACGATATTGTTATTTTATTTTTTGCCCTTAAAAATTCTTCCTTGTTAATAATAAAAGCTACCATTTATAAGAATTAATCCCTATTATAGCTTTTCCTACAGTCAAGCTCAAAACCCAGTTAGCAGTAATCAAATTAAAAAATCCATTTAAAGTAGTGTTCTTGCCTTCCTGCACACTTAGGCCGCGTACACATGATCGGTCCAAACCGATGAAAATGGACTGAAGTCCAGTTTCATCGGTCCAAACCGACCGTGTGTACGGCCTATCGGTCCGTCGTCCTTCGGACCAAAGTTTTAAAACTTGCTTTAAAATCGGACGCCTGACCATCGTTCCAAACCGATGGTTAGTACGCAAAAGCATTGGTTCAAAAACCCGTCGGACCATTCTCATCGGGTTGGACCGATCGTGTGTACACGGCCTTACACCTTCTATTTGGCAGCACAGCAAATACAGCTGGATGCTACCCATCAAATATATCCTTCACTCTGATTCAAGCAGCTGTTGATTCATCTATGTGATTTACTTAATTTAAGTTTCTAAACAAAGGTGTTGTAATCATACAAATGCCCTCTTTACTTTTTACATGTGTTGCAAAAAACGTTATCCTCTGAAAAATGTTATACTGAAATAGGCTTTCTTTGGGAAAATTCTACCCATTAATGAATTACAATAGTAGATGGTTATATATTTCTCATTGACATTTGTATTCTGTAGATACACTGGGCCAGATTCACGTACATCTGCGCATTATTGGACCGGCGTAGCGCACCGCCTTTACGTTAGACTGGCGCAATGTAACGGCGCAATCACCCTATTCTCGTCGGTTTTACGCAGAAATTTGCACCTGCGCAACGTTATTTCTGAGGCGCAAGGCAGAGTAATACAAATTGGGAAGGACGTGGGCGTGTTACATTGAAATGAGCCGTGACCCCATGCAGAATGAAGGGCCGGCCGGCTCGCGCATGCGCGATTGAAGCAGACCATGGTCAGCACCTCTGTGCGCATGCTCACAACTCGGGAACGACGCAATCAGTGAAATTGGAAGTGGACTAGGGCAAAATAGTGAACTACGCAGACAGCATAAATAGACAGACAGAAACGCACTTCCTTTGCAAAAGTACATCCCTTTTTATCCCTCCCTATACAGCAAGGTTCTTTTGTTCTGTTGTTAGTTGCGTTGTGGTTTGTCTTTGTGATATTTGTGGACTGTGTGATCTAGTGTTTGTTAGAAGATATGTGAAAGTGATTTTTGGTAACTGCTTGTGAGACTTTTTGGTTGATAGTTTTTTGTTTGTTTGTTTTCTTGCTTGATTTTTCCTGCTTGTTTTTGTGAGTGATTTTTTCCTGCTTGTTTTTGTGAATGATTTTTGCTGACTGTTTGGGAGAGAGTTGTTGTATGAGTATGACTGAGAGGAAGAGGAAGTTACATTTTACTTTGGGGGAGAAACAAATTCTTGCCCGGGCCATTTCCCAATATGGGCGTTTCCTCCACGGGCCGGAGAGTGCCAACACCACCCCGGCCAGGAGGCGTGATATCTTGCAAAAAATTACTGACAAGGTGAATGCATCGGGGGGGGGGGACCCGGACACGGTCGGGGATTGAAAAGAAGATCAATGACCTCCGGCGTCTGGTCAGAAAGAAGCTGGCCAAAATGGTATATCCAGGGCCACAGGAGGGGGCCCTCCCATGCCCTGTTCCTCAGCGGAGGAGCGTGTGGCCCTCCTCCTTCTTAGACAACAGGTGGAGGGCTCCTATGACTAAAGAAGGCGTGAGCCAGGTAAGGTTTTTTTTCCCTATCAGTATAGCTGTGTGGGGGAGGGGGTGAAAGGGAATGAGCGTGTGTGGATCCTCCAACCTGGATGTTTTGTGTCATCCCAGATGGCAGGAGGGTGTTGGCATCTGGGCTGACACCATCCCAGACAACAGCCTTGAGGACCCCCCGACAAGGCGGAGTCCTGGGGAGGTTGAGGAGGATGTCAACACGTGTGACTGTTTTTGGAGGAGTCTCTGCTCCAGCCCTCATAAGGGCTATCCCCTCCCACTCCTCCCCCACGGTGTTCTCCCAAGCTTTCTCTGACATGTAGACGAATTGTGGCCGAGCTAATTTTAGACCAGGCCCTTCACCTTGGGACAGGTTAGACTTTGGGGCGGATATGGAGAGCCTCTAAAAGGATTTGGGGACCTAGACAGGCCTACCGCTCTTACAAACTACCTAAACGCAGCTGTAGACTACAACAGCAGACGTTGCGCAGGATGTGAGGGCCCTCACCCAGCTATCCAGCCAACACGTACTAAGCCTGAACAGAATGCTGCCTTGGACCCGCCAGGTGGGCAGAGACCAGGGGCTGTTCTTCCCCGGATTACCCCCCCTCCCCATGTCTCCCCTGGAGCCGGGGCCGTCTGTGGGCCCCCAGTGGCTCACGCCACAGCATTAATTTATTTTCCCCCTTTTTTTGCATTTTTTTTTTTTTGCTGGAGCATTTTTTTTTTTTTGTGATTTGTTTTTGGAATGTGGGGGTGATATTCCTGCCGGCAAATCACCCTCATGGTGTGTCTAGCGCAGGGAGAAGTTTCCCAGGTGTGAGGCGCGTACACACGAGAGAACGGAGAACACATGCGCCTGTCGAGGTTCCCTGCCGGCCGTCGAAATCGGCGACCCGCCCGTCGGGAAGCTGGACAAAATTCTTCCAGGCGGGCCGTCGAAAGTAGCGTGCTCTCTATTTCTTGAGTTCCCGACGGGAAGCTCGCCGAGAGTCACACGGCCGAGGTTTGGAATGGCTTCCAGGATTCTCGCGGTTTCCAGAGAACCTCGGTCGTGTGTACACGGCCTGAATGGTGTATGAATGTACGAAACGCACAAGCCCAGCATGGTGGGCGCAAATCCAATTAGATGAGGATGTGATGTGTCTTAGGAACCACAGTGGTGTGCAGCGCATCTCATTGTGCTGTTAATGTGTGTGTTTAACGCAAAGATGCCTAATGGCGTCTCCTGGCTGCTCTTCCCTCAAAGACGGGGTCGGTTAGGGGGGATTGTCTCAGGGGTGTCATCATGAGGTCATCTGGCCCTTTCTCATTGCATTTGTGCAGAATGCATCTACTCAATGATCTGAAGAAGTTGGGGGAATACAACAGGGTCCCCCCAGCATCCAGCGACTCTTCAGGAGGCAAAGGTGCGCTCCACACACGTGTTTGGGCGTTGGCTTCATTGTATCTTTTCTCTCCTGGGGTTTGGGGGTTCCGGTTATACAATGCTTGTGTATTACTGTACATCAACAATTCTAAATATATATGTATGTGGTCGCTTGACAATGTTGTGTTTTATCGCTGCCAAGTGGTTTGGCACCTTTGTTTATGCATTTCATATACGATGAATGTTATACGATTTTAATACATTTATAAACCATGTTTACCTTGTATACTCTCATTGACCCTTTTGTGCTCACCTCATATAAAGTCCCACGGGCGCAATTCTTCTTTGTAGTACGTTATAGGGGGTTATTTCTCAATTAGTTGGCCATTTTTGAAATCTTTCTTACATTCTACCAATAGATGAATAAATAAATAGAAAAAACTATTGCTAAAAAAGGTAAAAAAAAAAATGGTCTCTCGCTACTAACAGTAAATTTCCATAAAGTTGCAAATACTTCTTACCCTCACTGAAAGCATTCCCACTGCCAATATATAAAAAAAGTTCCATGCACTTTTTTTATATATGTATCTACTTATAAAAAAAGTCTTACAATGACTGGTGGTTTTCTTTAAAAGGGCTTTTTGTGTATCCACAAAGCAATCTAATGAGTGAAAGTATTACATTATATGGAAAATGAATATAAAACAATAACATTTAACTACTGTATAGATCCACTTATTGTGAACGATAGTATGAACAAAGCACTGAAGGTCACCACTGGGAAAGTACAAGGTTCTTTTATTAAAGTCTGGCTGTCCTCCAGCGGGCAGGGTGCTCCTTCACTGCACCTATCACATTAGGAATCTGCGCATTGCATCAAGACACAATTTTATTGACACTTTTGGGAAGAAATGTGATCAAAATACTAATGTCTATGCTGTAAATTGATATCACATTTTATATGAGTTGGTGCTAAATGAAACACGAACAATGGATGAATGTAATATGCAGTGAACAGAGCACACAGTGCTAGAACAATCAACTGCATGCCACATCAACATTTTTTTTAAAAACCACAATAAATAAAATGAAAACATATCTTTTTCACAAAAAATAGCAATGTGCTCTCTAAATGATAATTGTAAAATAATCCTCATACATCCACCTAAATTTAGGTGACTAAAATAAGCGATGACAACTTTATACTTACTGTTATTCACTACTTTTTTATTTTTGTTCTGCGGTGAAAGCTGTGCTAGCTATCTACCTAGTTGCCCTTAAAGGGGTGTTCCAGCCACATTTAGTGTTTATTAAAAGTCAGCAGCTACTGGCTTTTAATAAACACACACTCACCTGCTCCACGATCCAGCGACGTGCCAGCCGGGGGGTCCGCTCCTCTCCCCCCCTCCCCGGCCGGCATCTTCATTTTAAGTGTGGGCACCCGACCGTGACAGCCTTCGGCTGCACGGCCGGGCACCCACTGCGCACGCGCGAGCGGCACTGCGCATTCGGACAAGCCCACCGCTGATTGGACAGGCGATCGCATGGGACCTGTCAGTGTCCCATGCGATCGCTTACAGGGAGGGGCTGCTGTAGGCGATTAAGCTTAATCGCCTAACCAGCCCCTTCGCTGGAAGCAGGAAGTGGGACAGGAAGTCCCACTCCTAAAGCCCCCACTCCCCCCCAAAAAAATTACATGCCAAATGTGGCATGTAAGGGGGTGAGGAGTGGGATTAGCGGAAGTTCCGAATTTGGGTGGAACTCCGCTTTAATAAACTATAGAAAAGCACAGTTATGATTATTCTAGTTATTAGTAGGTTTGTGCCTCAGTGGTTTGCGTGCAGAATCTCATATCAAAATCTAAGTTATAGTTTGTTTTTTAATCCAAAAGAATTCTTCATTGTATTAAAATGGACATAAAGTAACAAATGACATGCACCTATGCTACAAGGTCTCTGCAATACAGCACACACAGAAGGAATGTATGTATTACATAGACAATAAAGCAAGTTATCAGATTGCTAAAGAAAAATTAAATAAAAGATATAATCACAGAATGTTTGCAGAAGTATGTACATATTTATAATATAGCTAGCCCATATAATTATAGTGGGATTGATTGAGAAACTAGGGAACCCTAACCAAAAGTTTTGTGTGCTGTCTCGAAACAGGAATATTTGGAACCTAGTAGAACCTTTAAACACCACATACAGTGCAGAAAATAAGTATTTGAACACCCTGCTATTTTGCAAGTTCTCCCACTTGGAAATCATGGAGGGGTCTGAAATTGTTATCGTAGGTGCATGTCCACTGTGAGAGACATAATCAAAAAAAAAATTCCAGAAATCACAATGTATGAATTTGTTAACTATTTATTTGTATGATACAGCTGCAAATAAGCATTTGAACACCTGAGAAAATCAATGTTAACCACTTAAAGACCCCCGCACGCACATTACGGCCACAACATGGTACAGGCACAAGGGCGTAAATTTACGCCTTTGTTCGGGACCCCCTGCGGCGTGCGGGGGTCTCCCTACCTCTGGGATCCGGGATCTGCGGGCGGACAGCCCCCCCCGCGAGCTCCCAGTCGCGCTCCCAGCCTGTCACTTCCTCCTCCTGTGTTTACGGAAGGAGGAAATTTCTTGCAGCGCTGTTTCCCAGTTTGAGAGAAGACATCACAAGTAAGTGTGCACCAACACAACACTGACACACACTCACATAGTTTAACCCCTTGCGCCCCCCCCCCCCACCCCCCTGTCACAGTGTTACTGGAGGATTTAATCACTGCATTTAGGATTGACAGGCACTTAAAAAACAGGTGTTAGGTTCAGGATAGCCACTAATAAAGTTTTAACCTCCCGCCCTACCCTTTCACAGATCTAAGCGATCTCTAGATTAGTGTCGCTGTTCCCGCTAGTCATTTTTTTTTATTGGTTTTTTTTTTTTACTGGGCTAAATAAATTTTGTAAATGTTTGACTAAAATTTAGTTTATTTGATTTTTTTTTAACAAAAAGTAAAAAATAGTGTTTTTTTTTCAGTCGCTCTATTTTTGTAACAAAAAATAAAAATCGGAGTTTACCACCAAAAGAGCTCTATTTGTGGGAAGAAAAGGACCTTTTGTTTGGGAGCCACGTCGCAAGATTCTGTTAAAGCGACGCAGTATCGCAAAAACACCTGGGTTTAGGTATTGGTCTGGAATATTTGACTGGCTAGGCCGTTTCTTGTAGTTTTTCGCCAGAAGGGATTTTGGCCTTCCACACAGATCTTCTCTATGCTTCTTGTCGCTGACAGAGTTTGAGCCAAAGATTCTCTATTGGGTTTAGGTCTGGAGACTGGTAGGCCACGCCAGAACCTATCTTTTTACAGAGCCACTGGCTGTGTGCTTCGGGTCATTGTCATGTTTGAAGACCCAGCCTCAACCTATCTTCAAAGCTCTAACTGAGGGAAGGAGGTTGTTGCCCAAAATCTCGCAATACATGGCCCCGGTCATCCTCTTCTTAATACAGTGCAGTCGCCCTGTCCCATGTGCAGAAAAACACCCCCAAAGCATGATGCTACCACCCCCATGCTTCACAGTAGGGATGGTGTTCTTGGGATGGTACTCATCATTCTTCTTCCTCCAAACACGGTTAGTGGAATTAGGACCAAAAAGTTCTATTTTGGTCTCATCTGACCACATGACTTTCTCCCATGACTCCTCTGGATCATCCAAATGGTCATTGGCAAACTTAAGACGGGCCTTGACATGTGCTGGTTTAAGCAGGGGAACCTTCCGTGCCATGCATGATTTTAAACCATGACGTCTTAGTGTATTACCAACAGTAACCTTGGAAACGGTGGTCCCAGCTCTTTTCAGGTCATTGACCAGCTCCTCCCGTGTAGTCCTGGGCTGATTTCTCACCTTTCTTAGGATCATTGAGACCCCACGAGGTGAGATTTTGCATGGAGCCCCAGTCCGAGGGAGATTGACAGTCATGTTTAGCTTCTTCCATTTTCTAATGATTGCTCCAACAGTGGACCTTTTTTCACCAAGCTGCTTTTTCACCAAGCTGCTTTGGTCTTGGCCATGTTAGTAGTTGGATTCTTACTGATTGTATGGGGTGGACAGGTGTCTTTATGCAGCTAATGACCTCAAACAGGTGCATCTAATTTAGGATAATAAATGGAGTGGAGGTGGACATTTTAAAGGCAGACTAACAGGTCTTTAAAGGTCAGAATTCTAGCTGATAGACAGGTGTTCAAATACTTCTTTGCAGCTGTATCATACAAATAAATAGTTAAAAATTCATAAATTGTGATTTCTGGAATTTTTTTTTTTTTGATTATGTCTCTCACAGTGGACATGCACCTACCATGACAATTTCAGACCCCTCCATGATTTCCAAGTGGGAGAACTTGCAAAATAGCAGGGTGTTCAAATACTTATTTTCTGCACTGTATAATAAATAAGTATATGGGACTGCAGCCTTATAACATTGGACCTAAAACACATAAGCGCTACTTACCCCAAAAGTGCATAGCAAATATGCAACACATGTGGGAATAATGTGACTATGAATTAAAGTGTTTACCAATGCCAGAAATCTGCCAAGAAAAATAGGATTTAATTGGTATTGCTGAATCGTGGCTTCATTCTTCATATGACTAGGCTATTAATATTTCTGGCTATGCTCTCTTTTGTTAAGACAGGGTAAAACAGAGGGGTGGTGGTGGTGGCTGTCTCTGTGTGAGACGTGATCTCAAAGGTAGTGTAAAAGAGGACCTAATTGATGGAGAGTATGATGAGTCTGAAGCATTATGGGTGGAACTGTACATGGGGGTGCATACTGCAAAGGTTATCATTGAAGTTTGTTAAAGACCCCCCCAGTGTTAAAGAGGAGGTGTAGACTGAGTTCCTTGCACAGATGGAAAGGGCTGCAAGGGCTGAAACCAGTGTCGGAACTACCATGGTCACAGCAGTAGCACTTGCGAGGGGGCCCTGGCATTCCTTCACTGTGGGAGGCGCCCAGCGGGGCTGCTATTCACACTGCTCTGAGTGGAAAGTGTCTCTCTCATAGAACAGCATCACAGGGACACTGGCCTTGACAGTTCTATCTTCCCCCTCACACGGGATGACAGAGGACACAGCCAATCTGCTCCCCCTTCCCTCTCCTGTGTGTGCTCTGTGAGCTTGTTAGCTTCACATTTGACTGCCCATGAAGCAGACACAGGGGAGATGGGAGAGCAGATCGGCTGTGTCCTCTGTCATCCCGTGCGAGAGAGGATGGAGGGGGAGATAGAACTGTCAATCCTGCTGTCTCTGTGCTGCTGTCCTGAGACATGCTCTCCGCTCAGAGTCATGCTGTCCTGAGAAGGCAGACGGCACTGATGGGCACTGATAGGATTCACTAATGAGCACTGATAGAATGCACTAATGGGCAGTTGGGCACTGATAGAAGGCACTGCTGGACACTGATAAGCGGCACTAATGAGCACTGATAGAAGTCACTGATTGAGGGCACTGATAGGAAGCATTGATGGGCACCAATGGGCACAGAGAGGCAGCACAAATGGACACTGATAGGCTGCACTGATAGGTGGCATTGAGGAACACTGATAGGCAGAACTCAGGCAGTATTGAACAGTACTAATAGGTGGCACTGATGGATGCTGTTAGGCGTCATTAATGAGCACTGATAGGTAGTGTTGATAGGCAGAATTGATGAGCACTAATAGGCGGCATTAATTAGCACTGATAGGTAATAGGTGTAGGCATAATTGATGGGCACTGATAGGCGGCATTGATGAGCACTGATAGGCAGTATTGATGGGCACAAATAGGTGGCATTGATGAGCACTGATAGATGGCACTGATTATCAGTGTAAGCAATTTACTGACATTCTTGACAGTTAACGGTAGTCCTTTCCTAACACAGACAGCGTGGAAGGAAAGGGCTGCGGATAACCGGCAAGTCTGTTTACATTCTGGAATAGACTCCCTCCAGAGGTGGTTCTGGCCAGCTCAGTAGATTGCTTTAAGAAAGGCCTGGATACTTTCCTAAATGTACATAATATAACCGAGTACTAACATTTATAGGTAAAGTTGATCCAGGGAAAATCCGATTGCCTCTCAGGGGAATTTTTTCACCTGCTGTAGTAAATTGGATCATGCTCTGCTGTTTTTTTTTTGCCTTCCTCTGGATCAACTATGGGTATAGAATTGGGTATATGGGATTGTACGATATGTTTTATTTTTAATTTTTTTATGGTTGAACTGGATGCAACTGGATGACTATGCAACTATGACATCATGCAAAAAAGTTATCATTTGCTTACAATGTCTCTGCAGGCAGGACCAGAGCAGGTAAAATAAGATGCCAGTGGTCCCTTGAGACGGAGGGCATAATTGTTTTAAGACAGTTTATAGCTTGCTAACCAAATTTGCATGTTTTGTATGATAAAGTATAAATAGACGGGTAAGATAATCAGTATATTTCAAGGAGACTTATTGGCGGCAGGTTAGAACCCTTTTCCAGATTTCATCATCCACAGGACCTAAATCAGCCTCCCACAAAATATTTTTAGTATATGTCTGGGCTCCTGCTGTGGGGTCCAGGAATTCTGAAATCATTCGTTTTAGAGAAGCTCTAACAATAGCAGCAGCCAAACAAATATCAGCAACCACAGGTCATATGAGCTCTAATATTCCGGTGTCCACGTGTCTAAGATGTTTAAGAAAAAATCATAGAAGCTAGCAAGCTAAATGTTTTTTTAGATCTGCAAATTAATAAAAATTTCACACCAGTTACGCTCAGATCTTAACGATTGATATCATGTCAACACCAGAGTTCAGGATGTGGCATCATACATAGCTCAGGCAAAGATAGATTCTCTCAAAGTGGAGTATGAATATTATCCATTAACCACTTAAGGACCGCCTCCTGCAGATTTACGTCGGCAGAATGGCACGGCTGGGCACATCAACGTATATATACGTTGGTTTTAGTACCCAGCCGTGGGTCGCGGGCGCGCGCGCGACCCGGTCCGAAGCTCCGGGACCGCGGGATTCGCTGACCCGATCGCCGCTGCAGTGCGGCGATCCGTCCCTGGAGCGGAAGAACGGGGAGAGCCGTGTGTACACACGGCTTCCCCGTGCTTCTCTGTGGCCGGAGCATCGATCGCGTCATCCCTGTAATAGGGGGACGCGATCGATGACGTCACACCTACAGCCACACCCCCCTACAGTAGTAAACACACACATTAGGTACACATTCCCTACAGCGCCACCTGTGGTTAACTCCCAAACTGCAACTGTCATTTCCACAGTAAACAATGCAATTTAAATGCATTTTTTGCTGTGAAAATGACAATTGTCCCAAAAATGTGTAAAAATTGTCCGAAGTGTCCGCCATATTGTCGCAGTCACGAAAAAAATCGCTGATCGCCGCTATTAGTAGTAAAAAAAAAAAAAATTAATAAAAATGCAATAAAACTATCCCTTGTTTTGTAAACGCTATAAATTTTGCGAAAACCAACCGATAAACGCTTATTGAGATTTTTTTTTACCAAAAATATGTAGAAGAATACGTATCGGCCTAAACTGAGGAAAAAAAATGTTTTTTTATATATTTTTGGGGGATATTTATTATAGCAAAAAGTAAAAAATATTGCATTTTTTTTTAAATTGTCGCTCTATTTTTGTTTATAGCGCAAAAAATAAAAACCGCAGAGGTGATCAAATACCACCAAAAGAAAGCTCTATTTGTGGGAAAAAAAGGACGCAAATTTTGTTTGGGAGCCACGTCGCACGACCGCGCAATTGTCTGTTAAAGCGACGCAGTGCCGAATCGCAAAAACCCCTTGGGTCATTTGCCAGCGTATTGGTCCGGGTCTTAAGTGGTTAAATACCTACTTTGTAGCTATGCCCTATAGCTTGAGAAACGGATTAACCTCAGGTTGGAAGATTGCAGGCCTAAATTACATTTATACCCACAAATAATAATAGCAAAAGGGTCTAGAGGAGGGGTTGTACTGTGAGAGGCAATACGCTACATAGACCAAGGAGCTTCAGCAGTGTACTATATATGATTAGTCTGCAAAACCAAATAGCATACACTAAAGTATGGCATCGTCTCCCAATTCTTCAGGATGTTCAAGTGTGGACTAGATCAGTTTGGGCCTCCTGGAGCCCCAGATAAAAGTTTTAAGTAGGGATTCTATCACTAACATATTTCAAGGGCAAATAGATTTGACAGTGCCAAAGAATATAAAGAGTTTTTGGGAGAATATTTTAACAAGGTTAACCACTTAAGGACCGACTCAAGCCTATATACGTCTGGGCTGGGCTAGAGCGCCACGGCTGGACATATTCACGTACCTGTACGTCTCCTTTAAGATACCCAGCCGTGGGTCGCACTCGCGACCCGGTCCTGAGCTCCGTGACCGCAGGACACCGGCGGGCGCTGTCACGGAGCTCAGGACCGGGTTGCGAGTATGCCGCCGGCGGCGCGTGCTACCCATGGCTGGGCATCTTAAAGGAGACGTAAAGGTACGTGTATATGCCCAGCCGTGCCGCTCTAGCCCAGCTCAGACGTATATTAGCGTGAGGCGGTCCTTAAGTGGTTTACCTTGTTCAAATATTATTCTCCCAAAAATTCTTTATATTCTTTGGCACTGTCAAATCTATTTTGGGTCACAGAGCTGAAGAACAGGGAGAGGTAAATGTAAACAAACCTTTCCCCGTTCTTCCTAGTGGCAGTGTCACTGATCATCTGTTCCCTGTCAGCGGAACAGACGATCAGTGATGTGTCACGCCAGGCCACGCACACACAAAGTAAGAATAACTTCCTAGGGAACACTTAACCCCTTCAGCACCCCCTAGTTGTTAACCCATTCACTGCCAGTGTAATTTTCAAAGTAATCAGTGCATTTTTATAGCACCAATTACTGTGAAAATTACAATGGTCCCAAAATGGTGTCAAAAGTGTCCAATGTGTCCGCCGCAATGTCAAAATCACAATAAAAATCGCCATTACTAGTAAAAAAAAAAATTTATAAAAATGCCATAAAACTATCCCCTATAACTTTTGCGCAAACCGATCAATAAACGCTTATTGCGTTTTTTTACCAAAAATATGTACAAGAATACGTATCGGCCTAAACTGAGGGAAAAAAAATGGTTTATATATTTTTAGGGGATATTTATTATAGCAAAAATATAAAAATATTGCATTTTTTTTTTAATTGTCGCTCTCTTTATGTTTATAGCACAAAAAAGAAAAACCGCAGGTGATCAAATACCACCAAAATAAAGCTCTATTTGTGGGGGGAAAAAGGACGCCAATTTTGTTTGGGAGCCACGTCGCACGACTACGCAATTGTCAGTTAAAGCAAAGCAGTGCAGAATCGCAAAAAGTGGCCTGGTCCTTTAGCTGCATAATGGTCCGGGGATAAAGCGGTTAATATGCACCATGACACCAACTGGGGGCTACAATCAATTTAAGCCTGAGGGTTAGGGTATAGGTCTATAGAATGCAGAATCAAGAGGTCCTTATATGGTTTGAGGATAAGAATACGAAACTGTAGATATGAATAGCAGAACTGGAAAAGGCGAGTATATTACTTCACACAGTTAGGAGGCAAGGGTCAAGTATCTAATTAGAGGCCAACAAATAAATAAGAGGCTTGATTCACACTGTGTTGTCAAAAAATAAATATTTTTTTTTTTTTTACCAATTTGTAGAATTTGCAAGGCAAGGAATAGTGGTGATGTCTTAGCACTGGTGGAGAACGTCTGACTGATGTTTTTCCGATATGCCTGTGTAACTTATCTTCGCTGTAAGTAGATTTACTAATAAACTCTTCTTTTAATTAAATTCTGCGCAATGAGTTTGTTTCCTCTTCCTTCTGGCTCACTGCATGATCAGGTCTGAGGCTCCTATGAGATTGATTATATATATATATATATATATATATATATATATATATATATACACATACACACACACACACACCACTGGTGTCCCTTAACAGGCTGAACAGTGGAGCTGGCTTATACCTCAAGTGAGGGGGGAATTCTCAGTAACGCGTGTGAAGGGCCTTGAAAGGTTTTATCTGGTAAGGAAGGAATTTTTGTCTTATCGATCCCTTGGGCAGCATGATGTGATACACCTATTGTTAATTGGAAGGACACCACCCTTTTTTCACCTAAGGATTAACTGGTGTTTGGACAGTTTCATCACTTTAAACATTTTGTCTTGGATTATATAAAGGACTTTAATGGTTCATATGCTCTGATAATACATTGAGGAAAGACTTTATAATATCCATCACTATTTTGACAGCGCAACATTTTTTATTTATTTATTTGCTTTTATGATGTGTACATATTTGAGTGCTGCTGTTATGTCACCTATTATCAATTATAACTCTAAGCGAAACTTTCCATATATACCGATGCTATTATGCATCTCTTATCTCTATCTCTTATGGTGCATTTATCCCAGATGAAATATACATAAATGTTGTTGGTTACACGTTCCCTGCAGGAGCTGGCTCCATTATACCACTGGAAAACCATTAGGCTGCGTACACACGACCGAGGAATTCGACGGGCGAAACACATAATTTTCCCTGTCGAGTTCCTTGTTCGGCTGTTGAGGAACTCGTCGAGCCAAATTTTCCCATTCCCGTCGAGGAAAAAGAAGACATGCTTTCCTCGGCAAAATACGTCTCCCATCAAGTTTCTTGATGGATTCTGCCGAGGGAACCAGCCGTGTGTACGCGGCCTGAGGCCACGTACACACAATCAGTCCATCTGATGAGAAGGGTCTGCAGGAACGTTGTCATAGGTTAACCGATGAAGCTGACTGATGGTCTGATGTGCCTACACACCATCAGTTAAAAAACTGATCGTATCAGAACGCGGTGATGTAAAACACAACGACGTGCTGAAAAAAATGAAGTTCAATGCTTCCAAGCATGCGTCGACTTGATTCTGAGCATGCGTGCCTACCAACGATCGGTTTTGACCTATGGGTTAGGAATCCATAGGTTAATTTTAAAGCAAGTTGGCTTTTTTTAAATCTAAGGTTAAATAACCTATGGGGCCCACCAGTGGTGGGACAAGGTAATTCAGTGCCCAGGGCGAAGAAGCCAAAATGCGCCCCTCCTGAGCAGGGGGTGGAGCTAGTTCAAGCATGTGCAGTGCACCAAAACATATGTAATGGTGCAAACACACAGAGCCAATTCGATTGCTTTGATGATGGCTTGGTTTACAGCCAATAAGGAGTAATAGCAATAATAGCTGCTCAAGGGTGATTTCTGAAGATTGTAAATGGAGCTCAAGAACTCGCTGAAGCTGACCTTGGCTTCTGTCAAATGGTCCTGCTGGAAATCCTCTTTTCATCAGCGGGCAGCAGTGCTGATCATTGTACTCTGATCAGTGGAGGAGTCCTGCTGTCAGAGTACAATAGCACAGAGTAGAGAGGGGGATTTATTCGTTTTTCTTCCAGCAGGCTGAACAAAACAAAAAAAACTAATGGTGTGTACCCAGCTTTAGACAATGTGTCAGGGAAAACATTTGTCATTCTTAGTGTTCCTGCACATAAAGGTGAACATACACTGTACAATCTGATTGTACAATTTCTGCAAAATGTTGCTTTGATTTACCAAAACTTTGTAAAATGAGGACAAACCTAAACAATTCATTATGCAATTAGTAGTATCCAATCAGGCAGGCCCTTGAACTACATAGTTGGTGGTAGATCCAAAAGATATTGTACAATCAGATTGTATAGTGAATGGTAAGCTGGCCATAGATGGATCAGTTTTTTTTATCAGTTAGTGTCTGATTGAAAAAAACTGAGCAGATCCCCTCATCCACACAAGTAAGGTGGATGCTTGAGACATTGCATTGTGATTAGAATACATTGATTCACGCTGCAGAGCAAAGGAAACATTTCCAACAAGCTGGTTTTAGAGAAGTTGATCATATTAGATCGACTTCTCTTTAGCAGGAATGACCATAGATGGGTTGAAACTCATCCAGTCTTTGGTAAACCAGCTGAATTTCCATTCATGTCCAGACTTAGTAGCTCCTGTGTAAAATCCCTGTTTGTTTTCTGATGCCTGGGGAGCTGGGGAATCACTAAGCCTCCATGTACTACATGTCCATGTAGTTGTTTAGGCCCATTCAGATATGTGTGCCATGTGCAGGGCTCTCATGTGCATTGTGTACATCCCTGTTGCAGTGTTCTATTCATTTCTTGTGGGACCCAAACCTGCATGTCATATTAGAATACAGAGGCTGTGTGCATGCAACCTCATGTCCCAGGAGAAATGAATGGGGTGCTGGCACAGGGATGCACACAATGCTCAAGCATCCCCATGCTGATAAGATAGCCATGCATGGGAGACACATGTTGTCTGTGCCTCATATTAACAAGTCCTTAATAAACAAAGAATCAGAAAGAACAGTTGTCTTCACAGCTAGAACTGTGATACCATGACTGAAAGAAGGTTACCTGTTAGCCGAGTAGTGGAAGCCTCAGCAGCACACAGGAGACACCACTCACTTTGCAGTAGGACTGGAGAGGAGGGGACCCGAGGGAAAGGGCACAGGAGGGGAGGGGTCACCACCACATTGTCCAGAGCAGAGAGGAAATAAACAGGAGGCTAGGGGGCAGAGCTGGTGATGTCACACAGACATCGGGGCACTCTGAAAGTACGAGTGATAGAACTGATTGGAGAGGGGAAGGAGAAGCTGTCTGGGCAAGCAGAGGAGCAGGAGAGCTGTATGTATCTGGAATCACCAACCTCATGTGCCCCGCCCACTCCATTCTACTGTCTCGGGGACTAGTACAGTGCACTGTGCAGGCAGGGGGCGGGTGGTAGTGCTACGATCTAGCCTACACACAGGAACAAAGCTGCTCCGTGCCTACCCTGTTAGATTCGGCGCTCAGCAGAACGTTCTGTGCTGGTCATGGTTACACCCAGCAGACAGCGCCCTCTTCCTTCAAATAAATCATTGCGTTCAGGGCAGCTGCCCGTCCCGCCCACCCCTAGTACCGGCCCTGGGGCCCACACACGATCGGTTTTGACCGATGAAACCGGTCCATCAGACCGTTGTCCTCTGGCTAAACTATCGTGTGTACGAGGCCTTAGATATGAATGCAGACTTATGTCTTGCTTGATCTATGCAAACTCTCCCTCTAATTTGCTGATATTTGACTAATGAGGCAATTTACTAATGTAGCACTACCTCCGTAGGAGCTGCTGGATTAGATTTGGGTCTGCCGTTACCTCACTGCTCACCGTATCAAAACCAGGAGTCTGTATTGTTCTTTTCCAATGCTTTTAACAACCAGCTATGACATACCTTAGGCCAGGAGGGCCATCAGGTCAGAGAGAGCAGAAAATGGCATCTGTCCCTTAAAGCGGAGGTTCACTCTGAAAATCAACTATCTGCCATTAGATCCAGCATACTGCTGACATGTGCAGTATGCGGTTTTTCTTTTTTTGTGTAATAATCGTCTTATCGGGGCTTCTTATCCAGCACCAAGCTGATTGCCTGCGGGGAATAGGCGTTCCTAAGACAAGCGGAGTTGATTGACGTGCTAGTAAAGCGTGTCACGCCTTCCTGAAAATAGCCAAAGTGATACTCGGCTGTTTACGGCGCTATACGGCGCCTGCCGTGTAAAGCTGACTACGCAGGTGCCGTAAATTGCCGAGTGTCACTTCGGCTATTTTCGGAAGGCGTGACGCGCTTTACTAGCACGTCAATCAACTCCGCTTGTCTTAGGAACGCCTATTCCCCGCAGGAATCCCCGCTCGAAGCCGGATAAAAATTCCCGATAAAACGATAAGTACACAGAAAAAAAACCCAGCATACTGCACATGTCAGCAGTATGCTGGATCTAATGGCAGATAGTTGATTTAGGGTGAACCTCCGCTTTAAGTATCCTTTCCCAGCATGCACAGCAGCAAGAACACTCCCACTGGGCTGCCTCTGGGGAGCGAGTACCCAATGCACCAAGTCTGCTGTATTTCCAACACTGACCTGTGGTGACAGCGACACCTACTGTCAAGTGGGAAATGCACACAGCACAGCTGAATTAGAACAGGAGTAACAATTTACATAATCACTCTGAACCAATTCACAGTTTAGATAACCCCTAAATTTACACATAGCTTCTACTCAACAGGAGCAGGGCTCTACACTAAGATTCATCCCTTTATTGGTTGAAATCAGACCTATTCAGTTAAAATTAGGACAGCTGTGAGGTATATTATATTACTGGTTAGCGACCATGTGACAAGCAACTGGCAACATCAAAAAAGCTACAGTGTAGCTATTGTACAGTTCACTGATTTATAGAGCAATGCGATTTTTTTTTAATGGTCATGATTGGCTGTGAGACAGAGGTGGGCCGTCCCCATACAGGCAAATGCTAAGATGAGGCAGAATTCAGCAGCTAGTTAAAAAGTTGGCTATTTTTTTATTTTTATTTAATTCTAACTTCCTTGCTTACATGATCCTGCATTCTCAAAGCATACATTATCTAAATATCTACACTTTATGCATGTGAAAAAGCAAACATGGAATATAAAAGGAGGCAGCAAATGAAAACCACAATCTAAATTCTCATAAAAAGAAAAGAAAGAAAATCATACAATTTGTAAATGTTTACCCGACTACCTTGCTTTTCAATATAGAGTGCCTTCAAAAAGTATTCATAGCCCTTGAAATTTTCCACATTTTGTCACGTTACAACCAAAAACATAAAAGTATTTTATTAGGATTTTATGTTATGGACCAACACAAAGTGGCACATAATTGTGAAGTGGAAAGAAAAATATTAAATAATTGTTTATTTTTTTTACAAATAAATATCTGAAAAGTGTGGCGTGCATTTTTATTCAGCCCCTTTTACTTCGATACCCCTAACTAAAATCTAGTGGAACCAATTGCCTTCAGAAGTCACCTAATTTGTAAATAGAGTCCATCTATATGTAATTTAATCAAAATATAAATACAGCTGGTCTGTGAAGCCCTCAGAAGTTTGTTAAAGAACCTTAATGAACAAACAGTCAAGGAACACACCAGAAAGGTCAGGAATAAAGTTGTGGAGAAGTTCAAAGCAGGGTTAGGCAATAAAAAATATCCCAAGCTTTGAACATCTCATGGAGCACTGTTCAATCTATCATCTGAAAATGGAAAGAGTATGGCACAATTACAAACCTACCAAGACATGTGCACATCACCCTGAACATACCATCCCCACTGTAAAACATGGTGGTGGCAGTATGATGCGGGGATGCTCTTCTTCGGCAGGGACAGGGAAGCTGGTTAGAGTTGATGGCAAAATGGATGGAGCCAAATATGGGGCAATCTAAGAAGAAAACGTGTTAGGCCGCGTACACACGATCAAATCTATCTGCTGGAAACGGCCGGCCCGACCGTCCCAGCAGACAGATTTGATCGTGTGTACGGGCGAGCCGACGGATTTGGCCAGCCGACAGATTTGAAAGCATGCTTTTAAATCTGTCGGCTGGGAACCCGTCGGCCCGATATGTCTGCTGGTTAGTACGCTAACCAGCAGACATATCTTCTCGCACATGCGCGGAAGTAATTCACTTCCTGGTGCGGTGACGTGGCGGCGTCAACGTCACCGCCACGTCACTGACACGTCAGCGCGCCGTCTGCCGGCGGGGATTTTGGTTTGATCGTGTGTACACGATCAAACCAATACATCCCAGCAGACAGATTTGTTCAAATCGGTCTGTCCGACAGATTTGAACAAATCTGTCTGCTCGTGTGTACGGGGCCTTAGAGTCTGCAAAAGACTTGAGACTGGGGCAGAAGTTCACCTTCCAGAAGGACAACGACCCCAAACATACAGCCATAGCTACAATGCAATAGTTTAGAACTTTAGCTCAAAGCATATTCATGTGTTAGAATAGCCCAGTCAAAGTCCAGACCTAAATCTAAATGTACAGTTCTCCATCCAATCTGACAAAGCTTGAGCTATTTTGCAAAGAAAAATGGCCAAACATGTCACTCTCTAGATGTGCAAAGCTGGTAGAGACATCCCCAAAAAGACTTGCAGCTGTATTTGCAGTGTAAAGTGGTTTTGACTCAAGAGGGCTGAATACAAATGCACATCGCACATATTTATTTGTAAAAAAATTGAAAACTATTTATCATTTTCTTTCCACTTCACAATTATATGCCAATTTGTGTTGGTCTATTAAGAAAATCCATTTACGCTTTTTGGTTGTAACATGCCAAAATGTAGAAAATGTCAAGGGGTATGAATACTTTTTCAAGGCACTGTAAATATAGCAATACGCCAGCGCTGCACATCACACCTTTAGGACATGTGCATAACATTCAATGGTGGAGCATCAAGCAATCTGTACTGTATAGTTTCATTGTTTTTTTATCTAATATTTTTTTTTAACCACTTCCAAAGCGGGCCCTATTCTGGCACTCCTCTCCTACATGTAAAAATCATATTTTTTTAAATTACTCAGACCCCCCATACATTATATATGTTTTTTTTTTAGCAGAGAATCTAGGGAATAAAATGGTGATCTTTGCAACTTTTTATGTCACACGGTATTCTCGCTGTAAATTTTTCAAATGCGCTTTTTGGGAGAATTTTTTTTTAATGAATTACAAAAATACAGTAAAGTCAGCCCAATTTTTGTGAAAAATTATGTTACACAGAGTAGACACCTAGCATGTCACGCTTTAGAATTGTGCACAATCGTAGAATGGCGCCAAACTTTGGTGCTTTTCAAAATCTCCATAGGCAACGCTTTAAATGTTTTTACAAGTTACCAGTTTAGAATTACAGAGGTAGTCTTGGGCTAGAATTGTTGCTCTAATGCACGCGGCGTAACCTCACGTGTGATTTGAACACTGTTTACATAAGAGGGCATGACTTACACCTGTAAGAACGATCAAGCAGCTGAACTGCCGCTATGATTGTTCTTACGGTGCACAGAATCATATAATGCCCTAAAGAATTAAACCAATCAGACCAAATGAACTTTTCCCCTTCCGTAGTTTACTTTATGTATTTATTTATTGCTGCTTTCATTTTATAATTTTTTTAAAACATTTTAGTTTTGTTTAAAATGAGTGTCAAATAAAGAAAATACACAAAATTGAAAAAAGTCAAACATTTAATTTAATTTGTAAATAACTTTACATTGTTTTAGGTCAAATTGAAGAATAACATTTGTACTTTTTATTTGTGGTAATACAATTTTTTTAGCTAATGCCATTCAAAGCAAAAAAGGGTTCTTAATGTTTAACTTGCCCCTGTTGCTTTAGTGAATATATTATTATATTAATAATGTACATCATCTGTTCTAAGGTGGCCATTGGTGGATTGAAAATCAGTAGGAACCGGCTGAGTTGTGATCCATGTGTGGCCATTACAGTTGAAAAGGAGTCGATCTACTGATCGACTTTGGTTCAAACACTGTCAGATAAAAGCCTCTCGATCATCGGCTGCTGCACTGATCTGTGTATTCTGACAGTGGGGGAGTCTCCCAGCTGCGCTATTTTAATTTGAAGTGGGGATTTCACCATCCACCTTCAATGTGTGAACGGGGAAACTGGTTCAGTTTTTTTTTTTTTTCGTTCAGCCTAATGGCTGAATGAAAAAAATAAACCATGTATAGCTAGCTTTAATCAATAAGGAAATGTAACAATGAGGTGCAAAGTGCAAAAGCTCATGGCAACATGTTAAACAATCATACAGTGATGTGATCTCATAGGTTGCTGCGATTACTACATTAATGCAGAATAATTAATACCAATCGGTCAGTTTTCTCTATTTTTCAGCTCCAGTTTACTAAGGGACATTTCCAGCTTCTTAAGATCTACCCTGTGCATCATCAGAAACTGTCCATTGAAGTGAAACACAGGAATGTCATATTTATATCGGTCGTACCAGATTGAGTTTTCAGGAAGGGTAATGTCCACTTGTTCTAAAACAAACTTAAAAAGAAATGATAAAATTAATACACAAAAACACAATTTTACACTAGGATTTCTCATGTTGAGTTTATGCATGCAGCACATCGTTAAATCCTAACTATCCAAAACATGGTTGGGCAGAGTTTCTTAAAATCAGGAGCTAATACACATGTAATAAATAGTAGAAAGTCCCTCTCTCTGCTAGCTTATAGTGCTCTGAACATACTGATATGCTTTTAGGCGGTTCTCCACTTACTAGGGTCAGTCACACAGTGACTTGAGGCCTGTACACACAACCATAACATCGGACAAGAAATACCACTTTCAAAGCGATCGTACGATAATCTGATCATTAGTTACGCAGCTTTTGTCTGAAATTATCTGAAGGGACAAACACAAAAAATGTTCTTGTTCGATACCAGATCGAACAATTTTCGTTCAATCAGCAGTTTTCATCCGAAAGTACAATACAATTGCAATACATTACGTCACTTCCGAAATTGTACGAGAATTTTCCTACTTTAGTAGCCTCTTCTTTTTTGACATGCAGACTAGCATGCAAAAAACAAAAACAAAACAGACGATCATTTGTCTGATAATCTAATCATCTGTACCAGGCTTTAAGTCCCTTGCCTTAGGTTTCTGGGTTGATAAGATAAGCAGTTCTAGAGGTTAATTTATGTTAGGGAGTAGGTTGCGGTTATGCATAGGGTCAATAAAACCTGTAATAAATGAAATATGTAGGCAGCTTTTTTGATCCCCTGCTAAAAATGCTAGTTCCCTGGTTGTTGTGGATTTAAAGTAAACATGTGCTTTGCTCAGCCAAGGCAAATCAATGGGTTTGCTTAAAACCCCTCCATTCCCAACAACATATACCCATCTAACCATCCTGCTCTCATCAATTCCTCCAGAGCCAATGTAAATGTCTGGCACATGGCTTTTTTTTTTAGAAAGTTTGGAGACCCCTGGTATAGATGTATCTGAAAAGAATTGTGTGTTGCCAATAGCAACCAATCAGCATTCACCCCCCTTTTATGTGGTGGTCAGATACAGTATGAAGAATCCAAAAATGTGCCATATGCTACAGAATTCTTAAAATATTGGTTGGATGACCATGAAGACACAGTAGCTTGTAGAAGATATTAGAAGTTAAGAACCACTCGTCTGGACACACTTTTTAATATATAAACTGAAAAAGCATTATTATCCAAGAGTGGTCTCTGGGTTGTCCGTTACTACCTCATTAAATTATGAATATTTCCATAAACACAATTTTGTCAACAGAACATCATATCTATTATTCCTCCCAAGATTTTTTTTTTTTTTACCTTGCTGACAAGTATCTTGTAACAGAATGAGGTCATACTACTATTATATTACTGGTGACTGTTCTTGTTTATAGTAGTACAGTGATCTACACTACAGAAGCAGTTGAAAATGTTGTCATGGACAGCTTTGTAATTCTGTAAAACTGATGAGGACCACCTACTGTAAGGTAATTTCCCAGGTGAAAATGTGTTTTCTAAAGGACAACTAATATTAGTCCAAATTTAAAGTTTCCTTTTTTTTAATTAGTGAAATTACTTTATTTTGTATCTGTGGTCTGTTAAGAACCACAAATGTACTGTATAGGTCCCCAACTTATACATATAGGTCCCCCTTGTATACAGTTCTATAGGGGCAAACCCCCAAAATGAAGCTAGAACAGTGCATTCTATCAGAGCAACTAAGTGGACCTTAGACTATAAATGAGCCCTGGTAAAACACAGAAATCATATTAAAAGGAGAGATTTTTTTTTGGATTCCTTACTCTTCCCACTGTAGACCATTATTCAATTTTTTTTGCTACATTCTTCAAAACTTAAAGCAGTGTTCATGAAGTGTTCACAAATGTTCTGTGGCATGTTGACATGCTGTGTGAGCATGACAGTGGGATGTACCGTTATTGGTGGCAGTGGGTGACTGGAATATATGCAGTGTGGCACACCACATTTCTACATTGCTAGTAACCAGGATGCAATCATAAATGTAGCTCCTTGGCAACACTGGGGGAGGGTGTAATGTTCACAACATTGGGTACCTAATACTATTTAAGCATCAAAGTTCAAGGTAAACTTCACCACTGAACCTCAGGGGTGTGTGAGACCTCTCCAGAGAGACCACTGCTTCCACACAGAAAGCAAGGATCATTCTCTGTGGAATTCTGTCCGAATACAGGTTTTCTACTCATGTTTTGGCTACTTTCTAAAGAACTGAGACATTACATATTTTCCAGATACATCAATATGAAATCTATGCAAAGTATAACTCAAGCCAAACTTTTTTTTTCCATTTTTGATAGGGCAAGGGAGAGTTATAAACCCCTCTCAGCCTTTCTAGCCATCTCTATCCTACTGTGATATCCCTTTACTTCCTGTTCAATAGCCACAAGGCGAAGTGAGAGGATGTCCGGTCAACGGTAATGTCCCCATTGAAATTTCCTTCATCTAATCCTGTTCTGGGCAAAATGTGTGAATCTTTAAATCCCAGTGATAATGGTTACAAGGACAATAGGGTGAATCTCCTAAACAGAGACACAGATAGCAATCAAAAATGAACACATTTTCTAATCCCTCTCCAAAAAGCATTACCTTTAGTTACACTTTAAATTTAAAGTTCAATTATGAGTCAAAATAGAACCAAACTTTAAAAAAAAGATTGCTAGATGCTGGTGCTTGGAAAGTCCTGAACAGGCTATTCCCATGCTCCTAGCAAATTTATTTCTTGCATACACTGCTTGTGGTGCATGTGCAGTGCAGATACACTCCCAGATCATTCCTAGCATCTGTAAGTTGCCGAAAATGGAGTCCAATGCTAGGACGATGTAAATCCAGCATGCATGTGTAGAAAGTAAATCATTAGTGACTGCTCAATGGCTGAGAAATAAAGATGCCAGATGTGGAAGAACACAAGAAGATGGCAGTGGCAGTCAGCACTAGAAAAATGCACCTAACTTTGCAACTTGCCCACTGCATTTCCCTCTGTCATGCTACAATTTCACTCTAACTGTAGTGGACCAAAGCAAGGTCAAGACTCTAGCTAAGCTGTCTGGCCGAAATACCCGAATTACAAGACTGTCCAAATAAGAGAAAGTTAAAACATATTATATGTATTTCAACACTGAACGAATGTGTCTGTCTAAAGTTTCAAATTTAAAGAGGTTGTAATCAAAGATAAAAAAAAAAAATGCATGACAATTTTTCTTTTTTTAATAAGACTGCCTACTCTAGCATCATATATTCTACTGGAATTTACTGTAGAACTGTTAAGAATCTATAATGTTACTCAAAAGTTATACTATCTCTGTACAAAGTGATTTGTGAAAGCTTTGTGCATACTTCATTATGTGCCACTGTGTATTAAAAGAACATAGCTGTCTGTAATCGAGCTTTAGTGTTACTAAATATTTAATTTCCCTTTCGAAGGAAGAAAACGGAAAACAAATGCAACAAGGGTCAAACGGTTACAGCCCACACATTTAGAAAATACAAACAGAAGTCAAAAAACCAAGGATAATTGTGAACCATTTCAAAGTGCAATTAGAGGGAACGATTATCATATAAAATAGCACCCAATCCCTGAGATCTTTAACCCTTTGATAGGATAGCCAGTGTTTGAAAGCAAGTTTACATGAAATCTGCCAGCACACTACAGACAAGGTAATTATGGTAAACTTAAATGAGTTGTAAAGGCAGAAGGTTTTTTGTCTTACTGCAGAGATAAAGATAAAAATCCTTCCACCTAATACTTACCTGAGCCCAATCTCTGTCCAGCGATGTCCACGAGTCCCTCGGCTGTCCGAGACTCTCTTTCCTGCTTGGCTTGGACACAGCAGCGGTGCCATTGGATTCAGTAGCTGTCAATCAAAGCAAGTCAGCCAATCAGGAGAGAGAGCAGTGGGGCCGAATGGGAGCTCCGTGTCTGAAAGGACACAGGGAGCTGCAGGTCGTCTCGGGTGCCCACATAGCAAGCTGCTTGCTGTGGGGGCACTTGACAGCAGGAGGGGTCACAAGCAGCGAAGAAGAGGAGGATCCAAGCTGCTCTGTGCACATCTAATGCACAGAGCAGGTAAGTATAACATGTTTTTTTTTTTTATAAAACAAGACTTTACAATCACTTTAACAGCTCAGCCCCCTTTAACAACTAGAATGGAAAAGCAAGGTAGTATTTTTATGCAGGTAAAAGGCAAGCAGCAATTTTTATTTATTTTTTAGGTTTCAATATGTGAATGAGAACATGTAACAAATATGAAGTATTTGTTATCCCAAAACACCTGCAAAAGTTGAAATACACTTGAAAGGATCAATAAAATATGGTTTATTTAGAACATTGTTTATTGTTAAAATTGTATTAATTTTAAAAAGCAGGTGCAAGAATGTACATGTGTTACATAAATAAGCAACAGTTTATGCACAAGGAGGGATAATTAGTAGCTTTTTCAGTTTAATATTAACTTGAGTTTAGTAGCCAAAGTGTAGTGTGTAGGTTTTTTTCAGGGCCTGGCAATAGTTTGTTTTGCTGCTGTAATGACTTGTAATAGCTTAAAGTGGCTTCTCCTCAGTCCCTGGGTGTTATTATTTAAAAGGGCAATCTAAACGATTCTTCTGTTAAAAAACAAAAAAGATCAGTATGGCTTTTCTGGCACAAGATCTTTCAAAGGGGCAAGCCTACTACATATGTAAGTAAATTCCGTCCTTGCCACAGTCTCAAAAGCAAGTAGAAAGGTACCCTGGAACGTACTTTGCTATTCTCGTTGGAAAAAGGTATCTGGACAGCATCGTATAGGTTGTTTCCAATGGTGTAATATTCTGTGATGATTTATAAGTGACCAACCATATTTCTGACTAATCTTCCTTCCCTAGGGAGAGGTTCAAATTTGTCGTCCATAATGTAATTCAAGTGGGAGGGACAGTCGTTAACATAGATAATAAGATACCATAACGTTGTTATTCACATGCGGGTCACTGGAGCACAATTTTTCAAAAACAGTCAGGATTCAAAATCTGCAGAGGTTGCACTTTGAGCCTGGTAAGTGTCTGATTTGCAGGTGACAAAATATTTCAGAGCTCAGAAGCTTATTTTGCTCTAATACCAACTGCACTCTATCCAAAGCTAAAACAAATAAAAAATAAACTTTAGTTATACCCTACGAACAGAACAAATAAAAAAAAACTAATTATCTGCTTGTTGCAAAGCATACATACAGAAACATCCTGGGCAGCAAGTGGTCATACCAGGATCATGGCTGCAGCAGGTGATCAGCTTTCATGCAAAAGTGATCCAGGCGGCTTTACAGCTGTAAAGCCACTCAATGTTTACAGCGCTGCAGAGCCCCCTCTTCCCTACTCCCTCTGCTGCTGCTCCCAGTCTACCCCGTTCCACTGGGGAACCCAGGGACATGGTAAGCAGTCGGATTGGCTGCCCATAGAGGAGATAGAGAAACATCAGTCCCCCAATCTCCACTGTGTCTAATGAAGTCGGAACCGGCAAGTACTCTGTCACTTCTGGTTTCAGAACTGTCATTCCCTGGCTAATAGAGCCAGGGAAGCAGCCGATATAACAGATCTGTGTTTGATTAGCTGCTCTGAAGGGCTGCAAATACATTAGGGGTCTAACAGACCCCCGGTGTCTCCATAAAAAGTACCTGTGATTACCAAAAGCTATCACCAGGGGCTGGTTTACCACTTGCAATAGCAATAATGTTAAATTTAATAAAAAATAAGGGTAAATAAAAATAATTATTAAAAGCATCCCCTGTGTTTACGTGCAAATGCATACGTAGGTCCAGCATGTATATGTAAACAGTGATTGCACCACACATGTGAGGTACTGGCCTGAATTCCAGGCTCATAGCTCACATGTAACTTTAAACTGATAACCTGTTAAAGCTTTTAAAGTGTTGCGTATGGACAATTATAGTTGCTGTAGTTCATCGCCATTTCACAGGCATGCACAATTTTTAATCTTGACATGTTTGGTGTCCATTTACCTGACACATTATCTTCTTTTATATTTTATCAACAAATTGGGTATTATTTTGTGTTTGTGTGTACCAACATTTATTTATATTGTGTCTTGAGAACTTCTGCTTGATAAATGGCTTGCGCAAAAATCAGATGACATTAAAAAAAAAAAAAAAAAAATCCCTCCAGTAATTTTCTACCATAAAAATTTTGATTTCAACATGTATGTGAAAAATACAAAAATTGCTCCAGTAGGCAACTGGTTGAAACTTGCCACACCATGCATAAGGAGCAAGATACGTTGCTTGCCCAAGTTTTCAGCCCCGGAAGATTTGGCTGCTCAATGACCAGGCCATTTTATTTATTTTTTATTCGCCACTGTGTCGCTTTAACTGACACATTGCGTGGTCATGCGACGCTGTACCCAAACAACATTTACTTATTGTTTTCCACAAATAGAGCTTTCTTTTGGTGGTATTTAATCATTTCTGTGTTTTTTATTTTTTGGGCTATAAACAAAAGAATAGTGCCGATTTAAAAAAAAAAAAACACAATATCTTTTACTTTTTGTTATAATAAATAGCCCATTTTTTTTCCTTCAGTCTAGGCTGATATGAATTATTCTACATATTTTTGGTAAAAAAATAAAATCACAATGATTGTATAGTGATTGGTTTGTGCAAAAGTTATAACGTCTACAAAATAGGGGATAGATTTAGGGCAATTTTATTATTATTATTTTTTTACTAGTAATGGGGGTGATTATCGATTTTTATCGGGACTGTGATATTGCGGCAGACAGATCAGACACTTTTGACACATTTTTAGGACTAGTGACTATTATATAGTGATCAGTGCTATAAAAATGCACTGGTTACTGTATAAATGCCACTGGAAGGAAAGGGGTTAACATTAGGGGGTGATCAAGGGGTTAACTGTGTCTCCTCATGTGTGTTCTAACTGTGGGTGGGAGAAGACTAGTAGAGATGACAGACCGGTGTTCATAGTTCATACACACGATCAGTCTCCTCTCCCCTGAGAGAACCAGGATTTGTGTTTACACACACAGATCCCGATTGTCGTTCTGTCATGAGCGATCGCAGGTGCCCGGCTGCAAGCCATAATCATCAAAATGAAAAGAAAGACATGCTTGAAATAGATCACTCTGTCTGTAATGCATCTACATATAATATATGAGTTTCACTTTTCGAATTGAATTACTGAAATAAACTTTTTATTATATTCAAATTTGCACCTGTAAGTGCCATTTTATTAACAGTCAGCAGGTACAGTTTTTAGTAGCTGCCGACTTTAATTTTTTTGTTCCTAGGCTGAAGAGCCACCGCAGCTTGTGTGTCTTATTATAGTATGATAACCTTGGAATTCCAAAGTTAGCAAGAGAACAAGCAAGAAGCAAATTTTTTGGGCGTTATGTAAAAAGCAAGTAATACAGCTATAAACCTAGAAGCTCCATTACTTTGTTTTTATGTGCTAGTTATGTGCGAACATATTATTCTAAACAGAACAAAGCTGCATTTTTATTTCTTTGTACTTCATTAGTTGGCTTGAAGCATATCTAAACCCAAAATCTAAAATGTATTGCAACCTATCAGTCCTTGGTAGTAGTAGTAGTAGATGCATGAGTTTTCTTTTTCTCAGTCTTTTTTCTTTATTTTCATCTGCTAATACTGCAAATATCAAACTTCCTGTCCCTTTGTGTCCGTTTTCCACTGTATCTATGGGGCAGTCATAGTTGGAATGCAGGCTGGAATTAAAACATTTCTGCTTTTGTTTATATCTTAGAAAATATATAAGGTACGGCACAAAAACAATGATTGATAACCTAGTGTTGCCACCCAAGTGTGAACAAGTAAATAAATAAATACTATTACTTAATAAGAAGTCGAAAATTGATAAAATATCCCTCCTCCAAATAAGTATAATGAACAAACTATGTACATGAACATATTCTAATGCATACAAATATATATCATAAAATTATTCAAATTCATGTGAAAAAACGTATATTGACAACAATTAAAAAGAGAAAATTCTGTGAAAGAAAGTCCCAAATGTGAATGAATCGATCAATGAGTGGATCAGAAATCTTCTTAGCCTTAATACTGTGACTTCCAGACAAAAAACGAAAATGTATGTGTGTGTCTTCCACCACATAAACACCCAAGTGATATGGTGTTGTAGTCTCCTTACCGGATGATGCGACCACAGATGCAGCGGTCAGAAAAAGCCCAGGGTGTTTTAAAGGCTCCCTAAAAGACTTGTGCTGAATCTGGCTCTCGCTTTTGCTCAATGGGTCAGGCATTCATAGATATCTCAAAAGACAAATAAAACAAGCCACATAGTGTAGACTGCGATAAAATTGGCATTTAATAAAAGAATTGCACTTACAGGGATGAATGTAAATTGCACGGTATACGAACAGTCTCACTGGCATATATAAATGAAATCGCAACGCCTTCTCCTATCCCTCCGTGGTATCAGTCTGCCGTGTAGCTGGACGTGTAATGACGTCGGGACGCTAGCCACGCCTACGCGTTTCATCACAAGATGACGTCTTCGAATCCACGTTTATATATGCCAGTGAGACTGTTCGTATACCACGCAATTTACATTCATCCCTGTAAGTGCAATACTTTAATTAAATGCCAATTTTATCGCAGTCTACACTATGTGGCTTGTTTTATTTGTCTTTTGAGATATCTATGAATGCCTGACCCATTGAGCAAAAGCAAGAGCCAAATTCAGCACATGTCTTTTAGAGAGACTTTAAAACACCCTGGGCTTTTTCTGACCGCTGCATCTGTGGTCACATCATTTCGGTAAGGAGTAGGGATGAGCTTCGCGTTCGAAACGAACGTATGTTCGACTCGAACATCGTCCGTTCGATCGTTTGTCGAATTTCGAACAAAAACGATCGTTCACGGCAAATTCGAGTGAAACGAAACGACCGTTTTTAAAACTTTTTTTCCATTGATACTACTATCAATGGAATTTTTTTTTTAAAAACAGTCTTTTTTTTTAGGAGTCCTGCTCATGAAAAAACGACCGTTTTTAAGACTTTTTTTCCATTGATACATGTTCCCTGGGGCAAGACCCGGGTTCTGAAAGACATTTTCCAACAATAACTTGAAAATTTGTCTTTAAAATGATCGTTTTTGAATTCGTTCGAGTCTTCGAGACTTCAATGGGGTTCTAAATGTTTGTGCGAACGATCGGACTGTTCGACGGTTCTGGTGCGAACCGAACGCGGGGGTGTTCGGCTCATCCCTAGTAAGGAGACTACAACACCATATCACTTGGGTGTTTATGTGGTGGAAGACACACACACATTTTCGTTTTTTGTCTGGAAGTCACAGTATTAAGGCTAAGAAGATTTCAGATACACTCATTGATCGATTCATTCACATTTGGGACTTTCTTTCACGGAATTTTCTCTTTTTAATTGTTGTCTATATATGTTTTTTCACATGAGTTTGAATAATTTTATGGTATATATTTGTATGCATTGGAATATGTTCATGCACATAGTTTGATTAATATACTCATTTGGAGGAGGGATATTTTATCAAATTTTTGACTTCTTATTAAGAATAGTATTTATTTATTTATTTACTTGTTCACACTTGGTGGCAACACCAGGTTATCAATCATTGTTTTTGCGCCGTACCTTATATATTTTCTAACACTTTTGCAAATTTGTATCTACAATTTTTTTGGTACTGGCAGCATTCACGGTTTTAGTTTCTGTGCAGTGTTTTTTTTTCTTTTTTCTCCAATATTTTAGGGGAAAAATAAAAGAAGACTTTTTTCCTTTGTTTATATCTATTACATGGTGGATGGATGGGACTAGCAGCTTACACAATACAGATATTGTTCTTTATGCTTTTTTTTCAGGTCACAGAAAATGGCAAGGGCACTGCAATTCTAGAAACATCAACAGATATTTTCCTTAAAGGGGTGTTCCAGCCAAAATTGTGTTTATTAAAAGTCAGCAGCTACAAAAAGTGTAGCTGCTGGCTTTTAATAAACACTCACTTACCTGCTCCTGCGTTCCAGCGACGCGCCGACCGGGGCTCCGCTCCTCCCCCCCCTCCCCAGCCGGCGTCTCCATCTCGACTGTGGGCACCCAGCCGTGACAGCCTTCGGCTTCACGGCCGGGCACCCACTGCGCATGCGCGCGCGGCTCGCCGCTGATTGGAGAGGCGATCGCATGGGACCTGACAGTGTCCCATGTGATCGCCTACAGGGAGGGGCTGGTGTAGGCGATTAAGGCTTAATCGCCTAACCAGCCCCTCGGTGGAAGCAGGAAGTGGGACAGGAAGTCCCACTCCTACTGAAGCCCCCACTCCCCCCCCAAACAAATTACATGCCAAATGTGGCATGTAAGGGGGTGAGGAGTGGATTAAAAAAAAAGTCATTTTTTAGGGTGGAACTCCTCTTTAATATGGCATGCAGGTACCGCCGTACACTGTATTCAACTCCAATGTAAGGTGAATGAAAGACAGGCTTCAGTTCAGATTCCAGCCCATTAGATACGCCCCTGTTTCACCCACATTGGGCTTAAAAGAAGCATTCAAGATTTTTTTTACTACAAAAGGTGGATACAGCACCAGTCCAATACTGGCTCTAAGACTGAGAAACAAGCAATCAACGTCGCTGATTGCTCAGTTCTCAGAAAGCTAATGACTGTTAGTCACCACTGTCTGTTCTGCTCCTCCAGTGCTCACTAGAGTGCTGAGCTGTGGAGGGGGCAGGAGCGACTGGTCCAGGCTCTCAGCAGCTCTCCAGGTGCTGGTCAAGGCTTCTGGGCAGAAATGGTTGTGATCAGAGCTTTTTTTCTCAGAAAATAGGTGCAGGAACTCAACCACGACCCGTTCAGATTTCACAAACAGTAGAAGGGTCTTAAAGGGGCATTAAATACCAGAATTGCATTACATACAGTGTGCAGAGTTCAGGGGGTTACAAAGCAGTCACTTGTAAACACAGAAACCAGACTTCTGTGTTCACAAGTGATTGTGGTGAGCGGGCACCAAAGGGTCTGAGCCAAAGGTGGTGGAACTGAGTTCCCCCAAGTTCCCCCAGAAAAAAAGCCCTGGTTGTGATCTTTCCCCAGCATGGACTGGCTCTGTGACATCAGCAGGCTTCGAATCACAGGAGTGCACAACAAATTGCACTCCTGTGATCCACAGGAGAAGTACAGCCAAACAAGTTTTGGCTTTTACTTCTTCTTTAATTGTTGAATACAGTTAGGTCCATATATATTTGGACACCGGCACAATTTTTTCAGGTATTTAACAAAATATATTAAAGCTATAGTTATATAATGGATATGGGCTGAAAGTGCACACTCACAGGTTTAATTTGAGGGTATGTACATCCAAATTGGAGTAAAAGTTTCGGAATTACAGCTCTTAAGAATAGCCACCCCTCCTTTTTCAAGGGACCAAGAGTAATAATTGGACAATTTAATCAACGGCTGTTTCATGGCCAGGTGTGGGCTACTCCATTATTTCCTCATCAATAAAGCAGGTAAAAGGTCTGGAGTTGATTCTAAGTGTGGTGTTTGCATTTGGAATCTTTTGCTGTGAATCTAAATCATGCTTTTAAAAAGGAGCTGTCCACGCAAGTAAAACAGGCCATTGTAAAGCTTCAAAAACAAAACAAATGCATCAGATAGCAGCAACATTAGGAGTGGCCAAATCCACAGTTTGCTAAATTCTGAGGAAAAGAAAAATGAACTGCTGGGGCCTGGCAACATAAAGAGGCATGGACGTCCACAGAAGACAAAAGTGGTGGATGATCGCAGGATCCACTCTATGGTTAAAAAAAAAAATGTATTCACAACATCCAGACAAGTGAAGGACACTCTCCAGGAGGTGGGCATATAATTGTCAAAGTCTACAATCAAGAGAAGACTTCATGAGTGCAAATACACAGGGCTCACCACCAGGTGCAAACCATTCATAGGCCTGAAGAATAGTAAAGCCAGATTAGACTTTGCCAAAAAACATCTAAAAAAGCCAGGCCAGCACTGGAAAAGCATTCTTTGGATGGATGAAATTAAGATTAATCTGTACCAGAATGATGGGAAGAAAAAAGTGTGGAGAAGGCGTGGAACAGGGCTCATGAACCAAAGCACACAATGTCATCTGTAAAACATGGTGAAGGCAGTGTGATACATGAGCATGCATGGCTTCCAGCGGCACTGGGTCATTGGTGTTTATTGATGACAGGACAGAAGATAGAAGCAGCCAAATTAATTCTGCAGTGTTAAGAGATATACGATCATCCCAGATTCAGCCAAAGGCAGCAAAAAAGTTGTATGGACGGCTCTTTATGTACAGATGGACAATGATCCAAAACGCACTGCAAAAGCAACACAGGAGCTTTTGAAAGAAAAGAAGAAGTGGAATATTGTGCCATGGCCGAGTCAATCAGCTGATCTCAACCCAATAGAGCAGTGGTTCTCAACCTTTTAGTGCCCTGACCCCTTGTTAAAACTTTCCAAGTTGTGGGGACCCCTAACAATAAAATTATTTTCGTAGTGTGGATTGTCAGCACCCAAGGCAAGACAAGTAATTTGCGCCCCTAACCCACGGACATTTAGTGCCGAGTCCCCTCCACTCATACAGTATTAAAACCCCTTATGGTACATTTTAGAATGTACCACTCTCTCTTTGTTCTCCTTTCCCTTTTATCTATCGCTATCCTAATTTCTTCTCCCCATCCCTCTCTCTAGCCATATTTCTTGTCTTTTCTCTTATTCTTTCTCTCAAATTTTCTTTCTTCCTTCCTCTCTTTTTCTCTCCCTTCTATGTATTGTATATTTTTATTCCTTCTCTTACTCCCTGGTGGGGGGGATGGGATGAGTGCTGGGGGGAGTTCTGATCAGCCAACTTAGGTGCGCTTGATCAAGGTCATCTGCTGATCTGAGAACTGTAGTTGGGACTTTTAATGGCAACTATAATCACACCTTTAGTCTCTTCCCCCCAGACATGCTGTGAACTGAATGGGCGGCTGCGAAGAGGCTGAGTGGGCGGCCATGGGCTTTAGGAACAGCCCAGCTGGGTGGCCACAGCCATCAGAGCAGCCCTGCTGGGTAGCCGCAAGTAGGCTGGGAGAATGGTGGGGGCTTCATTAACAGCCCAGGATTTGGTGACTCCTTGCAAATCATCATTTGACCCCCGAGGGGGTCCCGACCCCAGGTTGAGAACTACTGCAATAGAGCATGCATTTCACTTGCTGAAGGCAAAACTAAAGTCAGAAAGACTCACAAACAAAAACAACTGAGGACAGCTGCAGTTAGAGCCCAGCAAAGCATCAGAAAAAAGGAAACCCATCTTTGGTAATGTCCATGTGTTCCAGACTTCACACAGTCATTACCAGTAAAGGATTCTCAACAGCATTTTAACAATTAACATTTTATTTATGATTATATCAATTTGTCAAATTACATTTGAGCCCCAAAAATGGAAGGACTGGCTCTCTGTGGAGTCGGTCCACATATTGCAGCTGCGGAGCTGTTTGCACAGGAGTGCTGTTTGTCTTTGGCTCAGTTCCAGGACCAAATTCAGGCAAAAATTTGGCCTTCATTAATCTCTGAAATAAAGAACAGGGACTCATCGGACCCCTGCTGACCCCTGACCCCTGAGTCGCATCCACCGGAGGTGTGAATCCAGAATTACAGATTAAGCTAAGTGACCACTGGATGTATTGCACATCTAGTGCCCATGTTGATTCATGTTAGACTCCGGAGTGGACTCTCTTGCAGTGGGCATGCCGATGAACAATACAATGGTTATCAGTTCTTAGTGCTCTCTTATGACACTATTGTATACCAACCATTAGAGGATTCGGCAGAAAATTCCGAACACCTTTTTACTGTTATGGGGCCTACAAGATACCAATTTTAAACATAATGAGGGTCCAGTTTCTAGAAAAAAATCATTATAAATTGATATCTTGGAGTAAATTACATTCACTTTTTCATTTTTGGTTTACAAAAATCTAAGTTCAATTAAAAATGTACCGGTAGTTACAAAAAAATTACCCTCTTTGTAGTTATTCCACATACAAATGATCACAGACATAATTGAAAAATGTTACTTGAATAAACTATCTTTAAAGACAGAAAACCTCAGTTTTATGATTGCATTTTTGAAATACTGTAAATCATGAAATAAATATTTAAAAAAATTATCTATATGAGCAAAACCAGCTTTATGACCTGAAGGGGCAATTTCCTGAAACATGTAGTCACTACTATCAGCTTTTTCCCCCATTTCATTCCTAGCCTCAGGGTTCCCGGTCTGGCCCCTGCACCTGGTGTTGCCCTGAGTTGGTTGATCTCCCCGACTCTCGTCCGCCAGTTCGTGGCATCATTTCCAGGTGGTGGGTGCAGCTTTCTCCCTCAAAGTGGCCGTCACTTCCTGGTGTCCCGGCTGCCATCTGCCTTGGGGTCCCCAGCCTGCTACCATTACTTGCACAGGAATCTGCATTTCCTGACTCACTGGGCTTCAACACTGTCCCTTCCTGGGACTGCCTGGTCGTGGCTATCCCTTCACATCCTGCCCTTCAGCACGGTTGGTATTCTACACACCCAGGAGAGCTCCCTTGTCATCTATGTGATTCCAGCCTCCAGGTACTTAACATCATTATGCTGTGGTCCATTATGTCCACTGGTTGGCTGCTCCATGACTTCTGTATGCCTTAATTTTTACATTTTATCTCCCATGGAGATACTGTACTTTTACTTACCCATGGTTGCATTGTATTAATTTGCCATGGCACAGCCCCCCTCCCCCACATTTGGTTCCCCTGATGTCTCATTAGCAGCCCTCATCCACTTGGGCAGTTGTCCATGCACCTGGATATTTGTATATTTTAGCAAAGCCAGTGTTCATGCCTGCTATACCATAAGATGTTTTATAAGCTATATTGAAATTTGGGACGAAGTAAACTGAACTTGGAATAGCTCAGTCTGGGCCAGTGTTTTTTTGAGCTGTGATTTCATACAATATTTCACCGTTCCAACTTCTGCTCTTCAATTACAGCAACATCCTGCTAAACAGTCTGTAATCTCTGACGTCAGTGGAAAATGTATTGCAGAATGTGCTATCAACAGGACCGCAGAAAAGGGTTAACCAAAGCTATAAAATGGTCCCATTTACCTTCTTACCATATATTAAGCCACACGCCTCCAGGTTTAGTCATTGTATTCAGCTGCTAAATTCCCAGGTGGTCTATGTGTTTTGTTCTGGCATTAAAAGCATGCACAAAGACTGAAAAAACAGTATACTAGGTTTGGATTTACGGGTCTCTGAATGGAATGGAGGTTTTAGGCTTACAATTTTTATTAACGAGGAGCCCCTACTTTGTCCTTTCTGCTTGTTATAGCCAGTGTTCTTACACGCTGCTGCTTCATAAATGCAATACAACCAGAGATGTATTGGCAGACTTTGGTTAGTGTTTTTTGTTTTCTTGTCTTGGAAGTTTTAAAGCGGTATTCTGTATCTGGTTGCCATATTTTTAGCATATAGGAAACACCCTGCCACTGACATGTACTTCTGAAGCTCATAAAGACACATTTTAGTTTGCTTATTTACCACTGCATAGCCTGATTACTGTAAGTGATTCTTTCAAAGCCTTCGTGAAATTTTCTTTTATTTCACTGTATGTCTAATGTATTCCACCACAATTGACACCTTCAATGGTTTGCAATAAAACTGTACTTATAGATTATCTACCCTTGAACTCTCCTCTCAACCACATAACCCATTAATACAGTGGGGGGGAAAAAAATGTATAGTTTTGTAAGTCTGCCCACTTACATAGAAATTAAGGGTCTATAATTTTTGTCATAGGTGTATTTTAAATGATAGAGACAGAATAGCAACCAAAAAAAAAACAACAAAAAAACACATGATACAAATGTTATAAATTGAGTTGCAGTTCAGTGAGTAAAATAATTGTGGAGAAAGCCTTGATGGCATGCACAGGGGTAAGAAGTTTCTTGTAGTTGGTTACCAGGTTTGAACATATCTCAGAAGGCATTTTGGTACACTCCTCTTTACAGATCTTCTCTAAATCCTTGACGTTTCTTGGCTGTCGCCTGGCAACTCAAAGTTTCAGCTCCCTCCATAACCTTTGTACAGGATTAAAGTCTGGAGACTATCTAGGCCACTCTATGACCTTAATGTGCTTTTTATTGAGCTACTCCTTTGTTGCCTTGGCAGTATGTTTTGGGTCATTGTCATGCTAGAAGACCCATATTAAGTGGTCTGGGAACTAGGTTCCACATCCAAAATTTTGCAATACATGGCCCTGGCCATTGGCCCCTCAATGTGGCAAAGTCGGCCTATACCTTAAGCAGAGAAACAGCCCTAAAGCATAATGTTTTGACCCCTCTGCTTGACTGTAGGAATGGTGTTATTAGGGCCATAGTCAGCATTTTTCTTCCTCAAAACCCGATGAGTCAAGTTAATGCCCAAGAGCTCAATTTTGATCTCATTTGACCACAGCACTTTCTTGCAATCCTTCTTGGAATCATTTAGATTTATTGGCAAACTTCATGGGCCTGTACACGTGCCTTCTTGAGGGGGGGTCCCTATGGGCACTGCGCCGTATTGTGTTACCAATGGTTTGTTTGGTCTTAAGGCAGTTGAAACCACAGTCATCAATTACAAGCTCCTCCTGTATAGTTCTGGGCTAATCCCTCACTTTTCTCATGATCATCCTTACCCCATGAGGTGAAATTTTGCATGAAACTCCAGACGGGGGACGATTAATGCTTATTTTGTATTGTATTTTGTTTTTCTTCCATTTAAGAATTATTGCTCCAATAGTTGTCTTCTTTTCACCAAGCTTCTTGCTGATGGTCTTGTAGCACATCCCAGTCTTGTGCAGGTCTACAATTGTGTTCCTTTGACAGCTCTTTGATCTTGCCCATGATAGTGAGGTTTGAAAGGAATTAAATATTCTGTGGACAGATGTCTTTTATACACATAACGAGTTGTCGTTAGGAGCACCTTGTTAAATTGACAGGACTAATCTGTGTACCACATGAGTACTTACTGTATCCAATTATTCCAAATATAAAAGACGCCAACCCTATGTAAATACGTGTGACAGATGCCCCTTTGAGTGTAAATCACACTAATAATACAAAAAATATAAAGTAGGCACTAATTAAACTAAATGAATCCTAAAATTGACATGTGCCAAGTAATAAAGATTACAATCACTCTGATAATCACTATTGTGAAATACCTAAAACAACAAAAAATGCACAAAAAAGTTGCACAAAAAATTCCACAAAGATGCTGTGTAAAAACCTATTTTGTTAATACTAGTGTTCTATCAGTGATAACTTAGCATATACATTCAAAAATTAAAACAATGTGGTAATCACTATCGTACAAGGCCAAAAAAACTAAAAATGCACACAAAAAATAAACAATAAAAAATAAATCGCACACAAAGTTTCTTAAAGGTGCTGTGATTTTTTTTTTTTTTTTTAAATATTAGTGTTCTATAAGCGACAGCTTAGTGCATATACATATCAAAGATGAAAAGTGCTGTAAATATATGCAGATTGAAGTCCTTATTCAACTGTGATCATTTTCAAATCCTTGCACTTCAATCCACTGTGCATCTTTATAGGATTCCAATAATGAAAATGCTCCCTCACCAGAGCCCAAAGGCCCACAAAGCATGTGTAATGATATTATTACAATCTCTCAGCATGGGGTTCCAAATTTTCTCCTTTCCAGCTTACAGACGCTTATTTTATTAAAAAAGTTCCCTTTTAAAACCAATCCCCAAATATATGCACTTACATGTCAGGGTGTCCAGACTGGAACCAGATCGACCAGCAGAAACGTTTTAGTTCAAAGGATGATATCCAAAACACTGCCATTACAATGGTACAGACAAAGCCGCTGTCTGTCCCACCAGATTCCGGCATGCGTCTCACTGCTCAAATGGACGCGACGTCACATGCGGTCCATGGGAATAGCGACGGAAATCCGACCTCTATGAATTTCGCTGTATAGCTTCATCAGGAAGTTTTTTGTGCATTTTTTCTGTGCCTTTTTTGTTTTTGCCACTGCACAATAGTGATTACAACATTATCTTAATTTCTGAGTGTATATGCACCAAGTTATTACTGATAAAAAAACTTTTTCATTAATACCAGTGTTCTAACAGCATCTTTGTGGATTTTTTAGTGCAACTATTTTGTGCATTATTGTTGGTACTTAGCACGTCAATTACAGGATGCATGTAGTTTAATTAACTTTATATTTTTTGTACACTATACTGTATTCAGTAGGGCTGCGCATCTTCACCGATCTCCCGATTCGATGCGATTACGATTATCAAGTCCACGATTCGATTCGATTCGATTCCGCGATGCATCACGATGCATCACGATTGCAGCGCAAGTGCGCATAGCTCTCCCCCCAAAATACTAAAGGAGATGGATCAGAGACTGCAGACATAGTACAGGAGATGGATCAGAGACTGCAGACATAGTACAGGAGATGGATCAGAGACTGCAGACATAGTACAGGAGATGGATCAGAGACTGCAGACATAGTACAGGAGATGGATCAGAGACTGCAGACATAGTACAGGAGATGGATCAGAGACTGCCGACAAAGTACATGAGATGGATCAGACACTGCAGAAATAGTACAGGAGATGGGTCAGAGACTGCAGACATAGTACAGGAGATGGGTCAGAGACTGCAGACATAATACAGGAGATGGGTCAGAGACTGCAGGCATAGTACAGCAGATGGTCAGAGACTGCGGGTATAGTACAGGAGATGGGTCAGAGACTGCGGGCATGCTACAGGAGATGGGTCAGAGACTGCGTGCATGCTACAGGAGATGGTCAGAGACTGCGTGCATGCTACAGGAGATGATCAGAGACTGCGTGCATGCTACAGGAGATGATCAGAGACTGCGTGCATGCTACAAAAGAGGTTGGTCAGAGACTGCGTGCATGCTACAGAAGAGGTTGGTCAGAGACTGCGTGCATGCTACAGGAGATGGTCAGAGACTGCGTGCATGCTACAGGAGAGGTTGGTCAGAGACTGCGTGCATGCTACAGGAGATGATCAGAGACTGCGTGCATGCTACAGGAGATGGTCAGAGACTGCGTGCATGCTACAGAAGAGGTTGGTCAGAGACTGCGTGCATGCTACAGGAGATAGTCAGACTGCTTGCATGCTACAGGAGATGGTCAGAGACTGCTTGCATGCTACAGGAGATGGTCAGAGACTGCTTGCATGCTACAGGAGATGGTCAGAGACTGCTTGCATGCTACAGAAGAGGTTGGTCAGAGACTGCATACATGCTACAGGAGATGGTCAGAGACTGCGTGCATGCTACAGGAAATGGTCAGAGACTGCAGAAATTATACAGAAGATCAGCAGGTAAGTATGATTTTTATTTTAAAGAAAAAAAGAATACCCTTTAGTATCACTTTAACAAACCCATTGAGTCTTTTGGCAGCAACTTGCATAGTAAACAGCTCAACATCACTGCACAAATAAAAAAAAAAGGAGGCATTCCAATCAGCAAGAAATATACTGTTTGCAGATCAGTAGATGGTTCCAGAGGGGAGAGATGATAGGGAAATCACAGGAAGAAATTAGACACTAAAAGTTTGTGCACCCCCAATGTGTTAGGCACACAGTACACACACACACAGGATAGCTGCAGCAGGGAAGGGGGGGGGGGTGTACCACCTTTACACTCACCCATATATCAAGCATGACAGGCTTATCTCACCTCCGGAGCACTTCCATCCCCCCTGCTCTCCTCACAGCTCGTTTGTAGTTTCCAGAAGCCAACTTTATGGCTCACGGATGTTACAACAGCTGCAGTGTGAGCTCCGTGCAGTGATCTGTGTGTCTGGTCTCTCAGCTCCTCGTGCAGCTCGGCACCGCCCATCGGGGAGATGACCAGTGTCACTGTCCAGTCAGAGCTCCAAATCACAGAGGAGGGGGAGATCGTGAGTGGGGGCAGCAACGAGGCTCAGGGCTACGTTGTGTGAGTTAAGGAGGGGACAGTTCCAGGCACAGCCAGCCGATCAACGGCATTTCTTTCTAGTAAAGACATTGCTGTGCGGGGGGAGGGGGAGGGGCCGCGATGACGTCATTAATAATCGATTATTGCCCAATACCGCATCGGTGCAGAATCGGGCAGGGAATAATCTCGATGCATCGATGCGGCGATCATTTTCAACACCCCTAGTATTCAGTATGTGGGATAATTATTGTTGGTTGGTAGGGGATAAAATAGTTTTACAATTTTTACTCACTGAACTGCATCTCAATTTATAACGTTTGTATCATGTATTTTTCTCTGGATTTTTGATAGATAGTCTGTCTTTATTATTTAATATACAACTATGATAAAAAATGATATACCCTTCATTTCTATGTAAGTGGGCAAACTTACAAAATCAGCAGATCAAATAATTATTTCCCCCACTGTATTTACAACTGTTTTTTCCCCTTCCTTTCCCTTTTCTTATCTTTACTTATCTTCCCTCAAACGAATTTCCAAGACATTAGATATACCATGGTACACATTGAAGACAGTCATCGAGTGGAAAAAATATGGCACAACAGTGACAATACCAAGAACTGGATGTCCCTCCAAAATTGATGAAAAGATGAGAAGAAAACTAGTCAGGGAAGCTGCCAATAGGCCTACAGCAAGGTTAAAGGAGCTTCAGGAATATCTGGCAAGTATTGGCTGTGTGGTACATGTGACATCAATCTCCCGTATTCTTCATATGTCTGGGCTATGATGTAGAGTGGCAAGACGGAATCCTTTTCTTACCAAGAAAAACATCCAAGCCAGGCCAAATTTTGCAAAAACACATCTGAAGTCTCCCAAAAGCATGTGGGAAAATGTGTTATGATCTGATGAAACCAAGGTTGAATTTTTTGGATATAATTCCAAAACATGTGTCTAGTGCAAAAACAACACTGCGCATCACCAAAAGAACACCATACCCACCATGAAGCATGGTGGTGGTAGCATCATGCTTTGGGGCTGTTTTTCTTCAATGGAACAGTGGCCTAAAGTCTCGTACACATGTACAGGATTCCTGGCGGTAAAAAGTTTGCCAGGAAACCCGAGGGGAAAACAGAGAACCTGCTTCGTAACTTTTTCCCCTACACACGACCAGGTTTCCTGACAGGAAAACTGCCATGAGAGCTTTGCTCGGGAATCCCAGCCATGTCTATACTCCACCGCAGTGTTTCCCATACTAAAACTGCCAGGTTAAAAACTAGCGGGAGAAAAAAAAGAGAGCTGGTTCTCTTTTTGTCCCCAGCAGTTTTCCTGACAGGAAATGATTTAGCTTGTCTCATTTTTTTTTAACATCACAGAAACCTGACATTCTAAGTGTGTAGACTTTTTATACCCACTGTATGTCTTGTGCCTTAACTATACAGTCTTAGCCAGGTTGAATTTGACTTTTTTGTTTTGGACATATTTCTACGAGATGGCATATTGCCTTTTCTGGATGGACTTATGCACTTTGTACACCTCTCAGGATTGTTCTGCTATATTAAAAATTGTACAACTGTATATTTCCTTTTTGCAAAAAAATAAAATTAAAGTGGTTGTAACCCTATAAAAAAAAACAAAGAAAAAAAGATCCAGTTCCTTTAAAGCAGGCTATACAGCACAGTGCTTGTGCAGAGTCATGTGTTCCTCTCTATACTGTAAAATACCTGGTCGATTGCCTGTTCCTGTGCCCCCCAGTGTGTGCTGACTATGGTTATCATGGCAGCTAATCCCATGGTCAGTTAACATGCCTCTCTCATCCCGCTGCTCTCCCCCTGCCTGTCAGCTATTGAGTCAGTGCCCATCTGCTCCGCACCCTCCCCTCCCCTCTTGCTGCTATTGTGTGTAAAGTAACTTATCAATCTATCTGTTTTTTGATTGTAATCTTAGCTTATTATAGTAAATACAGTTACATTAAAAAAATAAAATAAAGTCAGCAACTACTGTAGTTGCTGATTTTTAATAATACAACACTTATCTGTCCAGGACTGTACTCACCCAGGCTGGTTCTTCACCAGTCTTTGGGTGCCCAGCGTCATCATGCTGAGTGTGGGAACCAGCCTTGTGGCTTCACAGCCAGCTGCCCTTGGAGCATTTGCTAGCTACGCAGCGCTGTGTGAATGGTCCTGCAAGCCTCTGGTGACCTATGATGTGCATGTGCAGGCAGGGAGGGAATGGGGTGGGATCACCTAGCCGATTCCAGCGGAAGTGGGGAGCGAGTATCTGTCAAAACTAGGAGAGGAAAGTCGAAGAGGAGGAAGAGCGGAACTTACTTTTTTTTTTGTAAAGTTCCACTTTAACTAGTAACTGTAATATCCACAGGTGAAGAGAAAAATCCACAGGTGAAACGCTTACATCTTAAGCAAGTTGTCTACTGGTACTTTCATTTGATTACCCACAATTTCCATTTCCATTATCATTGAACATCGCCACTACTACTTGTGGATATTTTGGCAAAAAATAGTAATGTTTTCAGTTACCACAAGACACATCCTCCCAATCATTCCTAGGGAAATAGCTAAATGGCCAGACTGGCTTTTCTAAATCCATCACTATTGTTTCTCTGCAATCAGGCCAATATCAAAGGTGTCTTTAAACTCTATTGTAAAGACAGCCATGTCCATGCACTGATTTCTTAAACAAATATGAACATTCAGTGGTCACATCATATCTAGTCATCCAACCTTCTTTAATCTCATGTGTATTACTAGTGTTAGGGCCTCAGTTTAGGTTATAGTCACAGCTCAGGCATCTCGGCACCATCAAGTAATATGGATCAATAGTAAATGAACTCTAAGACAGTACTGTACTACACTGCCCATACAAATCATAACATTTTTTTTTTAACAAACCCCTATTAAATCTCTTGTCTCTCTATGAAATCCAATGTTTCTTTGACATCATACACGTAAGGTCAAAGATAATAAACATATCGCAGAGGTTCTTCAGCACCAATTTCACATAGATTCCTTCCATCTCTGACATTTGTGCTACATTTTCATCTATACAATGTAAAAAGACATCCAAATGCAAATCAAATTGTTGAGAAATGTGGCAGCTCTTTGTGTCAGGAAACTATCAAGCTAAATTCCTCAATTCCAGCAATCATCACCAATAATTCACTGTGACTTTTGATTTCCATTAAAATATCAAATTACTCTCGTAGTCTCTGCTCGGAAAACAAAATATACTGAGACTTGAGTGCAGAAATCTGAGCCATCACATACTGTGAAATGTGTGTTTCAATAAGAAGACAAAATATGATTATAGCAGAGAAGAATATGTGGAATTCGATCCACGCAGGCAATTTTTATTGACAAATACAATGTATTATTCCCACTGAGATTTTGGGTTTTTTAATATTTACATTTTATTATTATGTGGAATCCAATAAAAATGTCTTAATCAATCACAGGTTTCCCACATTAAAATGAAATGTAAATATGTATATATATATTCACACTGTAACTTTGATTTCTGCCAATTGCTACACTACCTGTGTGATATTGCATACAATTATTTCCAAAATTTATACTAAAACTAATATACCTACAATGAAAATATTAAAACCTTGTAAAAGGTATTCTTGCACTGAAAACAAGTAATAAGGATGAAGATGTCAAAGCAAAAGAATCACTTCGAATATGCTGAGCCACTGGCTAAAATATGCATTCTAGATGGAAAGGGGTTTTAGCTATACATATTTATATATTTTAAAAAGTAGCTGCTAACACCAAAGCACTTCTACATCCCTCCCCCCTCCAATTAAAAAACCCTTACACAATCTTTACTTTTGTGGCTAAGATAATTCAAAAATGCTTTTTAAACTACAGTATTTTTGTAGTTGGGTGAATTCAGTGTGTCACTAAGGTGGAGCAATAGGAACATTTTTAAAGTGGTTATAAAAGGGAGACTGTTGTTTTACCCCAATGCATTCCATGCATTAAAAAAAACCTTGCTCCTCCCCGCTCCCCAGCCCCCCTTATACTTACCTGAGTCTGATCTTGATCCAACCCTGTGCCCGAGAGCTAAAGAAAAAGGAGAAAATCCCCCGATGCTAGACATCAATGCAGGTATTCAGTGGTAAAGCAACAACCTCAACCGGGGGTCCTGCCAGGTGACGCCCCTGTGTGTCGATTTGCCCCTTGGAGCTTAGTCATGGGGTTGGACACTGTGCCCGAGAGCAGCGACTCTCTCACTAGAGAGAGGCAGCAGCGGGAGCTATCTGCTCCTGCTGTTAATATAAGCCAGTGAGGAGAGAGTCGCTGCTCTCGGGGGTTATACCGTGCTGTGTGTCAATTGACACACACAGCAAGGCCTGGAAGCGTGCCTGTACGACTGCCATATAGCAAGCGCATTGCTGTAGGGGCATTTAGAAAAGCAAAAGGAGAGAGAAGTGCCAACAAGGGACCCCAGCAGAGGAGAATCAGGGAAGCTCTGAGGAAAACCAATGCACAGAGCAGGGGCCAGTATGACATGTTTGTTGATACAAAATAAATCCTTTAGAATCACTTTAAGACTTCAACCTACCTAACACAAGATGAGGCTAAACACAAACCAAATTATAAAAAAGTTGGGTTGCTTTGTGAAATTTAGATAAAAAGAGAAAGCAATGATTTGGAAATCTCTTAAACCTATATTTTATTTATAATAGAAAACATATCAATTTTTTTAAATTAGAAAATGTATAATCTTAAAAAAAAGATAATTTTGAAATTGATGGCAGCAACATGTTTCAAAAAGGGGGACAGGACAATAAAAACCTGCCAAAGTACAACCCAAATTCCCAAAAAGTTGGAACAGGGCCATGTTTACCAGTGTAGCATCCTCTCTGCTTGTAAACATCTGGGAAATGAGGAGACCAATTGTTGGAGTTCTGGGAGAGGAATGTTGTTCCCATTCTTGCCTGAGCATATACTGCCCTAACACCTGGATATATCTTAGCATTAATGGTGCCTTTTCAAATATGTAAGCTGCCTATTACATATACACTACTGCACCCCAGTACCATCAGAGATGCAGGCTTTTGAACTGTGCTGATAACAAGCTGGAAGGTCCCTCTCCTCTTAAGTCTGGCGGACACAATGCCCATGGTTGCCAAGAAGAATATCAAATTTCGATTCATCTGACCACAGAACAATTTTCCACTTTGCAACAGACCATTTTAAAAGAGTTTTGGCCCAGAGAAGACAGTGGCGTTGTTAGGACCTGGGACCTCTGGTGTGTCTGGTAGTGACTCTGCTTGATGAGCCACCTGGAATGCTGGACAGCTCCTTGGACATTCTTCGGATAGTTCCTTGAATGATCTTGTCTTGAATCTTGTTTGCCTTGAACCTTGAACCCTTTGCTCCTCCCATGAACTTCCTATAAAAGCCATGTCCCAGCACTTCTTGGTTGCCAGAATATTGTGCCTTCACCAGCCAATATCTTGCTCTTGTCCCTCTTGCTTCCGAACGATCTTTGCTACCATTCGCTACCGACTTTTGGCTTGTCCTCTGACTACGCTTCTGCTAAATCCCAACCTGCAACTATTTGTTACCGACTTTTGGCTTGTTCCCGACTACGCTTCTGCTTGATCTGTACCTGATATATCTGCTTCTGGACCCCGGCTTGCTCACCTCCGATGGACGCCTAACCGATAGGTCAAAACCGATTGTTAGTAGGCACGACCATCAGTTAAAAATCCACGCATGCTCAGAATCAAGTCGACAGATGCTTGGAAGCATTGAACTTCATTTTTTTTTCAGCACGTCTGTGTTTTACCTCACCGCATTCTAACACGATCGCTTTTTTAACCGTATAAACTGATCGTGTGTACGAGGCTTTACAGAAGATTTATAAGGAATTTATCCAAGGTGATTGCTCCAATTACACAGGTGACAAAGAAAGGGGTGCCCTTTTTGTGGTCACCTGAGGCACAGGCTGCCTTTAGTAAACTGAAATCTCTCTTCACTTCTGCACCAATACTGGTACATCCAGATCCAAAACTACCTTTCATCGTAGAAAAAGATGCTTCTAATTCTGCTGTGGGAGCTATCTATTCTCAGCGAATTGAAGAAAAAATGCAGCTTCATCCTTGTGCTTATTTCTCTCGACTGATGTCTTCAGCCGAGAAGACATGACATTGGAAACAAGGAGCTGCTGGCAATTAAGGAAGCATTTTCTGAGTGGAGGCATCTGCTGGAAGGGGCTAAGCACCCTGTAACCGTTCTCACCAATCATAGACATTTCGAATTTATTAGGTCTGCTAAAAGGTTGTCATCTTGACAAGCACGTTGGACCCTTTTCTTCTCCAGGTTCAATTTTGTTATATCATACCGCCCTGGTCAAGGAATGGTAAGGCTGATGCCCTATCACGGATGTTGCCTGGGCCTCTCCAGGAAAGCAATTCTGAATGTACAATCCTGCTTTCAATAGAACTTTTTGGGGCCACAAGTTCAAAGACATTTCTAATGCTGCGTACACGATCACTTTTCGGCATTAAAAAAACGTTGTTTTTCAGCATGAAGAAAAAACAAAGTTTTTCCAACTTCATCATTAAAAACTATGTTGCCCACACACCATCGTTTTAAAAAAATGATGAGCAAAGCGCGGTGATGTACAACACGTACAACGGCACTCTAAAGGGGAAGTTCCATTCACGCTCACATCTCATAACTCGCTTCTGAGCATGTGCGGGTTTAAAACGTCGTTTTTAACGTCGTTTTAACCCACACACTATCATTTTTTACAACCCAGAAAACAAAAAAAAATTAAAACGACGTTAAAAAATGCAGCATGCTCGAATTTTTTTTTGGGCGTTTTTCAGAAGATGAAAAACGATGTGAAGCCCACACACGATCATTTTAAATGACGTTTTTAAAAACATTGTGTTTTTTTTTCATGCCGAAAAGTGATCGTGTGTACGCAGCATTAGTCTCCTCAAGAAGGGTTATGAAAATGGCCAACTTCTTAATAATCCTCCTACAGACATTAACCTCAAGTACAACAATTGTTTTTGGATTCAAGCGCATTGCGTCTATGTACCTGAATCAGTTCGGGTAGAAGCCCTCAGGTTGGTACACGACTCTAAACTTGCTGGTCATTTTGGGGTTTCTAAGACAGAAGAACTCTTATCACACTCTTTTTGGTGGCCTGGGTACAAGAAAGATGTAAAGAGATATGTGGCTTCATGTCTAACCTGTGCTCGCAATCAGACACCCCGATCTTCTCCTCTGGGGTTACTTCTACCACTGCCTGTTCCATCAAGACCATAGGGGTCAATTTCTATGGACTTTGTAGTCGACTTTCCTCTTTCAAAAGGGATGACCACCATTCTGGTAGTCGTTGACCGTCTCACTAAGATGGCTCATTTCATTCCAGTTAAGGGGGTACCCTCTGCCGAACATACTGCTGTGGTAATGGTTAGAGAAGTTTTTAAACTCCATGGAATTCCTGATGATGTGGTGTCTGACAGAGGGGTACAGTTTACCTCAAAATTTTTGGAAACGTTTTTTCTCAGCTTTGGGTGTAACAATTAATCTGTCCTCAGCTTTTCATCCGCAGTCTAATGGTCAGACCGAGAGGACCAATCAAACTCTGGAGCAATACCTTCGATGTTTCGTGAGTTATCTCCAGGATGACTGGGTGGACTACCTTCCTACGGCAGAGTTTTCTTATAATAACTCTAAACATAGCTCTACTTCCGAAAGCCCATTTTTCCTAAACACTGGGTATCATCCAGTTTTTATCCCTGATCTCCTTATTTCAACTTCAATGCCTGCGGTTAACAACAGACTAACTTAATTACATGAGATCCCGGAGAAATTGACTAATACATTGAAGGACGCGCAGGAATATTACAAGAAGGCTGCTGACAGACACTGTAGGTCTATTCCCACCTTTCAGGTAGGTGACAAAGTTTGGTTAGCTACCAAAAGTTTTAAGGTTCAGGTTCCATGTGCTAAGCTGGGTCAAAAGTTTATTTGACCTTTTGAGATTTCTGCTCAAATCAACCCGGTCACTTTTTGCCTAAAACTTCCTGACAAAATGAAGATTCAGCCTGTTTTTCATATATCGCTACTCAAACAGTTTCATGAAAATACTTTTTCTGGAAGAATTCATCCTCCTCCTCCACCTGTTGAGGTACAGGGTGAAGAAGAATTTGTGGTGGGAAAAATTCTTGACTCCAGGATCTCAAGGAATACATTGCAATATTTGGTTCAATGGGAAGGATATGGGCCAGAAGAAAATTCTTGGGAGCCTGAAAACAATGTTCATGCCCCTAGATTAACAAGGGAATTTCACCAGAGGTTTCCTCAGAAACTTGGCCCTAAGACATCCAGTGGACATCCTGGGAGGAAGGGAGTACTGTTAGGACCTGAGCTTGAACCTGGGACCTCTGGTGTGTCTAGTAGTGACTCTGCTTGCTGAGCCACCTGGAATGCTGTACAGCTCCTTGGACAGTTCTTCGGATAGGTCCTTGAATGATCTTGTCTTAAATCTTGTTTGCCTTGAACCCTTTGCTCCTCCCATGAACTTCCTATAAAAGCCATGTCCCAGCATTCCTGGTTGCCAGAAATATTGTGCCTTCACCAGCCAATATCTTGCTCCTGTCTCTCTTGCTGCCCACTGATCTTTGCTACCATTCGCTACAGAATTTTGGCTCGTCCCCTGACTACGCTTCTGCTGAATCCCAACCTGCAACTATTTGTTACCGACTTTGGACTCGTTCCCCGATTAGGCTTCTGCTTGATCCGTACCTGTTATATCTGCTTCCGGACCCTGGCTTGCTCACCTCCTGGTGGGGTTATTCTGAGGACCGCGACCTGGCACTAACACGCAGCAAAGCTCATCTCCACCATCAGGAGCTCTGGTGAATACCGGTTTGTGTTTAGACGCCGCACCTCAGATGAAGCCGTGTCATTACCTGTGTGAATATCTGCTCTGCTGATATAGCTACTGGCCTCTGAGCCTGACTCCAGACCGTGACAGGCGTTTACAGTTCATGCCCAGATATGGCTACTTCTATGCATGAAAGAGCTTTACCTTGCATTTTTGGATGACATGGCATACTGTGTTCACAGACAGCGATTCCAGAAATATTTCTAAGCCCATGCACTGATGCAGTGCCTTGAAAAAGTATTCATACCCCTAGAAATGTTAAACATTTTTTCATGTTACAACCAAAAACGTAAATGTATTTTATTGGGATTTCACGTGATAGACCAACACAAAGTGGCACATAATTGTGAAGAAGAAGGAAAATGATAAATGGTTTTCAAAATCTTTTACAAATAAATATGTGAAAAGTGTGGCGTGCATTTGTATTCAGCCCCCATACTTTGTAGAACCACTTTTCACTGCAATTGCAGCAATTAAAGTATTTTTGGTTATGTCTCTACCAGCTTTGCACATCTAGAGAGAGTGACATTTTTGCCCATTCTTCTTTGCAAAATAGCATAAGCTCTGTCAGATTGGATAGAGAGCATCTGTGAACAGCAATTTTCAAGTTTTGCCACAGATTCTCAATTAGGTTTAGGTCTGGACTTTGACTGGGCCATTCTAACACATGAATATGCTTTGATCTAAACCAGGGGTCTCCAAACTGTGGCCGGATGCATCCCTTTGCTTACCTTTATCCGACCCTTGGGGCACTATTCCATCCACCGACACCAACAAACAATGGGGAATCATTTGTGTTACTGAAACCAGCAATAGAGCACTATTCATCCAACTGACACTATCAAAGGGTACAATTCCTTCTATTGGCACTAGTCCTCCCACTCACACCAAAGATATGGTATTGTATACCCCCAATGGGCATTTTCTATTACCAATGACCCTAGTCCGGCCTCCTAAAGTCTAAAGGACAGTAAACTGGCCCTCTGTTTAGAAAGTTTGGAGACCCCTGATCTAAACCATCCCATTGTAGCCCTGGCTGTATGTTTAGGGTCGTTGTCCTGCTGGAAGGTGAACTCCTGCCCCAGTCTCAAGTCTTTTGCAGACTCAAAGGCCACGTACACGCGACCAAATAAATCCGTTCAAATTGGTCTGACAGACCGATTTGATCGGATTTGTCTGCTGGGCTATTTTGGTTTTGATCGCTGTACACACGTTTAAACCAAAATCCCCGCCAGCAGACAGCGCGGTGACGTGGCGGTGACGCCGCCACGTCACCACACCAGGAAGTAAAACACTTCCGCGCATGCGTCGAATCCATTCGATGCATGCGCGGGCAGATATGTCTGCTGGTTAGCGTACTAACCAGCAGACATGTCGGACGAACGGGTTCCCAGCAGACAGATTTTAAAGCATGCTTTAAAATCTGTCTGCTGGAAAAACCTGTCTGTCCGCCTGTACACACGATCGAATTTGTCTGCTGAAACGGTCCGTCGGACCGTTTCCAGCAGATAGATTCGATTGTGTGTACACGGCCTAAGAGGTTTTCATCTAAGATTGCCCTGTATTTGGATCCATCTATTCCCCCCCCCCCCCATCAACTCTGACTAGCTTCCCTGTCCCTGCTGAAGAAAAGCATCTCCAACAACACAATGCTGCCACCACCATACTTCATGGTGGGGATGGCGTGTTCAGGGTGATGTGCAATGTTAGTTTTCCACCACACATAGCTTTTTGATTTTAGTCCAACAAGTTACATTTTGGTCTCATCTGACCACATGTTTGCTGTGTCCCCCACATGGCTATTTGCGAATTGCAAACGGGACTTCTTATGGTTTTCTTTCAACAATTTTTTTTCTTGCCACTCTTCCATAAAGGCCAGATTTGTGGAGTGCACCACTAATGGTTGTCCTGTGGACAGAATCTCCCACCTGAGGTGTGGATCTCTGCAGCTTCTCCAGAGATACCATGGACCTTTTGGCTACTTCTCTGATTAATGATCTCCTTGCGCAGCCTGTCAGTTTAGGTGGACGGCCATGTCTTCATAGGTTTGTGCCATACTGTTTCCATTTTCGGATGATGGATTGAACAGTGCTCCGTGAAAAGTTCAAAGCTTGGGATATTTTTTTTATAACCTAACCCTGCTTTAAACATCTCCACAACTTTATCCCTGACCTGTCTGGTGTGTTCCTTGGCCTTCATGATGCTGTGTGTTCACTAACAAACCTCTGAGGGCTTCACAGAACAGTTGTATTTATGCTAAGCTTAAAAAACACAGATGGACTCTATTTACTAATCAGGTGACTTCTGAATGCGATTGGTTCCACTAGATTTTAATTGGGGTATCAGAGTAAAGAAGGCTGAATACAAAAGCATGCCACACGTTTCAGATATCTGAGCTAAACCATTTATCATTTACCTCCCACTTAACAATTATGTCCCACTTTGTGTTGGTCCATCATAAAAAATCCTAATAAAATACATTAACAAAATTTGGTTGTAGCATGACAAAATGTGGAAAGTTTCAAGGTGTATTAATACTTTTTTAAGGCACTGCATCTATCAGAGAATCATGCCTGTTTTTAATGCAGTGCTGTCTGAGGGTCTGAATATCACGGACACCCAATATTGCATTTCGGGCTTGTCCCTTGGGCATAGAGATTTCTCCATATTCTCAGAATCTTTTAATAATATTATGTACTGTAGTTGACGATACAGTTGTGCTTCTAAGTTTACATACACTGGCAGAATTTATGATTTTTTAGAGAATATGAATAACACAAATGGTTAGAGTTTGACTGAAGTATTTCACCTGAAGTTATTTATGGGTTTGCTTTGCATCCAGAACAATTTTCTTGGCAGTTGTGACTGAAATTGTAGTTGGTCTACCTGACCGTGGTTTGGTTTCACTGAACCCCTAATTTTCCACTTCTTGATCAGAGTCTGAACACTGTGGGGGGGTTTATAATAAGGGGGCGCTAATAGTAGGTGATAAATACATTTCTAAATAAAGTCCATTCTGGCCAGTCCCATCCAGGTACCAGTACAGACCTTAGGCCACCAACTGTACTAAAGCTCCACCTGATCCTTTTTTCAAACGAAGGGTCATGGTGGTATGGTAAGTAGGCACTTATCTCTACCTTTCACTGGGTGTCGCTAGTTTGATATCTGTTCCGTGGTGATGGTGTCTACTCTCAAGTCAACCATTTGATGCAAAGACTTACCAATGCTTATCATTAAGTAACCATTGCTGCATTTTTTGGACCTGTTTGCACCTATTTTTTGATGATGTTATTATATAAGCACTTGCACTTCTTTAAATCACTATTATATTGTTGACCTTATAGTCAATATATTGTTTCAAGCTAGAATTTGGAAAAATGTGCCCAATACTCAGGTACACACCGTCGTGTATCATCATAGATGGGGACCACAAACTTATAAGCCCTCCTTCAATGGGGGAGAGCACCCCTTATGTACTAGGCTGGTATCTGTGGGAGAGAGAACATTCATTTACAAAATGTCATTATTGCAAAAAAAAAAAAATAGAAAAAAAAAAAAACCTCTGGATTGGCATGGAGACTGGATTATTTGTTCATGTATATTCATAAATTGTACACATAGCTGTAAGCAGCTCATACATTACCCTTTCCATATAGGGTGTAAGTGTTTCCTTTGCTTCATCACAAAGAGGACACGGATCCTAGAAGTGACAAACAAAAGTCTTGTTAAGTTGTGCAATGACCCCCAGTAAAAAAAACTCAAAGCTGTTCTAACCCTTCCCCCACTCCATGAAACACTAATTTGGCGAGCAATTTCATGTTAAGTTATAAAGATCCAGCTGTAATAATTGCATAATGCTAGCATATAAACAAAATCAAGAAACATAACACATTGGGTCTTTTTCCTCTTCGAATCTTCTCCCGGAGGAGGTGGCTCATTATACTGTACCATTGTACTGCGGGTGCAAGGAGCCAAGGTGATGCCCCCTTAAGGGGTGGGCCATGGTGCCCTGCACTTGCAGAATGTCTTCAGCCTACCAAGTTAATTGGCATAATTTATTCAGAAGACTTAAGAATATCTTGTGGCAAAAAAAAACATTGATGTCGCAAAGTATAAGATTTCCTATCATCTGTGCCCAGTCTTGCCACACAGAGTCAATCCAGCTCTGATCAATCCTCTTTTATTGTTCAGTGAAAATTAACAGTCTTCCAGATAAAAACCTGTCTATATAAAAAGTCTGTTTCTCTCTCCTTGCTTTGAGTGACAGGTTATTTACATATCTAGCTTGGACATGTTTATCATATGCTATGTTTATCATAATATGAGGTGATCCAAAGTTCATTGTACATTACCAGGATGTGTTATGTGGGGGAGGGGTGGTTTTCTCACTTTTTATACTTTGGATCACCTCATATTATGATAAACATAACACAACATATGATAAACATGTCCAAGCTCGATATGTAAATAACCTGTCACTCAAAGCAAGAAGAGAGAAACTGACCTTTTATTTAGACAGGTTTTTATCTGGAAGTCTGTTAATTTTCACTGAACAATAAAAGAGGATCGATCAGAGCTGGATTGACTCTGTGTGGCAAGACTGGGCACAGGTGATAGGAAATCTTATACTCTACATTGTGACATCAAAACAAACAAAAAAAAAAATGTTTTGGGTTTACATCCACTTTAATGCGGAGGACCGTACTAATGAAGAGAGGAGTATTGCAGAGTAAGCTTTTTATTTTAAACCGTTTCTGGGAGATATTTAAAGTTACATTAAACTTAGACTATTAAAAAATCTCACTATATGCTATGTAACCGAGTGTTCATGCTCACAAAGCCACTAAAGCATTTGTTTTGTGTAGAGTTAAATATACGTAGTTGATCTTGCCTTCAGTTGTCCGTCTCATCTTCTGTGTCCCCACTGCAGGCTGAAATTGTGTAGACCGCCGGTATCCTCTACAAGAGCATGCTTAAATTTAATTCCCTTCTAAGCCCTTCATTTGCCTTTTCTTATCTGTGCGGCCCACATGACTACAGAGTCACACATGTGGGTGTATACACAACGATTAATGAAAATCCCCTCCCTCTTCCCTCCTATTGCTGAACACTAGGGGGCATTATATAGTATGCTGATTGATTACATTCACAAAGAAACTGACAAAAAAGTTTCATTTTAATATAAATTTGTATTAACCATGACAAACATAACTGCGAATACCTGTAAAGTAAAAAAAAAAAGCCTTGGCTGAAGATGCAGTCTGAACAAAAGTGAAAAATAGGGTCAGTCACCTCCACACCACACCATATTAATGCACAAAAAAAATTACACATTTGAGGTTCAACCACTTGCCGACCAGCCGCCATCATACTGCGACAGGTCAGCTCATTCCCGCAAATTGCCATAGATGTACGTTGGCCCTTTAAACAGCTATAGCAGGCGTGCACATGTACGCCCGATTCACGGCAGAGGAGCTGATGCGTGTGGCCGGGGCCACAATGTCCGCCGGCCACATGCGACCACTACACAGAGAGGCAGAACGGGGATCTGTCAAAGTAAACAATCGCCCCTAGTGTTAACCCCTTACCTCCCACTGAAATTTATACAGTAATCAGTGCATTTTTATAGCACTAATTGCTGTATAAATGTCAATGGTCCCAAAAAAGTGTCAAAAGTGTCCGACCTATCTGCCGCAATCCTGCTAAAAATCGCTGATCACCGCCATTACTAGTAAAAAAATAAAATAATAAAAATGCCATAAATCTTTTCCCTATTTTGTAGACGCTATAACTTTTGCGCAAACCAATCAATATACAATTATTGTGGGTTTTTGTTAACAAAAATATGTAGAAGAATACATATTGGCCTGAACTGATGAAGATTTTTTTTTTGTATATTTATTATAGCAAAAAGTCAAAAATATATATATATTTTTTTTTTCAAAATCGCACAGGTGATCAAATACCACCAAAATAAAGCTCTATTTGTGAGAAAAAATTTACGACAATTTTGTTTGGGTACAGTGTTGCACTTACAGCGACGCAATGCCATATCACAAAAAATGGCCTGGTCATTAAGTCGTTAAAGCGGATGGTTCACCAAAAACACATATTAAAAGCCAGCAGCAACAAATACTGCAGCTGCTGACTTTTAATATTAGGACACTTACCTGTCCTGGAGTCCAGCGGCGTCCGCAGCAGAGGATGAGCGATCGCTCGTCACCCTGCTGCTCCCCCCCCCCCATCCACGGCGAGGGAACCAGGAAGTGAAGCGCTCCGGCTTCACTGCCCGGTTCCCTACGGCGCATGCGCGAGTCGCGCTGCGCCCGCGATTGGCTCCCGCTGTGTGCTGGGAGCCGAGAGTTCCCAGCATACAACGGGAAAAGCCCGTCTTTTGCCCGAGACTGCGGGCCGGAAGTGGGTGCGGATACCTGTCTTTAGACAGGTATCTGCACCCCCCTCCCCCCTGAAAGGTGTCAAATGTGACACCGGAGGGGGGGAGGGTTCCGATCAGCGGATCTTCACTTTAGGGTGGAGATCCGCTTTAATAAAGATTTCTAGCTTTAAAACAGTTATTGATATTTTTAATCTAATTAAAAACAGTTTTTTTTTAAACTGGTACAGCATCAATCAGGGCTGGAGGCCAGACACACTCATACTGTAGAGAGCATACATCCAAAGAGTAATAGAAGCCCCTCCCAAGGATCTTTCACTGCAATTGCCAAAAAACAGGAAAATATCATATGACCACATGACAGTGCTGCAGGAATAAGGTACTTACAAGGCTTACAAAAAAATACAATGGCATGATATTTATGATTTATGTGAGTGAATTATGGCAATAAACAATTCTCTGTTTAGTATCACTTTAATAATAATCTGGAGTTGGGATTTTACCCTAAGCAAAGCATCATTTGATTCCAACATGCTACAAAAAGATTAAACAATCTAATGCAGGGGAGGTCAAACTCCATATCATCGCGGGCCGCATCAGCAATATTGATGCCCTCGCAAGGGCAGAGCTGGGAAGCAGAAAGTGCAGGGTCTGGAGGAGGACCAGAGGAGGGCTGGAGTCAGCTGCCGCAATCTGCTGAATGCTGAGACCAGAGAAGGCGGAGACAAGGGGGTGCTGCAAGTGCAGAATCTGTAAGAGGAGTGTTTTTGTCCTTTCTGCTGTCGACTGCTGAGACAGGAAAGGGGGGTAGGCAGACTCTCCGCAACTGCACAGGAAAGCGCAAGCACTGGTGGAGGAGTTCTGCCCTCTTCTCTGCTGAAAACTGTCGAATCGGTTCGGCTGTGCTCTCAATGTGGCGCAATGTCTGTCCCAATTGTATATTGTCTTATAGGTACACCTTAGTCCCATGCTATACAATCTTGCAGGAGTAATGGAAAACTGAGTGTACTAGGTGCTTTAGGGACCATGGAGAACTTATCCACCTGCTGTGGCGTTGCCCCAAGCTACATCTCTATTGGTCGAGAGATGTCGCCACAATTTATAAGGTATTTCAGGTCAATATCCTGATGGACCCTAAGCCCTGTGTATTAGAAATTCTAGATGACCTTTCAATTGAAGACAACCCTAAACAAGCCATAGCCAGGACACTTTTTCAGGCACACAAGCATATTCTGAGGCATTGGAAGGGGACAGAGCCTCTTAACACATTAGTCGACTCTGCTCATACTGTGTAACTGTTGGGTTTTGGGCTGTTATACCACCCCTATCTAAAGGAGTTGGGTGCAAGTCAAGGGGGAGGGCAAAATGGGGCAAGAAAAGCAATAAATGTACAAAAATGTTCGTAAAGGTGGATTGTGATGACATGTCTGATTGTATATGACAATGTTTTATCTGGAGCCTACAATGTTTGATGGTATGTCTTTGTTTGTCTCAATAAACTCTTGAGAAAATAAATAAATCAATCAGATGGCCATTACCATTTGGAACCAAATAAAGGCCCAATTTGTCATGAAAAAAAAAAAAGGTAAAATCCACCTGGATGCACAAAGTAGTTGCAATGACATATATGGTTTTACTAACACATACTGTGCAAAATTTGCAAAATTGTGCTTAGGCATTAAGATATGTTTTACTCTTAAGCGCAAAGGAGTAAATTTATCTCAGGCACTAGATCAAATATTTATGTGTCCTCTCCCCAACTTAACAACCAAAAAAAAAACCTCTAAATAAAAACAGTAGCCATCTTGTTTCCCGAAGAAGAGATGGGGTTGTTTGATAACAGAAAGTAGATGGTATTCTGAGGCTGTCATTCTGAGATTGAGTGTTTTAGAATAGAAATTATTTATAGATGTATAAATAGGTTGTCAGCATTGCAAACTCCATTTTTCATCTGATACTATGTTGTCATGCTCTGCCAATTTAGCTCTGCTTATTTAAATTTCAATCTCAGGCAGCAGAAAAATGGATTTATTTCCCTCTGATTACAGCCCATTACAGTTATAAGTCAAGAGAAGATTAGAATGCATTCAGATGCAGAGCCAATTTTTTCGTCTTGTGTATATATGACAAGAGTATAAAAGAGGAAAAAATAAAAAAAGGAGAGAAATTATACAAGGGTTTTTGCTTCAGTGAATGATATAAATAGCATAATCTTATTTACTACCGGCAGTGTACGTTTATACAAAGCCGTCATCGCAGCTAAAGTCCTTTGTCAACAAAAGTTGCATATTGCTAGATTTCATTGTTGTACAAGTAACCATTATGTTATTATTTACACAAAATAGTATGGTTTTTTTTTTTTTTTTTTACGGAAACATGACACCATTGAGATTGATACAAGTTATATTTCAAAGTACTGTACAGTGCTCTGAATAGTGATATTTCGGGATCTGTACCAGCCAGTCAGTAATCAGCTTTCATCAGGCTAGGGTGGGCAAATTGATTTCTTGTTTGTTGCCATGGATATTTACAGCAAACTCATGATGCAATCAGTGTTTACCATAGTAACTGTCACAGTTTTGCATGACATGACAGTTTCTCAAATGTTTTTTGTCTTGCATATTATAAAACCAAGTTGATTAACCACTAGAGCCGGGGTTTCCATTGTTTCCAAACACAGGGTCAGTTAACTGTCCTTCACACTTAAGAGGGGCCAGACTGTGGCCACTGGGAGTAAAAATTGTCCTGGCATCAGTTGGAGTAAAAAAATGCATCTTTGGTATTAGTGGGTGGAATAATGACCCATTGTTGGTGTCAGTGGAATGACATCATGGTATCAGTGGGAAAAATAGCACCCCATTGTTGGTGTCAGTTTGAAGAATAATAACCTAATCGGTGTCAATGGGAGTAATAGTGCCCCATTGCTGATGTCAATAGCAGGACGTATGCCCCATTGTTGGTGTCAGTGGGAGGAATAGTGTCTTGTATCAGTGCCCCAAGGGCCAGATAATGGCAAGCAAAGGGCAGCATCCAACCCCCGGGCCACAGTTTTCAGACCAATGCAATAGAGGGAGATCTATATTCCACTTGGCACCATTTACCCTACATTCTTAAAGTGATTTTACATAATTTTGTTTATATATTATTTTATTGAAAAAAAAAATTCACATAAATTTTCATATGCATTTTCATATATTACATATACAGTACATTCATATGCAGCCAGAAGCAGGAGCTCTTAGTTCTTTTTCAACTTTTCTCATCTCCTCTGTCAAAAGATTTCTTGGGAAAGCTCCCCTAGACATTTTAATTAAAGACAGGAAGTCTGGGGGAGGGAGGGGCAGCAGCACCTGCTCTGCTCTCACCACAATGCTATTGTGTTATGGGTTTACCCTGTGTTATATGCTTATTTTGTAATAATGTCAAATAACATATAAGCCACACAGGAAGTGCATTGTTTTCAATCATGTCTACCAACTCATAGACTGGCACTGTGGGAAGGGGCAGGAGAGGACAACCCTTGTGTCCTACTGCAAAGCAGGAAGAACAATTTGTGTAATCTATTTATATAACTGCTCCTATATGCATATAGAATTTAAAGCTGAACTGTGCAGCCTACAGGTTTTATTTGTCACACATACCCATAATGCAGGTGGTCAGGCACTATAGCTGACTACAGTGTTCTTCACCTATAGAAGCCCTTTTCTCAAGGCAAGCAGACCTACCGGTCCTTGGTTTCCCTCCCAGGCCTGAGCAAACAGGTACTTGAGGTTGGCAGACAAGAAGGTGGACAGACAGACAAGGAGAATACCACAGCCAAAACCAGGATGCTAAAAGCAGCAGCTATAATGGAGCAGGAGTGCACACTCTCCTGACATTATTGCCATTCTTCATGATAGCCAACTGGCAGTGTCCACATCAGAGAGTGGCATGGCCACTGCAAAGAAATACCCTCCCACACAATAGATCATAAGAAAAAAGGATTGGGATGCAGTCACGTGTCCACGGTTTTAGGTAAGATATTGGCACTTTTTTTTATGAAAACTATACATTAACTAGAGGTGGTAGTAGTGGGATGGGATGTTTTTTTTATGATGAAAGTTAGGCATCCATTGATAAGATGTTAAGACTCACATCAAGCAAATCTCGTTTACATTTACACTGTACGTAGCCAAACAAATAATTTAAAGGACCATTTTTGCCTTTTCATTATGTAATAAAGAATTGACACGTTTTAGTTTTACGGTAAAGTCAGGGAATTCCCGTTTCATGCAAGCAGATTTCCTTCAAGAAAAGCATGCAATATTACCAGCTCCTACTGAGCTATAGAAGACCTGCTATTAATACCTAGTAGTTTGATGTTCCTTTGACAATCTCCTTTTCTTGTCACTGCTGTGAATATCAGCACATTAGAACGTGCCTCAATGCCAGCTCTGACAGGTGCATGTAGTGAGAGGCGTGAAGGTGAATGGGGGAATTTCTCCCTCCCCTTAAGTTCTTTACAATGATAGCCACAAAAATAATTTATTTGCATGACCATGTTGTAAATACGAGCAAATACACTATAAGAATATATATTGTACCTGTTGAGACCTGCCTAACTCTTCAATTTGCAAATAAGTTTACCTGGCAAACCTGATAATAAGAATAGTTTGGTTGTTAGCATTTAAGTCAAAGTTTCTCATTTATGGATTAGTGGAACCATTAGAGCAGTGTTTCTCAATACAGTCCTCAAGCCCCCCCAACAGGTCATGTTTTCAGGATTTCCCTCAGATGAAAAGGCAGTGGGAATTACTAAGGCAATGAAACTGATCAAATCACCTGTGCAAAATAATGGAAATCCTGAAAACCTGATCTGTTGGGGGGCCTTGAGGACTGGAGTTGAGAAACACTGCATTAGAGTCTTGCAAATATGCTGTTTTAATTGGGATTTGGACTATGGAATCGTCTGGATGTAATGTTAATCCTTTATCAATCATTGACAGCAGTTCTATATCCTATTCTGTATGCTGTTTTTTCAGTACCAGGATAGCTCCATGCAACAGTTCTACTACTGTGTGTTTGTGAACCCTGAGTCTTTAATCTTGGGTAGACAACGTTGACAGATTTGCACAGTTCTAAGATTGATGTATCACTTTAAACAGAGGGACACAGATATAGAAATGGAAGCCATTGGCTCCTGCTGCTGTCAATCAAATACTGTGAGGAGGAAATCAATAGACTGGCTCAGGAGCGATTCCTATGGGAGTGCACCAAACAGAGGAGCAGCCAAGAGCACCAGCGTGGAACCCTAGAAGAGGCTTGGGGCAGTTGGTCAGAGCAGGTAAGCATAACATGTTTATTATTTATAACCACTTCAAAGAGGAACTTCAGACCCTTTTTTTGTTGTTCCGCCAACCCTTCTCAAGCACCTCCATTATGGCGAGTACGCAGATATACTGAAGAGCTCTGCCTGGGGGAGAAATTGTAGGAGATTTCTTATGCATGCACAAAGACAGCAAAGGTTCGAGCCTTCTATAATAGTTGTCTCTGCTCATGCACAGGAATAGCCACACATTCGCAAATGTGCTGGAAAAAGCCTTACATTCAAAAATGTGTTACAGGGCTCAGTGGAACCCAAAGCACTATGGTGCATCTGCGCAAGTTCAGAATCCAGCATTGGGGTGGAGTGACACAAAATGTCATTCTCACCTAGGTTGCACAGTGTTGGCACAAAAAAAGTTAAAGGAGGGGGGCATTATGAGACTTTGTTTAGGGTACAGGTCCACCCCAAAGTGCTTTGATTGGCTGGACAGATCATATGACAAGCAGTGCACAAGACTAATGGTGTCAAAAGAGTATAATTCACAGTATTGTTCCTTAACCATCAAACAGCAGTCAGAAGAAACAGGCAATTTAAAGTCATGTTTGTCTAAGAAAGAATACTCAAGCAAAAAATATATTTTGTAAATCTGCCTGTTTATGGATAGCCATAAATATTGTTTGGTATTAGAAGGGTTAAAGTGTGTGTCACGGCAGAAAAAAACATATGCAGTACAATGCTGCAACACATGCACATATTCCACATGTTATCCCTTTAACCACTTAAAGCGGTTGTATACCCAAATTTTCCACTTTTGCCTACAGGTAAGCATATAATAAGGCGGCTTACTTGTAGGTAAAATTAATATCTCCTAAATCTGTACGGTTTAGGAGATATTCCCTATGCATGCAGCCACTAAAGTCAGCGGTGCATGCACTCTGAATTCCCCCAAGCTTAAGGTTCGGCAGCGTTGCCAGACCTTGCCGGGAAGAAAACTCCTGCGCGCATGCGTGGAAATGACGTCATCGCGGCTCCGGCCACTCACAGTGCCGGAGACGCGAACTCGGAAGACACGCTAAGGTCAAGATGTCGGTTCCCTCGATGTGGATCGGGCTCCGATACAGGGGCTTCGTTCTGAGGTAAGTATTTTATAATGAGCTAGTATGCTCTGCATACTAGCTCATTATGCCTTTGCCTTGCAGGGTTTTGTTTTTCCCGATTTTTTTTGTGTGCGGGTTTACTACCACTTTAACCACTTAATCACCGCCCTATAGACAAAATACGTCTATAGGGCAGTTCCTGTACTCTAACAGGACGTCCATGGACGTCCTCCGTTAGAGTCAGGTTTGCGCGCCCGACCGGGCGCGCACACGCGATCACCGGTGCTCACCGGGTCCACGGGACCCGCAGCATCGATGATCGCGGGGGGGAGCCAATGGCGGCGGCTCCTTACCACGTGATCGCGCCGTCCAATGACGGCGCGATCACATGATGTAAACAAACCCGGCCAGCGTCGGATCCGCACGCCCACACGGTCACGGCGCTCGGCGGGTCCACGGGACCCACAGCGTCAGTGATCTTGGTAAGGAGCCAATGGCAGCGGCTCCTTACCACGTGATCGCGCCGTCCAATGACGGCGCGATCACAAATGTAAACAAACGGCGTCATGTGCTGACGCCGGTTCCTCCCTCCTCTCGCTGTACCGATCGGTACAATGTGAGAGGAGAGCACGGATGGCTGCAGCAGTGTGGGATGGATCTGTGACTATTGCAGTCACAGATCCATCCATCCCTGCTCAGCCATCCCTGCATTAACTCCTTCCTTCCCTGCGTAAAACTCTGCATACCCCCCTGCAAAACTCTGCATACCCCCCTGCAAAACTCTGCATACCCCCCTGCAAAACTCTGCATACCCCCCTGCAAAACTCTGCATACCCCCCTGCAAAACTCTGCATACCCCCCTGCAAAACTCTGCATACCCCCCTGCAAAACTCTGCATACCCCCCTGCAAAACTCTGCATACCCCCCTGCAAAACTCTGCATACCCCCGGAAAAAGTCTGCAATACCCCATGCGCAATACTCTGCAATACCCCATGCGCAATACTCTGAACAATACTCTGCAGTACCCCCGCACAATACTCTGAACAATACTCTGCAGTACCCCCACACAATACTCTGAACAATACTCTGCAGTACCCCCACACAATACTCTGAACAATACTCTGCAATACCCCCACACAATACTCTGAACAATACTCTGCAATACCCCCACACAATACTCTGAACAATACTCTGCAATACCCCCACACAATACTCTGAACAATACTCTGCAATACTCTGAACAACACTCTGCATACCCCCGCACAATACTCTGAACAACACTCTGCAGTACCCCCGCACAATACTCTGAACAACACTCTGCAGTACCCCCGCGCAACACTCTGCAGTACCCCCGCGCAACACTCTGCAGTACCCCCGCGCAACACTCTGCAGTACCCCCGCGCAACACTCTGCAGTACCCCCGCGCAACACTCTGCAGTACCCCCGCGCAACACTCTGCAGTACCCCCGCGCAACACTCTGCAGTACCCCCGCGCAACACTCTGCAGTACCCCCGCGCAACACTCCCTGCGCAATACTCCCTGCGCAATACTCCCTGCGCAATACTCCCTGCGCAATACTCCCTGCGCAATACTCCCTGCGCAATACTCCCTGCGCAATACTCCCTGCGCAATACTCTGCGATCGTTTTTTTTTTCAGGCTTCCCAGCCTAGAGGTGAGATGTGGGGTCTTATTGACCCCCAATCTCACTGTAAAGAGGACCTGTCATGCTATATTCCTATTACAAGGGATGTTTACATTCCTTGTAATAAGAATAAAAGTAATCAAAACATTTATTTTTGGGGAAAAACATGTCAAACTAAAATAAAGTAAAATGAATAAAAAAAATAATAATAATTACAGCGCCCCTGTACCCGTGTGCTCGTATACAGACGCGACCGCACATGCAAGTCCCGCCCACATATGAAAACGGTGTTCAAACAACACATGTGAGGTATCGCTGCGAACGTTAGAGCGAGAGCAATCATTTTGTCCCTAGACCTCTTCTCCAACTAAAAAGATATAACCAGTAAAAACATTTAAAGCGTTGCCTATGGGGATTTTTAAGTAGCAAAGTTTGGCGCCATTCCACAAGTGTGTGCAATATTGAAGGGTGACATGTTGGGTATCTTTTTACTCGGCGTAACTTCATCTTTCATATTATGCAAAAACATTGGGCTAGCTTTACTGTTTTGTTTTTTTAAGCACAAAACTGTTTTGTTTCCAAAAAAAAACGCGTTCGAAAAATTGCTGTGCGAATACCATGCGAGATAAAAAGTTGTAACGGCCGCCATTGTATTCTCTAGGGTCTTTGCTAAAAAAGCATATATAATGTTTTGGGGTTCTATGTAATTATCTAGCAAATAAATGATGATTTTTACATGTAGGAGAGAAATGTCAGAATTGGTGTGGGTGTTCCAGAACGCCTGATGGCGCTCCCTGCATGTTGGGCCTCTGTATGTGGCCACGCTGTGTAAAAGTCTCACACATGGGGTATCGCCATACTCGGGAGGAATAGCAGAATGTGTTTTGGGGTGTAATGTGTGGTATGCATATGCTGTGTGTGAGAAATAACCCGCTAATATGAAAATTTTGTGGAAAAAAAAATGAAAATAAAAAAAATCTTGATTTTGCAAAGAATTGTGGGAAAAAATGACAACTTCAAAAAACTCACAATGCCTCTTTCTAAATACCTTGGAATGTCTTCTTTCCAAAAAGGGGTCATTTGGGGGGTATCTGTACTTTTCTGGCATGTTAGGGTCTCAAGAAATGAGAGAGGCTGTCAGTACTTCAGGTGTGATGAAATTCATCAATTTTCAGTAATTGGTACCATAGTTTGTAGACCCCATAACTTTCACCCAGACTAAATAATATCCAATTTTTTTTTGTTTTGTTACCAAAGATATGTAGCAGTATACATTTTAGGCCAAATTTATGAAGAAAAATTACTTTTTTGCAAAATTTTATAATAGAAATGAAGAAAAATTCATTTTTTTACAAAATTTTCGTTCTTTTTTCATTTATAGCGAAAAAAATAAAAACCGCAGAGGTGATCAAATACCTCCAAAAGAAAGCTCTATTTGTGGGAAAAAAAAAGGACAAACATTTCATTTGGATACAGTGTTGTATGACTGAGTTATTGTCATTAAAAATGTGAGAGCACCGAAAGCTGAAAATTGGTCTGGTTATTAAGGGGGTTTAAGTGCCCAGTGGTCAAGTGGTTAAGGACCGAGCCTGTTTTTCAGACTCAGGGTTTACAAGTTTAAAGCAGTTTTTTTGCTAGAAAATTACTTAGAACCCCAACCATTATATATATTTTTTTATAACACCCTAGAAAATAAAATAGGGGTCATTGCAATACTTTGCAACACCGTACTTGTGCAGCGGTCTTACAAGCGCACTTTTTTTTTTTGAAAAAAATTTACTTTTTTGAATTAAAAAATAAAACAGTAAAGTTAACCCATTTTTTTTTTTTATTGTGAAAGATAATGTTACGCCAAGTAAAATGATACCCAACATGTCACACTTCAAAATTGCGCCGCTCGTGGAATGGCATCAAACTTTTACCCTTAAAAATCTCCATAGGCGACGTTTAAAATTCTATAGGTTTTCTTATTTATTTTACTTGATTTTATTTATTTTTACACTGTTATTCCTATTACAAGGAATGTAAACATCCCTTGTAATAGAAAAAAACATGACAGGTCCTCTTAAATTTGAGATCTGAGGTAAAAAAGACCTCAGATCTCATATTTAGACTAAAATGCAATAAAAAAAAAATAAAAAAAAATGTAATTTGAAAAATGACAACAAAAACGTTGCTTTTGAGACGCATGGGCGGAAGTGACGTTTTAATCTCACTTCCGCCCTGCTATGCTATGGAGACGGGTGGGGGCCAACTTGCCCTCACTCATATCCATGACACAGAGGGAGAAGGACCCGATTGATTCCGCCACTACTGACGGCTCCGGTAAGCGGCGGAGGGCGCGGGAGGGGGGCCCTCTCCCGCTGCTGATAACGGTGATCTCACAGCAAATCCGCCGCAGAGACCACCATTATCGTTTACAGGACTGGCCATGGAAAAGATGGATTTCCCGGTTGTGGCAGCAGCTGCTGCCGTTACCGAGATATCCATCTTTAAAGTGCCAACGTATATGTACATGAGCCGGTCCTTACGTGGTTAAAGACCCTGAATTTACATTTGTAGTCACGTGCATAAAATACAAACAAAAATTGCTAAAAAGTGAAAAAACAACAATATGTTACATTAATCCATATAGTGTTCTTGTGAACAACTTTGTGATAAAACAACGTGCCAGTCCTCCTAAAATAAATAAACAACAATTGATTAATCAATCTCTCCACCGACACCCACCAAGTGCTTATTCCTATATTCCTGTGATCCCTCCACTGGGTGTGCCCGTACATATAAATTAGTGCCTTTGTAAAAGGGTATTCCTCTGGAATTGTCCTCTTGGTAATTCTCCTTCCTGTAATAGTGCTTTATCCTTTTTATTTATTTATTTATATAGTAAAACCACATAGTAAATACCTTGGGTGGACCACGTTTTATGATTAAATTACAGCCATGGTCTAAATTGTTGGGACCCCAGAATTCTTTTTACAGAAGATCAAGTATTTCTCACAGAAAAGTATTGCAGCAACACATGTTTTGCTATACATGTTTATACCCTCTGTGTGTATTGGAACACAACAAAAAAATTGAGAAAAAAAGAAAATTGGACATAATGTCACACAAAACTCCAAAAATGGGCTGGTCAAAATTCTTGGCACCCTTAACTTAATATTTGGTTGCACACCATTTAGAAAAAATAACAGTCGCGTCCTATAACCATGAATACGCTTCTTACACCTCTCACCCGGAATTTTGGACCACTCTTCCTTTGCAAACTGCTCCAGGTCTCTTATTGGAAGGGAGCCTTTTCTCAACAGCAATTTTAAGACCTCTCCATAGGTTTTCAATGGGATTTAGCTCTAGACTCATTGCTAGCCACTTTAGAACTCTCCAGCGCTTTGTTGCCATCCATTTCTGGGTGCTTTTTGACTTATGTTTGGGGTCATTGTCCTGCTGAAAGACCCAAGATCTTGGACACTGGGCTCTACAGTTAATAATATTGAGGGAATCAGTGGTAGGGTAACTAGAATACCAAAACCCAAAGTAAGTTGGCAAATCCACATTGCAGCCTCATAACAACTAACAAGGAAATAGTATGCAACATGGCAACATTTTAGAGGCTTGTATACCAATGCTAGAAGTCTAGCTAATAAAATGGGAGAACTGGAGCTGCCAACATACGCGGAGGAATTTGATTTTGTGGGAATTTCAGAAACTTAGTTTGACAGCTCACACAATTGGTTGGCAAGAATTCAGGGGTATTCCCTATATCGTAGGGACAGGGAGGGTAGGAAAGGGGAGGGGGTATGCCTGTATATTGAAAATTATTTTCAAATGAACGCGAGGCATGACATTACTGATAGAGGAAGAGTGGAGTGAAATCCTTGTAGGTGGAGCTCCAAAGGAAGGAAAGAAATGGGAAAATAATAGTAGGCGTTTGCTACAGGCCCCCTAAATTGAGGGAGGAGAAGGAGGCGGCCAACATAGCACAGCTAGGAATGACTTCAAGGCAGGGAAATTTTATTATAATGGAGGATCTTAATTATCTGGGAATCGACTGGGCAGAAGGAACTTATTTGTCTAAGGCTCGCCATTTCCGTAATATCTTGCCCCTTAATTAATTTCATGGGTCAGTTGGTGAATAGACCAACAAGAGAAAACGCATTACTAGACCTACGCGGATGTGGAAATTTGGGACTACTTAGGAAGCAGCGATCACAGGTTAATAAAATTCAGTATAAATAACAGAAATGGGAAGCATAAGGGTAATACAAGTACACCAAGTTTTAAAAGAGCCAACTTCCTTAAACTGCACAATATTAAATGGTATAAAATCCTAGGAACAAGGACCACTGAGGAAAAAAGAAGGAGTGCTTTAAGAGCATACATAAAGAGCATAAATAAAGGCATTGGCCAGTGCATTCCAAAGGACAATATATTATATATATATATATATATATATATATATATATATATATAAATAAGAGAGCCAACATTAAATCTGGGTGGCTAAACTTACGTAAAAATGCATATAAAAGCAACGGAAAAGGCCTTCAAAAAATATAAGGCTTAGGGGTCTGTGTCAGCATTCCAAAAATATAAAGAATGCAAGAAGAATTGTAAGCACGCAATCAGGCAACTAAAATAAACTATGAAAGGCACATAGCAGAGGAGGGAAAAAAAATCCCCAAAAATGTTTTAAATACATTAACAGTAAGAAAGTGAGGCCAGAACATATTGGCCTCATAAATGATGATGATGATAATTTGGTAACTAAAAGACAAGAAGAAGGCAAAAGGTTTTAAATGCTTTCTTCTCCTCAGTTTTCACAAAGGAAAAAGGGGGATATAATAACCAAGACTGTAATGTTAGTAACACATCAGAGAATGTACCGTCATGGCTAACAGAAACCAGTATCAGAAATAGACTTGAAAAACTTAACACAAATAAGTCACCAGGACCAAATGGCTTATACCCGAGGGTCCTTAAGGAACTGAGAAAGGAGATAGCTAGACCAATGTTCCTAATTTTTATGTAAAGCATACAGGCTGGAATGGTACCAGCTGATTGGAGAAAAACCAACATGGCACCAAAATTTAAAAAAGGGCAGCGATATATCCCTGGAAACTACAGGCCAGTTATTCTCTCTGGAGAGGAGACGCTTAAGGGGATATGATAGCAATATACAAATACCTTACTGGTGACCTTAACATAGGTAAAAAAAACTTTTCAATGAAAGGGAGTTTAAAAAGACATTCATTGAAATTATAAGAGAAGCGGTCTAACCGTAATCAGCGTAGAGGGTTCTTTACTGTCAGAGCAGTAAGGAGCAGTCAGGATTTTTTTTAATAATAGTTTGTCTTGCGAAACGCTTGTTAACAGCATTACTCGCAATCTGAGGTATTACAGTGCACATTTACTCCAGGATGTTGTTTTTCGTAATGTCGCCAGAAATATTGCCACACCATTTTCTTACAATTCTTTATCTGAAACTGACAATTCTGCACTATAACCCCAGAAATGCATTTTCTTATGGCTGAAAAATGAATAAAAGAAAGTTTGGGGGGGAAAAAAAAAAACACAAAATCAGAGGTGTGTCCATATTTATGTGATTTAAACTCATAATACCAACCTCTCAGAACGCACATACCAAGTCATACCCACCTTAGTAAACAGAGTAAGAATGGGTTTTTCCTTCTGGGTCACATAGCATCTCTTTAGCTCCTTTAGGGGAAACCTCATCTTGTACCAATGTCTCAGATGGAACATCTTCTGTAACAATTTAAGATCAGTGGCAAGTCAGATGCTATAGCATTCAGCAAAAATAACTTTAAAAAGAAAAAAACATCTTAATAAGCCAGTCAGTATCAGCGCTGTTTGAGTAAAAGGGGAGTATTTGTGAAACAACAGTTTTGGATTGTGAAGGTAGTGGCACCACATATTTATAAATATATTACAGTAACTGATAGTGCAGACAGTGTGCTCATGAATCATATCTATAGTAGAGCACATTTAAGACAGATAATATTATAGTCCATAAATAGTATGGCTAAATATTTAAGTTTATATAATAAGATAAATAAACCATGTTACATTAATACTACACTCAGGTGTCGCTTCCTGGTATCCCTTCTTTGCTTTTACCACCATGTTTATAAGTAGTCACCACCTCTCTGTGGTTCCATCCCCCGGATTGTACAATAATTACACACTGGGTTTTATTCCATAGGTTTGGTAATCCTTTGCATGTTTAAGAATCGGTAGGAAACAGGTGTCATCAGCTATGGATTAAAGAAAACAAAACTCTTATTCAACATCAACAGTTTTTATTTCCTTTACTGCTAGCTTTAGTAAATAGGAAGATATATTATATTTACTTGTTTTAAGGCTCTAATTGGCTTAAAAAAAGGGTGGGCTCGGGGGACAGAGTTAATATTCACTAATGTCTTTTTGCTTCCAATCGGGTCTCAGGACCCACTTTTGGTTCGGCCGGGAGGAGAGGCAACAGCCCCTCAACAAGCTGGAGCGAGGAGGGAAGTGATGGAACAGATGGATGCAGCGATTGCCCCGATTGCAGTTCGGAGAATAAGCGAGAGCCGATATGGAGAGCGGGGAGCAGTGTGAGTACCGAGGCGCCCTGGGAGATGGAGGCACAGGGAGGGGGGTGTTGATGTCGGTATGTGCACCAGCCGCTACTGTCTTTTTTTTTTTTTTAAGTATATTTTGTGCGTGTACTCGAGAGAGGAGCCAGACTGCAGGAGTTGGGAGTAGGCAGACCTCCCCCAGAGGCAATCTGCCATTTTTCTCCATGCCCCCGGGAGGCAATGGCGGGTGTGAGGGGGTCCTCCCACACAGCCAGCCCTACCTGCTCCGCTTTGAAGTCCAACGTGGCAGAGGGACTCCCCTATGAGGGAGTGAGAGGATCTAGCCCGCTCAGCCAGCCCCGTTAGTCCTTCGCCTCTCTTTTTTAGAGATCGCATGGCCAAAGTGTGTGCATCTTAACCCAATTTAGAGTGTGCGTGTAAGGGTGGTGGTTTTGTGGGAGGAGGGTTGGCGTACTAAGCACAAGCTTACCTCGCATAGCACACCCACCGGGAGCCAGGCTGAGACCACCAAACTCAATTCACATGCAGCCGAGACCGGGATCCAAACCCTTAGGTGCAGAGGTGAACGGCTTGTCAGCGCAGTGCAATCGCGTTGAGCCACCGTAGCTCCTTTGCCGCTACTGTCTTTAAGTATGATGTAAAGACAATTTTTTTTTCAATTGAATGAGGAAGAATTAGACCCTTATCAGGTTTTTAGGGCTCTTTGTGTTCACAATGGGAAGGTTCACCCCTCAAATTGTGTTTGTGACCATTGTCGCAGAGACAAAAAAGGCAAATAAAGCTACAATTTTACTTGAGAGTAAATCTTCCAATGTACAGGGAGTGCAGAATTATTAGGCAAATTAGCATTTTGACCACATCATCCTCTTTATGCATGTTGTCTTACTCCAAGCTGTATAGGCTCGAAAGCCTACTACCAATTAAGCATATTAGGTGATGTGCATCTCTGTAATGAGAAGGGGTGTGGTCTAATGACATCAACACCCTATATCAGGTGTGCATAATTATTAGGCAACTTCCTTTCCTTTGGCAAAATGGGTCAAAAGAAGGACTTGACAGGCTCAGAAAAGTCAAAAATAGTGAGATATCTTGCAGAGGGATGCAGCACTCTTAAAATTGCAAAGCTTCTGAAGCGTGATCATCGAACAATGAAGCGTTTCATTCAAAATAGTCAACAGGGTCGCAAGAAGCGTGTGGAAAAACCAAGGCGCAAAATAACTGCCCATGAACTGAGAAAAGTCAAGCGTGCAGCTGCCAAGATGCCACTTGTCACCAGTTTGGCCATATTTCAGAGCTGCAACATCACTGGAGTGCCCAAAAGCACAAGGTGTGCAATACTCAGAGACATGGCCAAGGTAAGAAAGGCTGAAAGACGACCACCACTGAACAAGACACACAAGCTGAAACGTCAAGACTGGGCCAAGAAATATCTCAAGACTGATTTTTCTAAGGTTTTATGAACTGATGAAATGAGAGTGAGTCTTGATGGGCCCGTGGCTGGATTGGTAAAGGGCAGAGAGCTCCAGTCCGACTCAGACGCCAGCAAGGTCGAGGTGGAGTACTGGTTTGGGCTGGTATCATCAAAGATGAGCTTGTGGGGCCGTTTCGGGTTGAGGATGGAGTCAAGCTCAACTCCCAGTCCTACTGCCAGTTTCTGGAAGACCCCTTCTTCAAGCAGTGGTACAGGAAGAAGTCTGCATCCTTCAAGAAAAACATGATTTTCATGCAGGACAATGCTCCATCACACGCGTCCAAGTACTCCACAGCGTGGCTGGCAAGAAAGGGTATAAAAGAAGAAAATCTAATGACATGGCCTCCTTGTTCACCTGATCTGAACCCCATTGAGAACCTGTGGTCCATCATCAAATGTGAGATTTACAAGGAGGGAAAACAGTACACCTCTCTGAACATTGTCTGGGAGGCTGTGGTTGCTGCTGCACGCAATGTTGATGGTGAACAGATCAAAACACTGACAGAATCCATGGATGGCAGGCTGCATGAGTGTCCTTGCAAAGAAAGGTGGCTATATTGGTCACTGATTTGTTTTTGTTTTGTTTTTGAATGTCAGAAATGTATATTTGTGAATGTTGAGATGTTATATTGGTTTCACTGGTAAAAATAAATAATTGAAATGGATATAGATTTGTTTTTTGGCAAGTTGCCTAATAATTATGCACAGTAATAGTAGTCACCTGCACACACAGATATCCTCCTAAAATAGCTAAAACTAAAAACAAACTAAAAACTACTTCCAAAAATATTCAGCTTTGATATTAATGAGTTTTTTGGGTTCATTGAGAACATGGTTGTTGTTCAATAATAAAATGAATCCTCAAAAATACAACTTGCCTAATAATTCTGCACTCCCTGTATTTAATATTCCCCCCCCCCCCCCCCCACTATTCCCAATCTTTATCAAACCTCAGCTCCTCCTGTACATAGTTGTCATTTTCCTTTCCCAGGCAGACTACGAATGTCTCTCTTTATTTTCACAAAATAGATGTTTACAATCTAAGCTTCTATTTTGTCGATGGAGGATGGGCCCAACTTAGGAACTGACAGTGGCTATCTACCATATCATAAATTTAGAATGAAATGCACAGAAAGCTTCTGAAATGTTCTGCATAAAATGACTAGAATATATTACATTGTGTGAGTAGAAAGCCCAATGGCAAATTTGAGTGAGGATGAAATCAAACATGAAATAATAGACTGGGGCTTTCTGCAGCATCTGATACCTAGCAGGAAACCTCTTCGCAGAAAGAAATATTCCAACTGCTGCAGCCTTTCATAGGAACAAAACCAACACAGGATGCAACACTATTTTGTGAATGACATTCTCCAAGACATGCTTTTATATTTATACCGTGTCAGTATGTGACAAAGTTCTTTTGTAACATTACTTTATAAAATTCAATATTTGTATATAAAAAGGTCCAATTTTAATCCAACTATAATCAAGCCAAATGGGTTTCTATACTATATCTAAACTGGACCCCTTGCTGCAGACAACTCGATGTAGCAGGTCTCACTTTAGGCTTATTAATCAAGAAATAGCAGAGCTCTGTAAAAATAACCATGCTTCTCTGTCCTGGCACCAGCAAGGAAGAACAGGATTTATGATTATCAGTTTATCAAAATAAACCTTTCCTAAAAGAAATATGGGGGCTGCCATTGCTGATATCCTTATGCAATTGCTAGCTACCTGGCTGTTATGCCAGGGCCCAAAATTTCAAGTCCTGAGCTACAAGCCTGGCCATAATAGTAACTCGCCACCAGTTGCCCTACCCTGCCCCGCCCATAATTCCACCACTAAACACGCCCTCATAAATGATCTCATAAAATGACACTGTTAAATGTTTTATGCAGAAATAAGTTACAAAAATAAAGATTAACAAAGTGCAGCCTATCAGTGCCCATTGGTGCAGCATCTCAGTGTAGCTTATCAATGCAGCCTCACCAGTGACCATCAATGCAGCCTCACCAGTGACCATCAATGCAGCCTCACCAGTGACCATCAATGCAGCCTCATCAGTGACCATCAATGCAGCCTCACAGTGACCATCAATGCAGCCACACCAGTGACCATCAATGCAGCCACATCGACACAATTCTAATCTTTTTGGCTCTATACACCACCACAATTGATTTGAAATGAAACAAACAAGCTGTGCCTTAACTGCAGATGTTTAGCTTTAATTTGAGGGTATTCACATCCAAATCAGGTGAACGGTGTAGGAATTACAACAGTTTGTATATGTGCCTCCCACTTTTTAAAGGGACCAAAAGTAATGGGACGATTGACTGCTCAGCTGTTCCATGGCCAGGTGTGTGTTATTCCCTCATTATCCCATTTACAAGGAACAGATAAAAAGGTCCAGAGTTCATTTCAAGTGTGCCATTTGCTTAACAATCATAAATCAAACTTTCACTCTTTAATACTTGGTTGCAACTCCTTTGCAGTCAATTACAGCCTGAAGTCTGGAACGCATAGACATCACCAGACGCTGGGTTTCATCCCTGGTGATGCTCTGCCAGGCCTCTGTTGCAACTGTCTTCAGTTCCTGCTTGTTCTTGGGGCAACTTCCCTTCAGTTTTGTCTTCAGCAAGTGAAATGCATGCTCAATCAGATTCAGGTCAGGTAATTGACTTGGCCATTGCATAACATTTCACTTCTTTCCCTTAAAAAACATGTTGGTTGCTTTTGCAGTATGCATCGGGTCATTGTCCATCTGCACTGTAAAGCGTTGTCTAATGAGTGCTGAAGCATTTGGCTGAATAAGAGCAGATAATATTGCCCGAAACACTTCAGAATTCATTCTGCTGCTTTTGTCAGCAGTCACATCAATAAATACAAGAGAACCAGTTTCATTGGCAGCCATACATGCCCACGTCATGACACTACCACCACCATGCTTCACTGGTGGTATGCTTTGGATCATGAGCAGTTCCTTTCCTTCACCATACCATTCTCTTCCCATCACTCTGGTACAAGTTGATCTTGGTCTCATCTGTCCAAAGGATGTTGTTCCAGAACTGTGAAGGCTTTTTTTAGATGTTGTTTGGCAAACTCTAATCTGGTCTTCCTGTTTACATCTTGTGGTGAACCCTCTGTATTCACTCTGGTGAAGTCTTCTCTTGATTGTTGACTTTGACACACACACACACCCACCCTCTAAAGAGAGTGTTCTTGATCTGGCCAACTGTTGTGAAGGGTGTTTTCTTCACCAGGGAAATAATTATTCGGCCATCCACCACAGTTGTTTTTCATGGTCTTCCGGGTCTTTTGGTGTTGCTGAGCTCAACGATGCGTGCTTTCTTTTTAAGGATGCTCCAAACAGTTTATTTGGCCACACCTAATGTTTTTGCTATCTCTCTGATGGGTTTGTTTTGTTTTTTCAGTAAAAAGATGGCTTGCGTCACTGATAGTGGCATCTCTTTGGATCTCATATTGATAGTTGACAGCAACAGATTTCAAATGCAAATAACACACTTGAAATCTGCTCCTTGTAAATGGGATAATGAGGAAATAACACACACCTGGGAACAGATGAGCAGCCAATTGTCCCATTACTTTTGGTCCCTTAAAAAGTGGGAGGCACATATACAAACTGTTGAAATTTCTACAAGTTCACCTGATTTGGATGTAAATACCCTCAAATTAAAGCTGAAAGTCTGCTGATTGAATGCCGAGAAATTGAGGGGTTTCAGAGAGGTAGGGAAAAAAAAAAAATAGTACTCTCTGCAGATGATGCACTGGTGTTTCTAGGGGACACACACACCTCTCTCTTGACAGTTACTTCGCTTATAGATAGTAAATCATGAGAATGTACCGTACCTATCAACTGGGATAAGTCAATCATAATGCATATTGACCCCGTTGACCTGATACAGCTGGAGCAGCCAGGCCAGGCTCACCAGATGAAGTATGTTTTATCATTTAAGTACTTGGGGATAATAGTCACTCCAAATATTAACGATTATATAGACAAAAATATCCTTCCTCTTGTCAATAAATTTATGCAACAAGGTAAAACTTGGTGCAGATTCCCATTGACTATTATAGGTAGAGCAAATCTGGTAAAAAATGGTTTGGTTGCCCCAGCTGCTATATTTACTGCACAATTGTCCAGTTTGGTTGACATTGAAACTATTCAGGACAATACATGCGACTTTTAGAGATCTTACATAAAAAACAAAGAATCAAACTTGAAACCTTGCAACAAGCAAAGGATAGGAGGAAGGATAGCTGTCCCTAATTCAAGATTATATTTTATTGCAGGACAACTTCAAGACTGGTGGAGGAGGTAGATAATCAAGATCCCATACAGAATTTAATAATGACCCAATTAAAATGATCCCCATTAGTACAAAAGATAGTGTCTCATCAATTCTATGCAAACAGAAAGTTTCCAACATTTCAGTTAATCCATAAAGTATGGGAAACATCACGTATTATTACTCACCATAAGGGATAGACAAGACATATGCCAATATGGAAATTTGATATGATATGATTTATTTACTACCCCTTCTTATATATTTAGAAACCAAATGAAATATTGTATCCCTTTTTTTTCTCTATAAATAATGTCTCCTGTTTAAAAAAATGTTTTTTTGTATGGCATAATAGCAAAAGAAAAAAAAAACTCAAAGCTGAAAGCCTGCAGTTAAAGCACATCTTGTTTGTTTCATTTCAAATCCATTGCGGTGGTGTATAGAGATGAAAACATTAGAATTGTGTCGATGTCCCAATATTTATGGACCTGACTGTATGGCCAGGAAGAGCTGCAAATTGAAAAATATTTTTGATAATATGCAATTCAAATTACTATACAAGCCATATTGTAAACACTAGATTAGTTTTACATTTTATTTGCAATTTCTCTCTCACAAAAGTGTAAAACTGGAGTTACGCTTTAAATGAGACAGCCGTTGATCCAGCCAGTAACACTTCTTGTGTTAGGGTGCCTCCACACGGGGTGGAGGAACATCGGAAGCACATTTAAACTGCAGTATTGTCAATCTGGGGAGGGGGTAGTGTTTGATGTACTAGCATATTTAGATGGACTTGGCTAGCAAATTAAAAAAGGAGAAGTATAGCCCAAGCTCTTTTGGCCCTAATTCTCCTGTAGGTCATAGGAGTGCACTTAATTTTGCACTCCTGTGACCGATATTCAGCCAGTCCAGACTCTACAGAGATCACAACTTTAATGTCAGGATCCACCCACATGCCTGGATCAGCACGCCCCTAAGAGTCTGAGCCAGCGGCTCCTGCCCCTTCCACAGCCTGGTGCTCCAGTGAGCACTGGAGGGGCAGAGCAGACAGCGGTGGCCGAAAGTGACTCACTGAAGACCAAAAATTGAGTAATCAGTAGTATTTAATTATTTGGTTCTTGATCTTAGAGGCAGCAGGGGACAATTTGGAGCATTGCTCAGATGCTGCATCTACCAGGGGGAGTATAAATGTTTTTTTTTTTTTTAATTCCCATACTCCTCTTTTAAAAACCGAACTGCAGCGAACATTTTATTTTTATCTTACAGTTAAAACGAAAAACAATTGGGCTGAAATGACTGTTTACAGGGTATAGAGACATAATAGTCATATAATGTGCCTGCAGTTTAGTTTAGTTTTTGCTGTTGTTTCCTGTCTCTCTGATGTACAGAGCCAGAGAGCCAATAGAGGGCAGTGATGGTTTGTAAAACGAAACTGGATTGGTTTAGACACACAGTAATCACACCTCCTTAATTAGTGACCACAGTGAGAAAGTTCCCAGTACTGTGGTTAGAAGGAAACATTGTCTACAGCGCTCCCAACCCGCCTCAAAGCTGCTGCTTGCAGGACTTTTCCAACACCCCGCAGGCGCACCGCCCGGGTGTAAAAGCACCCGTTGCAATGAATGGGAGGCAGTTTTCAACGTCTGAAAACTACCTAAGTGTGAAAGGGGTCTTATAGCAACAAGAAGCCCGATCCGTACATACATACGACATGGTACTGTAGAATAAACTCCCTAACACGCATTTGTGTTGTATTCTAGTTGCACCTGATGTTGAATTGTTTGTGCCTGCCTGGTTATAATACTTTCATTGATCCAGAACAAGTATGCTTATCTGGAAAGCCATATACCTATAGACGGACACAGCAGATCAATTATGGAAAAATCCTAATCAGCTACATAAAGGTTTTTTGTTTTGTATTTTTAAGACGTACCCATGATTTACCTAATATATTTCTGGCATGGGTGGTTGTCCTACTATGACCCTTTAAGTTCTAGCTCTGGTCACCTGTACTGACAGCATATGTTTGAACTGCTTTCACTGCTATGATCAACACCATAGTATACAGTACTTGTCCTCAGAAGACCAAAAAGCCAAATATCAAACATTCTTCAACTATTCTCCTCTGTACTAAGGTACGCAACTAGTAACTGCACAAAGCGTCCATCACAATCTAAGTTTTCTATTCATCATGAGCAATGTCAGGTCATATGTCTTGAACGAGGGTGAAAAATGCAGCAGTGTGGACTAGCAGTAAGTGCATTACTGAAAGGGAGACCTTTTAGTCTGGAAAAAGGAAACTGGGCTGATAATGACAAGTAGTAAACAGAAATTACATTTTACAAATGCTTTATTACCCACTTCCATACAGGGCACTTATACCCCTTCCCGCCCAGACCAATTTTTAGCTTTCAGTGCTGTAGTACTTTGAATGACAATTGCGTGGTCGTGCTACACTGTACCCAAACTAAATTGTTATTTCGTACTGATGGGCACTGATGGTACTGCACTGACTGGCACTGATAAAGTGGCACTAATGGGCACCGATGAGGCGGCACGGATGGGCATAGATGAGCACTGATAGGTGGCACAAACTTATGTGTTGTACTAATGGATGCCAATCAATGCCTGCCGAACAGTGATGCCCATTGTGGGCACTGATTGGCATGCATTGCGGGCACTGATTGGCATCCATTATTTCTGTCATCCCTGGTGGTCTAGTGTGTGTTTTGCATCCCTGTGTTTTGCATCCCTGGTGGTCTAGTGGCATCCCTGGTGGTCCAGTGTGGGCATCTGTGGGGGGACTGTGCTGATAATCGATCAGCACAAACCATATGACGTCCACTCAGAATATTGAAACCACTTTGCCGATGTCTTTTTGCATAAGGCGAGCGACAAGTGGTTAAACTACAAAAAAGACAACCATACATGCAGCACATGGTATAGAACGGCAACAATGACATCATTAAAAAAACTAAAATAAACAACTATCTTGCAAGATACCTGCGACAGTGAGTTTATCAACATTTCAGTAGCAATGAACAGCTATAAAATGTCTATGCACTCATGACTGTACAGCTCCTAACAGTAATGTGATCTATTCCATCACAGCCTTAAATTATAAACTACACAGAACATGAATATCAATAAAGATAAAAATAAATAGGACACTTGATCTGGCTGCCACAATTCCTGTCCACCTGGGGATTTTAAGTGCTTTCATCCAACTTTAGGTGTTCTAGCTCCATCAGTTTAACCACTTAAGACCCGGACCATTATGCAGGTTAAGGACCTTGTCTCTTTTTGCGATTCGGCACTGCGTCGCTTTAACTGACAATTGCGCAGTTGCGCGACGTGGCTCCCAAACAAAATTGGTGTCCTTTTATCCCCACAAATAGAGCTTTCTTTTGGTGGTATTTGATCACCTCTGCGGTTTTTATTTTTTGCGCTATAAACAAAAATAGAGCGACAATTTTGAAAAAAATTCAATATTTTTTACATTTTGCTCTAATAAATATCCCCCAAAAATATATATATATAAAAAAAATTCCTCAGTTTAGGCCAATATATATTCTTCATATAAAAAAAAAAAAAAAAAAAATCGCAATAAGCGTTTATAGATTGTTTGCGCAAAATTGATAGAGTTTATAGGAGATAGTTTTATGGCATTTTTATTAATAATTATTTTTTTACTACCAATGGTGGGGATAGGCATTTTTTTTCGGGACTGCGACATTATGGCAAACACATCGGACAATTTTGACAGTTTTGGGACCATTGTCATTTTCACAGCGAAAAGTGCTATAAAAATGCACCGTTACTGTGAAAATTACAATTGCAGTTTAGGAGTTAACCACTAGGGGGCGCTGAAGGGGTTAAGTGTGACCTCATAAGTTTTTCTAACTGTAGGGGGGCGGGGCTGGACGTGTGACGTCAGTGATCGCTTTTCCTTATATGAGGGAACAGGCGATCACCGACATTGCCACAATGAAGAACAGGGAAGGTGTGTTTACCGATCACGGGGACACCGGCGACAATCGGGTCCGCGGGTCCCACGGGCGTGGTCACGGAGCTTTAGACTGGGTCGCGAGCACCCTACGGCTGGGCCTTAAATAGACACGTACAGGTACGTGCTTGTAACCAGCCGTGCCATTCTGGCGACGTATATCGACGTGAAGGGGTCCTTAAGTGGTTAAGTCGCTTGGAAACAAATTGTCAGGTGGTTTTACTGAGAGTCTACAAACAAAATTGAAGCTTAAAGCGGTGTGCCACCAAAAAGGTGGAACTTCTACTTATCTGCTCCCTCCCACCTCCTCCGGTGCCACATTTGGCCTGGACTGGAGGGGGAACTGGGTACTATATATTAGTATCTATAGTGTAGCCATTATGGTGTAGCGTTTATATGACTGCAATCTCAAACTTCAACTCCCTGCATTCTCAGCACTCTGCATAGAAGTCTATGGGCTTGCTTGGCTTTAGCTCTCCTCCTCCTGCTGGCTAAAGGAGCATGGTGCAGCATAACATCAGTATCCCAGTAGAGGGGTAGAAGAATAAAAGGCAATGTCTCCTCCTCCATATTGCTGTTGCCCAGCACCTGGCTACATTCAATTTAGTGGGGGAAAAAATCAGCACCAGGGGGGATTACTTATGATGAATGAAACGTGTCCACTGTGATTTCAAACGCTGTGTTGCTTAAAATCTTCAGTCCCACTCCCACTGTGATCTTTTGTTGCATTAATACAATCTTTCCATGTTTTGCAGCTCACAGAAAATTGCAGGGCTGGGACTGACTTGGCCCACAGTTCAGTACAAAAAAGCTGCATTTTGGAGTTCAGGTTAGAGATGAGTTTAGAGAACACCTGAGGTCATCTCTAATGATAGAACACAAAGCAAATCGTACGTTCTGAATTTGCGTAAAATTTTTTTTTCCCCTTTACATTTCTGATGTAAAGAGGATGAAATATGTTGTTAAATGCTAGGCAAATATCAATCAGCCTGAGGCAAACAATGGCACTCCAAGACAATTCCTCAAAGTCATGAGATAAATATGGCAGTCACTACTGACCTTCTCCTGAAAATGCCAGTTGCTTGACTGCTAGGTCAGATTAAAAAAATCACAAGTCTTCATCTGGAAAATTGGAAAAACAACTGCGCTAGGAAATGTGGACTAATTAAATGTGAAAAATAGCCTGAAGCTATTGCGATAAGCAGCCACTAACCTGCAAACTAACAGTGAACAAAATTGGAAAAGATATATAGTTGCGCTAAATCCTAAAACACATGTGACAAAACTTAAAAAGAGTACTGCCACAAAGAAAATGTATCATGTGCACGTACTGCTTATCATAAATGCAAAATGTATAAATAAACCCAAGTGAACACAAACAAAATTGTGAAACACAATAAATTCTCATAAGGATCAACAATAAAGTGACCATAAATGATAAAGTCCAAAATGGTGAGTAAAAAAATCCATCTAAGTGTGTGTTATAAAGAACACCCGTGTGCAATCCAAATGGCTGTCACTCTCGTGTTATAGTCTGAAGCCAAAGTGAAATCCACCACCAAATGATAAGTAGGCTGCTTACCAGAACCAATGGTCCATTGGACCTAAACCAGCATATAATGATAGTCAACGGGTCACTAATATCTGCTCTGCCGGGCGGACACAAACAGGTAAACCCGTTCGTGTGGAGATCAAGCAGATGAGGGTGGTGACATCAGCACACTGCTCGCACTTCCCTACGCGTTTCGCGATAGGTCACATTGCACAGTGCCCCGAGACGATGTGACCTATCACGAAACACGTATGGCGGAACGAGCGGAGTGCTGACGTTATCACCTTCATCTGCTCGATCTCCACACGGACAAGTTTGCCTGTTTGCATCCAGCCGGCGCAACAGGCTTAAGGCTGATCTTTGCTTCACAAAATGTGAGTTTTTTTACTGTTTTTAATCATACCATATAAAACACCATCGGTTTTACACTATATGAGGCATCCGTTTCCTTGCATGGTACGAATTACCAATGAGCGTGAAAGTTGTAAACTCCATCCGATGTTACACTACACCACGGACACAGCAGATATTAGTGACCCGTTGACTATCATTATATGCTGGATTAGGTCCAATGGACCATTGGTTCTGGTAAGCAGCCTACTTACCATTTGGTGGTGGATTTCACTTTGACTTCAGACCATATCACGAGAGTGACAGCCATTTGGATTGCACACGGGTGTTCTTTATAACACACACTTAAGATGGACTTTTCTACTCACCATTTTGGACTTTATCATTTATGGTCACTTTATTGTTGATCCTTATGAGAATGTATTGTGTTTCACAATTTTGTTTGTGTTCACTTGGGTTTATTTATACATTTTGCATTTATGTTAAGCAGTACAAGCACATGATACATTTCCTTTGTGGCAGTACTCTTTTTAAGTTTTGTCACATGTGTTTTAGGATTTAGCGCACAAGTCTTCATCTGCATACTGTGATCAAAGTATTGACGCCAAAGGATTAGTGTGACAGCCAGGCCACTGGCATTTTCAGAAGGAGAGGTTAGCAAAGAAAGTAAGGAAATATGCCAGATAAAAATGGCAGGTAGGACACAAGACTGCAGGCACAGACTTATTGAATAAAGCAACTAGTGTTTAGAACAGTCACCTATGGCAAACAGAAGCACTATTTTTTTCCCCAACTTATTTAAAAATTATACTACATGCAATTTGCTATAATACTTTTTTTTTTTAAAAACTCCTATTAGTCACTGCACACTAGTTAAGATCATAAAGCTGACAGGAGCATTGGTACTAGCTGTTGTTGTTGATAATGATAGAGAAGGGAATGACACAAAATCATATACAGTATGCAATGAAGCTGACAGTGTTTGAATGTTGGCGAGGGCGGTGTTTGGGCAGCTAGACAATCATACATCGGTCAGCATGTTTCAGGAAGCAGAATAGAAGCTCACCAGTGAAATAATTGCAGACTCAGAATAGCAAATTTTACATTTCACAGTAGAACAGAAATATTAGCCAAACCAAATGGACGGAAAGAAGAATTTTTTAAAGCTAGGCATTATTAACTTTAAAAAATGTGCTTTTTTAAGTGGCTTTTCTTTTTAATTCATGTTACCTACAGCTTTGAAAACTGGCTTCCCAAAAATCATCAAATGGCACAGATCCACGTATGAGACATCAAATGAAGAATTCTGTTTTTATCTAGTACAGGTGACAGGCACACTTGATTAACAGAACAAACCATGATTTTGATCCAATCCCAGTGCAACAAAAGTCAGTGAGGACGTTGAGCACTATACATGTCCCATGGCTTCTCTTTACCTTTTAAAAGGCATTATAGTTAACTCAGCACTCTCTCATTAAATGACAAAGAAAGCAAAAGCCAGACATGCACAAAAGGTGCGGCATATGGTTAGTCGCTTCAAGCGGCATTAAAATCAGCCCAAAGTGTGAGCTTTCAAAAGAATGGCCTTTTAATGTTCTTAAACCCGCTGCTTTGTTAGGGTAGAGCGGGAAAAAGGCAGAATGTTCAACTACATAAGCACAGTGCTTTTTAAAGATAAAGGCGCTGATTCATGTAGGGTTGAGACAGGCGGTTTGGCATACAGAGTTGAGAGACATCGTAGATTCCGACCGTAACCTTGAAGTTTAGGGGTAATTAGTAACAAACTCAGCTTCACGGCACAATGCAAGCTAATGACAGCTTTAAAACAGCCTGCTCCTGAGCGGGATTTACCACCGCAGTGCCACATTCTAGTCTAATCCAAGTATTAAATATAGGAAACCTATCAAGAGTGACTCTGTATCCATCTTTTTGGGTCTTTGATAATCCAAGTTCCTAACCAATAAATACACTGTATAAAAACAGTTCTGTGGGTGTGAATCCAAATTGTCAGATTCAAGTCTGTGTAAAGACAAATTGCTGGTTTGCTTTGCCGAAAATCAGCATGGCTTGAAAACAAATCATGAAAACTGTACTGCAGCCATTTATGAGGTTTAAATTTCAGAAGTGCTTACAAACAAAAGCAAAAGATTAGAACAAGGCTTCAAAGGTTCTTGGATGTTCTGTCATTTTAATAGGTATTAGGCATTCTAGGAATATTTCAGTAGTTAGAACTAGCTAAAGGGTCAGCTAGGATGGATTATTTTAAATAAAGTTCTTCAGCCCTGCCCTCCCCCTTCCAAAAAAAACACGTCAGCGTCTACAAATACTGCGACTGCTGACTTTTAATAAAAATACATTTACCTGTCCATGGATCCAGCAATGTCCTCACCCAGGCCGGTTCTTCGCTAGTTTTTCAGTCCCTAGCGCTGTTATTTTAACTGTAGACAGCCAGCTGTGACTCCTTGTGGCTTCACAGCCGGCTTCCCACTTCGCTTTGCAAATGGTTCGATGATCGACTAGAAATTACTAGTGATGAGAACACTGCTACAGGTATTTAAATGAAATTATGTAAAATAAAATCATAAAAAGGGGAGGAGAATTTTTGCAAAAAGTGAATGACACCACCATCCCTAAATGCTATACAAGAACAAAAAGTAGTTTGGTTGGGAATTTGCATGAGGCATGTAGTGTGTGCAACGATATATAAAATGAACATAAATAGATTAGAATTGTTACAGACTATTTGACATCCACTCCCACCGCTGGCTGCCATGTGGGGATTCTTAAGACTGAACTGTGGGATCTATATAAGCACATATTTTCAAACACTCATATATATATATATATATATATATATATATATATAATATATATATATATATATATATATATATATATATATATATATATATATATATATATATATATAATTGTGAGGGATTAACTTGGTAGCGGGTGTGTGTGACCCCCTCTATGGGTTCACTACACGCTGAACTGTACAAAAAGGTACTTGAGGATGACTGAAAACAAATGATATGGTTTATTTATCCATCTTGCGGGATACACATGCAAGCATCAAAACAGTATAAACAAAACATAAAATAAACCCTTGCCACTTGGGGCATCTACCTTCGCAACACAGGAACCTACCTATTGAGTCTGGCACAGCCTACTGCTGGGCAGACACTGCTGGTCCTACAGCAGAAAACAACAAAAAAATCTTTGATATTTCTCACACAGAAATATCCATCAGCACCTCACCTCTTCAGAAGTGTTTGTGACTGCTCCTTCACTCCCAAAGCCTCAGGATCCAGCAATCAGTCGTTATCCTTAGGCTGTATTTATAGGGGCTTTTAATTGCTTAATTCTGAACAGCTGAAACCTTTTAACGCCCGAAACCTCTCTGGCCATCTCTGCAGCCGACACCCAATAGTAATTGGTGTATTGTCTACACAAGGCAGAAAAGTATCTTCCGTCTGGGACAACATACACAGATTTACCTGACTTCCTGTCACATACCCCCCCTCTTGTGTCAACCCTAGGGTTGGGACACAGGTTGCCAGGCACGCATGCACTTGGGACAAACCATCTGCATTCCCCATTTTAACACCGGGGCGATGCGTTACGACAAAACTAAATTCCTGAAGGGCCAGGAACCACCTATTTATTCTCCTATTGGTCTTCAAATTTCGGCTGAGGTACATAAGAGGGTGTTCCTTGTTCTATAATATACTAATTTTCAGTTGTAAACCATGCAAAACCTTAATTGGTTTTTCAATGGACACAAAAGGTTTCCCTCGATAGCTCAATCCCTGAATAACTCAGCGAGTCATAACCAATACCAAGAGCCGATAACACTGTGCTCTGCAATGGATCATCCATGTGGATGCCTTCTTTAGATGTAAACACACTAAGACTGCAATCCTCTAAGGCATGGTGACACTCAAAAAAATCTGTTCTTCTATGAACTGGACTAAAGTCTGACGCATATGACCTCTGATAAACCGATGTACTAGGCGGTTTTTCTTCCCTTTTGTGCGCTAGACGGAAATCATTACTTGTCAAGTCTATATTTCCAAGTTTCTTACTTTGTGATAGTTCAGACTCACAAGTATGGTGAAAATCTACCAAACCCAATGTAAGGTTTCAGAAACTGAATCCTCGTCACTTTCTTGAAGCAACTGCTTACTCTGTGCATCCCTATTCTCACCAAGAACTTGACAACTTCTATCGGACACATTACCTGAGCTAGACAAAATTTCTTGTCTAGCAGATACAATCACTTTTGAAATTATGTTTATGGCTAGTTGTTCAACTATCTTTGCCTCATAGTCTCCCAAAAATGTTTTAGTATTTGTTTCTTTGAAACCGACTATTGGACACAAATTCTCATATTCTTTATTCGTTTCAAAACATTTGGAAAAAGCATCCAATAAATTAGTACATTTAGCCTCTCTGACCACTTCAGTGATGGAGGTTTCACCTGCCATTACAGATTCTACACTTTGAAAAATAGATTTTTACTTCCCAAGGAATCTTTGTAGTCAAGTCCAAAATATTATCCTGCATTACTTGCTCTGACAGAACACTTTCTAAAGACGGGGTTTCACAGGATATGACATTACCTTTATATTCAAATCTGATTTCATTAACATAAAAATTAACACACTGCTCTTCAACATGCAAATAATTCAGAGAGGCAAAAATAGCCTCAGTCTGGGTGCATATTTCCTGCAATTCAGATTCCTCAATGACCCTGCTCCGCTGATCATCAACTATAGGAAAGTCATGAATATCACCTGCCTTACTACATTTACAAGGCTCAGTGGATATTGGACACACTTTTCCTACATCATTTAGTGCAGTGTCAGAATTAAGTTTTTCAGCTTTATTTCCATCAAGCAACTGACTGAGAACTGAAGATGTGCAAACCCATACTTCCTGCACTTCAGCCACTTCATTTGCCCTGAAGCGGTCAGGGATTTCACTTTCAACATCACTTCCAGAAAGTTCAGCTTCATTTTCCATAAAGTCCTTCAGATTTAGCTTTCTAAGAATTGCCTCCTCCTCATCGTCGTTATCTTCCACACATTCTTCATTATTTATTGTTAGTCCATTCTGAGGGTTGGCTGTTTCCGTAGGACAATCATCAACTTTAACATCTTCATGTTCCGTTTCTGCTTTGGTAATCTTGGGGACACCAGGAACTCCTAACGTGGCAGAGTAGGCCCAAAGAAATGAACAGTGATCCATACAGCCCTGGCACCCCATCTCATGCAACTCAACATGCTCCGATGAAACTGCCCCTAGGTGCCGACCATGAAACCAGTCCTCACACACTGGATCATCTCATCTGGGGTCTTATCCTCAGGATCGGGGTACGGTCTCTTACATGTGCAGCAGATGCCAAAGAAATTGTCCTTGTAATTATTAGCCAGGTTTTTCTTCTCTTTATCCGGATATAACTTGCACTCCCGCTGTTTAAATTTGGCATTTCCACAATCGCAGCAAAAGTTCCTCTTAATTGTAGAGCTCAAACAGGTCGTGGCCTTCATGACACTTGTATGTACAGGCCAGACATATCCCAGCAGGCTCCTCTTTATCCACAGTGCAGGTACTGCAGGCGTACAGTGCTTGTCTCTTCACATAACCCAGGGGGTAGGAGCACTTTTCGGAATCGCTCTCCGCCAGCACAGCAGACGCCTCATCCTGCAGGGCGTCATCCTCCTCTTCATCTTCTGCACCACTTTCAATTTCTGCAAGCTCTTCGCTGTCAGAATCATCACATGGTAGAAGATGGAAATCCTCAAGCCCGGCCTCATTTTCTTCATTTTCTCTGTTGGTGAAAGAACCGGAACAGAGAGCAACTGCTTCAGACATAAGGTCACTTTTCTCATTTTCAGCATGAGCCTTTGTACAACTAAAAGATTCTTGATTTGAACCATAATCTTGACAGACAAATTTTCCAGAGCAGAGTACCAGCAACTCATCCATAACCCCAATCTTGGAGTCATTTGCATCAGGCTGGCTGGTGTTGGACTGATTGGTGAAACTTTCCTAAGCAGAGATCTAACAGTTCGCCCATATTTGCATCCATAGCATTCTCATCTATATTGTCCATCACAAGTCTTTGCTTGGCAGAGCTGTACTTGCTCCTGTTGCGGCCAATATTTAGAAAACCATGAGCATGCATGACAGCGATCTCTTCGTTATAATCCTCATCACTCCAAAGTAAGCTTTCCGTGCAAGAACCGCTGAGCGTCTCATCACTTAGTCTTGTATATGGACGGCATCCATGATCGCTGCTTTTACCGGAACACGGGGCCTTATAATCACTGTTGAGCTTTGAAGGTTGTAATTTTTTTGGTGAGAGCTCCTTAGAAACCTCTATGTTCTCTTCAGTACCAGACAGCTCTGACTTTGCTTTCTTTTTCTTTGACTTCAGACTCAAGAAATCTTTGAACTTTTCTTTAACACTTTCAGACAGCTTGTCTGGCTTGCGATGAGACTTCTGGATTAAGTTCTCCTTGCTTTTGTCTTTTAGGGACGGTCGGTGGGAATTTGAACTGTTTGTGGTGCGTCTTCCCTTTGAGCTTTGCTGACTGGCCTTTCCGTGAGCTAAAGAGCCTCTTGTCTGCCTATGCCTCGTGACAGGACTCTGATCCTGCTCTGACTTGTCAACGCCAGGGAAATACTTCATATGGTAATGCAGCAATTTGGTTTGCGAAAAAATTTGGAGCAATCCAAAATCTTGCCTTTAAACTTGTTGGGTTCCAGTTCCAAGGTAACAGCTTTGGTAGCTGGATCATCAAGTTTCTTCAAAGTATTTGCTAAAGGTTCTCTACTGTATTTAGCAGAACTGTCAGACCATCAATTCAGCTTCATAGGAGCTGCTACTGCGGGGACAGCCGGGACCTCCTAAGCATCATCTTGTACATGAGGGTCTTTCTCTTCTGGTTTGGTCTCGTCTGATTTGCCCTCTGGAACACCATCACAACATTGGATTCAACAGACTCTTCTACTACTAATGGCGGCTCCTTCACTTCGGGAGTTTCAGGCTCTGCCAGGGCACACTCATCTGGCTCCACTTCTTGTTCCTCTGGTGAAGTACTACACTCCGGTGATGATTCCGTCTCAACAACAGACGTGGTAACCTCCATAGCATTATGGTCCTCTTCTCAATCAGAGAGGGCTTGCTATCCTTTTCCTCTGTTCTCTCAAATTGTTTCACAATGGCCTCCATTTGCTGCTGGTGTTTCCGTTCCCAACCTGCCATTCTCTCTCGTTGAGCTGCAATGCTCTTTTGGTGAGCTGCAAGGCTCCATACATTCTGTTGGGAGTAGACCTACCAATAAATGGACTAAGTATATACACTTTTGATTTATAGTTTACGTGTTGTGGACCATGAGCGCTGATTTCTGTGTTTTTCCCTACTGTGAAACACGGAGGTGGATCGCTGATGTTTTGGGGATTTGTGAGATACAAAAGCACAGTAAATTTGGTAAAAATTGATGGCAAGATGAATGAAGTAAGTAATCAAAAAATACCGAAGGAACATTTGCATTCAATAGGCAGGTGCTGCACATGTGACTCCATATTCCAACATGACAATGATCCAAAACAGGAGGCGACCTGTCATTGACTACAAGAGAATAAAGTGAAGGTTTTGGAGTGGCCATCTCAGTCTCCTGACCTCAATATACTTTAGCCACTCTGAGGAGATCTCAAACATGCAGTTCATGCAAGACAGCCCAAGAATTTACAGGAACTGGAGGCTTTTTGCCAAGAGGAATGGGCAGCTTCACCATCTGAGAAGATAAAGAGCCTCATCCACACATACAGTGCCTGCCACCGAGAATGTGTTTTTAGCATGACAGCATCGCGCTGATTCTCAGCGACAGCCTGCCGACATCTCACACTCGCTGGAATAGTAAAAACACATTCCAGCGAGTGCGTCATAGAAGCGACGGGGATCCAACGCGGATTCCCGCCAATTCTACACGTGGGCGGAGTTTGTTATGAATCCTGAGAAGGAAGTCCCCGCCGGATTTTAAATAAAAATCCGGCATGGGTTCCCCCTTAGGAGCATAACGGGCCCTTAGGTCTGGTATGGGTTGTAAGGAGACCCCCCCCCCCACGCCGAAAAAACGGCGTGGGGGTCCCCCCACAATCCATACCAGACCCGTATCCAAAGCACGCCGGCCGGCCGGTCAGGAAGGGAGTGGGGGCGAGCGAGCGCCCCCCCCCCCCTCCTGAGCCGTACCAGGCAGCATGCCCTCAACATGGGGGGGGTCAGGTGCTCTGGGGCAGGGGGCGCACTGCGGCCCCCCACCCCAGAGCACCCTGTCCCCATGTTGATGAGGACAGGGCCCCTTCCCGACAACCCTGGCCGTTGGTTGTCGGGGTATGCGGGCGGGAGGCTTATCGGAATCTGGAAGCCCCCTTTAATTAGGGGGCCCCCAGATACCGGCCCCCCACCCTAAGTGAATGAGTATGGGGTACATTGTACCCCTACCCATTCACCTGGAGGCAAAGTGTAAACACAAATAAACCACACAGGGTATTGAAATATTTTATTAGTTGGCCGCCGGGGGGGTGAGGACAGGGCCCCTTCCCGACAACCCTGGCCGTTGGTTGTCGGGGTATGCGGGCGGGAGGCTTATCGGAATCTGGAAGACCCCTTTAATTAGGGGGCCCCCAGATACCGGCCCCCCACCCTAAGTGAATGAGTATGGGGTACATTGTACCCCTACCCATTCACCTGGAGGCAAAGTGTAAACACAAATAAACCACACAGGGTATTGAAATATTTTATTAGTTGGCCGCCGGGGGGTGTGTATGATCGCTTTTATAAAAGCGCCCCCCTCCGGCGGGCTTCTGCCGGGGGTGGGTGCCGCTGTTCTTCGCCGCCGTCTGGTTCTCTTCCGCCGCCGGGGGGGGGGCGCTTTGATAAAAGCGCCCACCACCCGGCGGGCTTCCTTCGACATCTTCGGCGGCGGGGGGAGTCTTCTCCCACTCTCCGGGGGTCGTCTTCTTCAGGACGTCGTCTTCTTCTCTTCTCCAGATGTTGACGCGACGCTTCCTTCCGCTGTTATGGCTGGCGCGCGGCTCGCAGCGAGTTATATAGGCCTGTCTTGTGACGTCGCAGTCCCATCATGCTCCGGTAGGTACCACGTGCTACCTACCCACGTGGTACCTACCGGAGCATGATGCGACTGCGAGCCGCGCGCCAGCCATAACAGCGGAAGGAAGCGTCGCGTCAACATCTGGAGAAGAAGAAGACGTCACAGAAGAGGGGACTGGCCGCCGCTAGTAATTGAGCTAACACACGAAGATAGCGGCGGCAAGTCCTGAAGAAGAAGAAGACCCCCGGAGAGCAGAGAAGACCCCCGGAGAGCAGAGAAGACCCCCGGAGAGCAGAGAAGACCCCCGGAGAGTGGGAGAAGACCCCCGGAGAGTGGGAAAAGACCCCCCCCGCCGCCGAAGATGTCGAAGGAAGCCCGCCGGGTGGTGGGCGCTTTTATCTAAGCGCCCCCCCCCGGCGGCGGAAGAGAACCAGACAGCGGCGAAGAAGAGCGGCACCCACCCCCCCGCAGAAGCCGGCCGGAGGGGGGCGCTTTTATAAAAGCGATCATACACACCCCCCCCAGCGGCCAACTAATAAAATATTTCAATACCCTGTGTGGTTTATTTGTGTTTACACTTTGCCTCCAGGTGAATGGGTAGGGGTACAATGTACCCCATACTCATTCACTTAGGGTGGGGGGCCGGTATCTGGGGGCCCCCTTATTAAAGGGGGCTTCCAGATTCCGATAAGCCTCCCGCCCGCATACACCGACAACCAACGGCCAGGGTTGTCGGGAAGGGGCCCTGTCCTCATCAACATGGGGACAGGGTGCTCTGGGGTGGGGGGCCGCAGTGCGCCCCCTGCCCCAGAGCACCTGACCCCCCCCATGTTGAGGGCATGCTGCCCGATACGGCTCAGGAGGGGGGGGGCGCTCGCTCACCCCCACTCCCTTCCTGGCCGGCGTGCTTTGGATACGGGTCTGGTATGGATTGTGGGGGGACCCCCACGCAGTTTTTTCGGCGTAGGGGGGGGTCTCCTTACAACCCATACCAGACCTAAGGGCCCGTTATGCTCCTGAGGGGGGAACTCATGCCGGATATTTAAAATGCGGCGGGGACTTCCTTCTCAGGATTCATAACAAACTCTGCCCACGTGTAGAATTGACGGCTTTGTCTCCATCGCGGCAAGCCAGCTCGGCGCTGGCTCCCGAGATGGGGCTCGCAAGTGCTCAATCTCGCCGAGAAAGGGAGCGAGATTGACACAATATTGCGGTCAACCACTGTACCACAAAAAAATGTTATTGATGTTAAAGGGGGCAGTACACGGTATTAAAAGCGGGGGTATGTAAACTTTGATCAGAGTCATTTGGGTAGTCTCCATTGCCATTATGATTTAAAAAGAGTAAACTGTTGATTGATAATAAATGGCTTCAGCCAAACACTAACCATGAGGGAAAGAAAAGTTGTGTTATCATTCATATTCTCTGAAAAAATGGCCAATAAATCATAAATGTATATAACTGTATATATCTATCTATATATATATATATATACTCTGCATATCTCTATCTCTATCTCTAGAGAGATATATATATAGAGAGATCTATATCTATATATATATAGATATATATATATATTTTTTTTTACACAAGACTCTTATCCTTTTTAGCTTACCTTTTTTGTAGAATGAATTCATAACCTACTGAGTAGCCAGACTCACAGGTCTGGCTACTGAATCGAATGCCCATATAAGCAAGAATGAAGAAAGCATGTTCACATATATTAGTCTAAATCTTGCCACCTTTACCCAATGGCATCACCAAGAGATTTATTCACTTTCTCGTTCTCTGTTGCCTTGGCTACTGCAACTCCCTCCTTATTGTCCTACCTTCTCTCTTGCCTTGGCTACCGCAACTCCCTCCTTATTGTCCTACCTTAACTATGGATATCCCTTCTTTAGTCTGTCACAAAGGCTGCTGCATGACCTATCTACTTTATCAACGGCTTAGAATTCACTTACCTTTTTCTGCCAATCACTCCACTGACAACATACAAACCATACAAACCATCCATAACTCGTCCCTGAGCCCCGTTACCCTCAACATTTCAAAGTGTCACCCAAACGGACCTCTTCACTCCTTTTAAGACCTACTGCTCTCTAGTGCAGTCATCACCTCCTCCCATGAATGGCTCCATGACTTCTCTACAAGTTCCCAAATTCCTCTAGAACTACCTAACCAAATCTCTCCTGCTATCGCATATTCTGTTTGTGATCCCTAAAAACTGAACTATTCAGAGAGGCCACATTTTTACCTTCCGCGTCAAATCATCCCCCAACAGTTACTACCTTTTTTCACACTTGCAGTGCCTTTTAGATTGTAAGCTTCCACAAGCATGTCCCTTCTTTTCCTATAGTCTTGAATTGTATTATAACTGTATTGTCTACCTTTATTTTGTAAAGTGCTGTGCAAACTGTTGAAGCTTTTTATCCCATATTAATAAAAAAATAATAATACAGTTCAGATACAGTTTCAGAATGCATTACACTCACCGTTCTGTGCATTTGCGTGCATCCGAGCAAATCCACATAGATTCAGTCTGGTTTGTAATTCTTATTCTTTGTTCATAAGCTTTAACAGGCCTGTCCTGGAAAACTACATTTTCCATTACGCCAATGTAACAGGCAATATACAATTTATAGTTCTTGCCATAGATTTTTATAATGTCAGTTGTAAAATCCTCCCTCTCTTTCACTGTGCATGAAGCACTGTAACACTGCACGGCATGTGACTGCTCAAAGCTAATCAGGAAAACGCTGCTGTATTCATCTTTGCCCTAAAAACAATTGAGCATGATTATTTCCACAAATAGGCTGCTAAGTTTCTCTAGAATGCTGACATTCCATGTGGTCACAAGATGACAATAGGAAAATCGACATGCCCAAGTAAATGCAAAAAAAAGGTTAGTGCAATGTGCTGAGATTTAGGTCTTATTAGTATGATCTCCCACATTTGTTATTCAAGAAAAAAAGTAGGCCGCAGAATCCTGGAGTGTTTGTCTCACAGCGCAATTATGCTGTCACGCTGAAAATACATAGGATATTTGAACTACTTTTGTTATTTTGCCTCAGCATAATTTTCTCATAAAAATGTTAAATTTACAAATATATGTATTATTTTCATAATGAAAGCTTTGAATTTCCCATTTCTCATAAACTAGGTATTGCACATGTACTCTCCCTTTTTTCTTTAATGGGTAAGGTGACAGGAATAACCTGTGCGCTCTAATCACCGTGAATGAACTTCCATGTACATTTTTATTGTAACACATGTTCCTTATAGCTTGGTAAAATGTCACAGGACATACAATACGCTGTGTTTCACGTTGGTGAATCAGACCTCATTCACGCGGGTGTACTACAGTGGCAAGTTTGCCCACATGAGGATACACAGATGTTCTGGGCATCCTTTTGCAGGCAGTCCCATGCATGTCGATTGGGTTGTAGCGGCTGCATGGACCCAGCTGCTGCCCCCAAATTTAACAGCTATGTAGGTGTAGGCGTACAGCCCTTAATTCAGACAGTCTGAATTTAGGGCCGTGCACCAACACAACTGTCAAATTGGATGCAGCTACTGCATCCAAACTCACATAAATGGGACAGCCTGTATAGGGATGCATGGAACACTTGTAGTACACACTGTAGTATGCCTGCCCACGTGAACAAGGCCTTAGCCACTAATCACAGATAAAAATAATAAACAGTAAAGCAGATAGCACATGCAGTAAAGCCAATTTCTGTGAACTGACCCTTTATTCTTCCGATGTGTTTGGTGCAGGACAGGGGCTTGCCATGCCTATAGGTTACCGTTGAGGAGAATGACTGTGCTCAGTTGTCAAAAGTAATACAGAAGTTGTACAGCATTCATACAGTGATCAGATAACTTTGATGCCTTTCCAACAAAAAAGTGCTTAATCACAGATCCATGATTAAGTAAATGTTTGTGTAAAACATGTCAGTGTTACCTGACCACAATGTGCATGCTGTACATTTTCTATACTGATAATAAGCATTTTGGAGGCCAAGTACAGTAACTAAGCACTGACCTCCTTCTGTACAATGCAGTGCAATGACTAATTATACAGGATTTATATAGCGCCAACAGTTTGCGCAGCGCTTTACAAAATTAGGGAAGACAGTACAGTTACAATACAATTCAATACAGGTAGGATCAGAGGGCACTGCTCACTTGAGCGTATAGTCTATAAGTGAATGTGCAGTGTAAATTGCCCAAGAACAACTAAGATTTATAGTTTTATATTTATAGTAAAAGTTTATTAACCACTAGAGGGCCACGCTATAGACAAAAGACGTCCACAGCGCGGCTCTCAAGTGCCGGGTGGACGTCTTTGGACATCCTGTTTACATTCCCCTGCGTGCCGCTGGGTGGCCCGCAGTGGGGAAACACTGTGCCCGGCGCATCGCCTGGGAAGCCGATGCGTGTGCCTGGCGGTCACGGTGTCCGCCAGGTACTCGCGATTGGCGGTGACACAGCAGGGATGTGGAGCTCTATGAGTAAACACAGAGCTCCAGATGCTGTCTTTTTTTGTTTATAGCACAAAAAATAAAAAAATCGCAGAGATGATCAAATACCACCAAAATAAAGCTCTATTTGTGGGAGAAAAATAATAAATATATAATTTGGGTACAGTGTTGTATGACCGCATAATTGTCATTCAAAATGCGTTAGCGCTGAAAGCTGAAAATTGGTCTGGGCACAAAGGGGGTTTAAGTGTCCAGTAATGAAGTGGTTAACAAATGGTAATACATCAATATGCTCATTTGATTTTCTAACGGTTAGTGGGGTCAATTCAATGTTCCTTTTACCCAAGTGTTGAGAAAATTTGATGGAACTGAATGTTTTTTTTTTCTTGAACATTTAAATTCTTACTGTGAATGCGGTTTTCGTTCAGGAAAAAAAACTCATACGTATTGTAGAGAAATCTGTTTAACCACTTAAGCCCCGGACCATTTTGTAGCTAAAAGGACCAGGCCACTTCTTGCAATTTGGCACTGCGTCGCTTTAACGGACAATTGCACGGTTGTGTGACGCGGCTCCCAAACAAAATTGGCAAACTTTTTTTCCCACAAATAGTGCTTTCTTTTGGTGGTATTTGATCACCTCTGCGGTTTTCATTTTTTGCGCTATAAACAAAATTCCTCAGTTTGGGCCGATACGTATTCTTCTACATATTTTTGATAAAAAAAAATAAATAAAAAAAAATCGCAATAAAATGTTTGATTGGTTTGCGCAAAAGTTATATCATCTACAAAATATGGGATAGTTTTATGGCATTTTTATTAATATATTTTTTATACTAGTAATGGCGGCGATCAGCGATTTTTATCGTGACTGCGACATTATTGCGGACACTTTTGACACTATTTTGGGACCATTGTCATTTTTACAGTGATCGGTGCTATAAAAATACACCGATTACTGTGAAAATTACACTGGCAGTGAAGGGGTTAACCTGTAGGGGGCGCTGAAGGGGTTAAGCGTTTCCTAGTGAGTGATTCTAACTGTTAGGGGGCGTGACACTCTCACTAGAAAGAACGGGGAAAGGTTTGTTTACACTTACCATTCCCCGTTCTTCAGCTCTGTGACCCGATTGTGGCGATAGGGTCCGTGGGTCCCGCTGGCGTGGCCATGGAGCTCAGCACCGGGTTAGGAGGCAACGTACCTGTACGTGCTTATGCCCAGCCATGCCGCTCTTCGTACGTATATTGTCGTGCGGCGGTCCTTAAGCGGTTATTGTGTCTGGATTTCCATTCAAATGGCAGGTCTGAATGAAATTTTAAAGAAATCCAGGTTTGAATATTTTTATATAATTACATTGGTCAAGCCTGGAACTGTGTTCAGTTAAGATCAAAAGTTTGCATACCCTTGGACAATTGGTAATATACAGTATGTACAATTTTTAAAGAAAACATGAGTAAGCAGGCAAAAACACATTTCTTTTATTTCTTATGGGATTCACATTCAACTGAAGGTCATTACAGAATGGCAAAATCATAAAACAAAACACGGCACCAAGTAAACAAATAAAATTACCCTTATTACTTAACACTGCGTATTGCCTCTTTTAGCATCAATGACAGTGTGCAGTCTTTTGTAATAGCGGTCTATGAGGCCCTGAATTCTTTCAGGTGGTATAGCTGCCCATTCATCTTCGCAAAATGCATCCAGGGCATGCAAAATCATTGCGTAAACCGCAGGTTTGAGATCTCTGCAGAGTGGCTTGATGATAGTAAGATCAGGAAACTGATGGCCACGCCAGAACCTTTACCTGTTTCTGCTGTAACCACTGGAGGGTCAACTTGGCCTTGGGCTCAGGGTAGTTGTCATGCTGGAAAGTCCAGAAGTGTCCCATGAGCAGCTTTCATGCTGAAAAATGCTAATTGTCTGCAAGTATTTTCTGATAACATGCTGCATTTATCTTGCCATACATTTTAACAAAATTCTCCGTGCTTTTAGAGTTCACACACCCCCAAAACATTAGTGAGCCACCACCATGCTTCACAGAGGGGATAGTATTCTTGTCGCTATTGGCTTTGTTGACCACACGCCAAAACACGGTGCTTATGGTTGTGACCAAAAATCCTTGATTTTTCTCTCATCCCTCTAGATTACAGTGTGTCAGAAGCTGCGAGATGTGTCAGGGTGTTGTCTGGCATATTGTAATCTGGCTTTTTTTTGTGGAATTGCCGTAGTAAAGACTTCTTTCTGGCAACTTGACCACTCTGCTCATTTTTGTTAAAGTATCATCACATTGTGCGCCTTGAAACAACCACACCCTCTTTTTCCAGAGCAGCCTATATTTCTCCTGAGGTTACCTGTGGGTTTTCCTTTGCATCACAAACAACTCTTTTGGTAGTGGCGACTGCAATCCTTCTTGGTCTACCCGACTTTGGCTTATCAAGAATTTTCAGAGTTTTCCCTTCTTAATAAGTGATTGAACAGTACTGACTGGCATATTCAAGGCTTTGGATATCTTTTTATATCCTTTTCCATCTTTATTAAGTTCCATTACCTTGTTATGCATGTCTTTTGATAGTTCTTTTCTGTTCCCAATGGCTCAGTTGACTGCTTAGTGCATCCACGTGAGAGCTAACAAACTCATTGACTATTTATACACAGGCACTAATTGCAATTTAGTGAAGCCTCTGGACTCCAGACTCTGTTCTGGGAATTACAAAACAAAGAGAAAACCAAAACAGTTTTTCGCAACTCAGAAGACTATTCTGGAGCCGCTGAGACCCCTGTGTAGTAGGGTGAAAGATCCATCCAAGTGGCAGGCAAAAACATGGTCAACAGGCCAAGGTCAGTGTGGGCAAAAAGCAGAAAGAGGACGGTAGGCAGACGCCTAGTCAATACAGTCCAGGGTCAGTTCACGTGAAAGGCAGAAACATGGCGGATAAACAATACAGAGGGCAGGCAGAGGTATAATCGAAAAACAGGCAAGGGTCAGTTCACATGGAAGGCAGGCATATGGTTGGTCGAGGCACCAGGGAAATATTCAACACAGAAATCGAAAATGGGGAAATGGCAGTCTATTCGAAATTTGGGCTAATATTTTACGAGAGTGCGAAGCTTCTGAAGCATTCTCTGATGTATAGGCCAGGTTGGAAGAGACATTGGAAACTAGGGTCTTTCCCAACTCCTCTTTTGCTGCACACCTGACATGTTTTGGGGCGTCTTCTTCCGGTTTCTTATCGTGGAATATTGTCAGGAAAATGTCGCTCGTGCAGTCTGCTGACACAATCGTAGTGAAATCTTTCTGGGGGGGATCCTTGCTGATAGATCATGGCAGGGACAATATCTTTGAAAAAAATTGGAGGTATGACGTATCCATTATAAAATTGGCCAAATGGAAGAAGTAGTAAATTGTGACTTTTTTATACCAGAAGAGGGACTTTTATGTGGTTAGAGGGCTGCAGCATTTGATCCTTTAAATGATCCCCCCCATTAACTTGTTATATTCGTGGTGTGATATCGGGGGATGTCTAGCTCAGAGATAATTGTGTTTTCAGTGAGTTCACAGCCAACAGGAACAGACAATTTTCCTGCTTATTCCCATGTACGTTGGACACTCAAGGGGCTGGACCTGGGAGTCTTTCACAGAGCTTGTTGAGCTTCAATCTGTACCTGGCCCTCTTACTGGGGATTTACTGCTTGAATGGACCAGGAATTTGTCCACACAGATGTTCTGGTCAGTGATATAAAGTTTGGCAAACTTCTTTTACAATTTATCAAAAACTAAATAAATACTTAAAAATAATGTGCATATATGAACACAGAAATAATGAAAAATCAAGTGCAGTTCATAAAAAAGTCCCATAGAAAAAAGTGCAAAATCAAAGTCCTATGCGTGAAAAAGTGCCTTGACAAATGACAACTGAAGATCACAAAATTCCTCTTCCAAAAAAACACCTATGTGCACCTAGCCACCAGTGACATTTACAGCCACTTAGCACAAACCTAGGCCACAAATTATAAGAGGTCTAGCAGCGCTTGTAGGGAAGAATCCAGAACATGGATGGATGTACGGGAGTTAAACCAACGTTTCCATAGCCAGCCGCTTATACCAACCATTTTGTAGATTACATTAAAGTAGAACTATAGGCAAAACTTTTTTTTCCCATCTGCGGATCGGATGAAGACTGACAGATGCTCCGTGTTAATCGGATCCCCCCATAGAGGAGAGCGGAGATCTGACAGGGCGGTCCCTGCACAGTCTGCAGGGCCCGCCCTGTCATCTGCTGGCTCAGCGGAGATCAACGGAGCGATCCCCACTGAGCAAGCAGGTGTTAAAGGTAAGGATCCTCACGGGATCCGTATGTGTGAAAGGGCCCTTAGTGCAAGATTTCTTTTTAGTGGAAAGTTGATACCTGCCAAGATAAGATTAAAAATAGCATATTTTCAAGCACACACAAGGTCTGCAAGTCCCTTGTCTTGACTTCAGTATAGAGCTGTGGCAAAATCCTTCACAATTACAATCCCAAGGAGCATGTCCAACATTAAATATACCTATACAAACCCCCTTACCAAAATCTTGCAAGCCTCAAGGTGATTATCTCATCTATGCACACTCAGATGATCAAAGCCTAATTTCAGAACCTCTTCTCTTAAAGCGGAGGTCCGGTAAAAAAAAAAAAAATTAAAAAGTCAGCAGCCATTAACACTGTAGCTGCTGACTTTTAATAAGGACACTTACCTGTCCTAGTCGCCAGCGATGTCGGCTCCCGCCGAGGCCGATCCTCGATCCTTGTAGCGCCAGTCGCCACCATCCACAGTAAGGGAAGCAGGCAGTGAAGCCGGGCGGCTTCACTGCCCGTCTACTACTGCGCATGCGCGAGCAGCGCGGCGCTTTGTGAATGCCCCGCTGCTTTCTGGGATACATACGGTTCCCAGAATGCAGCGCGCCCCATTCACAAGAAGAAAACGAGTGTAGGACGAGGAAGAGGATCCACCGGAGGATGAAGAGGCAGATTCGGGACTTCCGCGTACCAACAGCTATTTCTGGTAAGAAGGGGCCCTTTCACACGTACACGTACATTAGATCCGTTCAGTCACGTTTTTTTATCATCAGTTCTCAGTAAACATCAGTTTTCATCCTTTCACCCTTTTTCACTTCCGTTTTTCATCCGTATAGGTCTGGTTTTTTTTAGAACTTTATTTAATCAGTTTTTCATGAATTGTCCCATGATTCTTTGTTTTCTCCAGCGTGGCAGGTGACGTGACAGGTGTCGTGGCAAGTGGACAATCCAAAACTTGTGGCAGGTGACGCGACAGGTGACGTGGCAAGTGGACAATCCACAAATTGTGGCAGGTGACGTGGCAAGTGGACAATCCACAAATTGTGGCAGGTGACGTGGCAAGTGGACAATCCACAAATTGTGGCAGGCATATGGATGATGACATATGGGTGGACTACAAGTTTAACCATGCCAACCCACCCCCCCCCCATCTCACAAACTGCTTGCCACGTATCCAACGCTGTTTATTGCTGAGCAACAACCAGTTCTGTGTGGCCTCCTCAAAATTTTCTGTCACTGTATTCTGCGCTTCTTTTGTCCCATCAAGCAGGCCTGACATGGACAAGTTGTATGCATATTGTATGCATATTAAATTACATATTTTAATGAAAAACGGATGTCAGCAGATTGGATGTTAATGGATCGTCCGCTAACATCCGTTTTTCATCCTTCCGTTTTTTTTTTTTACGCAAGAAAAATAGGGTTTTCTTCCATTAAAAAAAACGGAGCTTAACGGAGACAGATGTTAACGGACGTTAGAGGATGCTCATCCGCTAACGTCCGCTATCCCATAGGAAAGCATTGCAGTCCGTTTTAATCCGTAAACAGATGTATGAAAAAATAAACTAACGGTCCCCGCACGTGTGAAAGGGACCTAAAACATTTTTTTTCTATTTTATTTTTGGAGTAAAAAATGTCTTTAGGGTGAAACTCCACTTTAAGCATCATGTATGCGTGGCACCACATCCTGTTTTATTTCCCAGTGGTGAAGCTGGAGACATGACTACCCAGTGCTATGCACGCTCCTGTCTTTTTTATTCCATGTAAACACGCTGCAAACTACACCACCCAAAAATCAACATCCAGTCAGGACTGGTTTCTTAATAGACTGGGAAAACTTCCCCCAACACCTGTAAAGAGAAATAAGCACCCCTCTACATGCAGAGAATCTGCAAAGTATTGAGCAGAAGTTAGGGCATGATTGGTCTTATACAGCCCAGAGTTAAATAGTGTGTAGTAATGCGTGGTATTGTGGATGAGAATTAATTCTCGTATGACCATGACAGGCTTGAAGTGGAAATTTACACATAACAATTTGATGAAAAAATGTTCTTTAGCAAGGAACTTACATTCCACATTAATAATTATGCTGCAAAAAAATAGCGTGTGCTGTAAAGTGCCTCCAGCATTGCTCTTGTTTATTCTTGCTGGAGGCTATTTTGCTGAAGCCCAGAGCCCTGACCAGCAGTAAATCATGAAGTTGAACTAAACCCATCGATTTAACTGTTTTTAAAAAAAAAAAAAAAATACATTCCTGGAATGGCAGGATTTTTAACAGTCACATTTACTTGTATTCTCAACCAAACTGCCAAACCATCAAATGGCAAATGGCACATCTGATCACATCTGCAGCGCCATGGCAGTTGCAGATCAAACAGAGGCAGCTTCCTTGGCTGAAAGGATATGAGGGTTTCATTCCACTTTAAGGCTTTCAGCAGATCAGCCTCTACAAATTTGACAGTGCCTAAAAATAGAGATCAACTGAGCATGTGCAGAGCAGGTTGAACAGTATAGACACTTATGTAAATAATTAAAAATAGCTATACCTGCAAAAGGGGCCAGCCTGAACTGATCTAGCAGAACTTACTTTTGTGACTAATGTTCCACCTTAAACCGGCCACACTTCAAAAAAACTGCTTGATTCCCCCATCAACACAGTCAGGGTTTATGGTGGAATCCCTCCCATGGAGCCATTATGTTCTCCTGGTGAGGGGAGCTGTGCTAGCCCGGAGAACACACAGTAATTATTGCATGTGGCTATAGCCTCTGGCAGTATTCGCATGAAAAACGCAACAGGCTGGTTGTACCCAAGTTGATCAATTGATCAACTTGGGTACAATCAGCCTGCCCCTGCTCAACCAGACAAGATTAGAACCTCATATGGCCACGTTTACTATGAGTGGTATTTAAAACATTTCCTGCATAGCCTTTATATCTGCTCCAGTGTTATCTCATGATAAAGATGCTCAATCTCCCCTGTGTCAGAGTGGGGCGGCCAGAGTGACATTGTCAAGTGCTCTCTGCAACAGAGGACCAGAGGTTCTAAATCACATAACTGCAGGGGAGCAGATTAAAAAAAAAAAAAAAAGGTATTTCCATGGATCTCTTTAATTAAAACCAGGGTGGATAAAAACCAATGATTTAAAAAAAAAATAATAATTCTTTCATAAAAGGCTTTTGGAGTAAAAATCTTTCCAAAAATTATTTTCTATTTAAGATACATTAATAATTTAGTCTATTCGGCATACATTTTTGATAAACTCATTCAATGAATCCAAGCTCTGCAAGATGAGATAACATTGATGCATTCACATAATTTCACAGTAACAATGAGAAAAAAAAACTAAGTTCAGGAATATTCCTTTAGCCCATTGTTTTGTAAATCTATGTACACCACAAACTGTATGATTGAATCGATTTGCTAATTTACTTACCTCAAAGCTTATTATTCTAAATAGGAAACCTTCAATTTGTTTGCAAATTTTAAAGAGTCTAACTACCAGCAAGAATAAGTCCTTACATTTAAAGAGCACCGGTCATTTCAGATCCATCATGGCAGCGCCTGTTAGCTCACATTGTTGTGTCACCAGCCAAAACATTAAGGCTGCATTTACACCTGAGCGTTTTCAGCTCGTAAAACGCCTGAAAAATGCCCAACAAGCAAAATCCCATTCATTTCAATGAAACCTGTTCACATCTGAGCATTTTGTTAACTAAAGCAAAACGCTCAAAAAAAGAACATGAGCTTCTTTGGGACAGATTACAGGTGTTTATCTGCTTTTAACATTGGTGACCTGAACAAAATCATGCCTTAAACTCAGTAAAAACCACACAACTTTGAAACGCTGAAGTGAATGGAACTGTCAGTGAGTCAACAGCGAGTCAGAGGAGGAGCCACTGTGGGACAGAGATGACAGTTGCTCTTTAAAAATTATGATTTACTACATTTATTGGCATATAACACGCACCCTAACTTTAAGGCCTCGTACACACGAGGGGATATGTCCGCTGAAAACGGTCCGATTGACCGTTTCAGCAGACATCTCCGCTCGTGTGTATGGGCTAGCGGACAGATTTCTCCACCCGACAGATTTCAAAGCATGCTTTGAAATCTATCCGGTGGAATCTGTCCGCCCGACATATCTGCTGGTTAGTACACTTACCAGCAGACATGTCGTCCCCCACCGCCGCCGCCGAATGGATTCGGCGCAAGCGCGGAAGTGTTTAACTTCCTGGTGCGGTGACGTGGCGGTGACGTGGAGGCGTCAACGTCACCGCCGCGTCACCGCGCCATCCGGCGGCGGGGAATTTGATCCGATGGTGTGTACACGCCATCGGATCAAACTCCCGATCGGACATATCCGATGGAAATGGTCCGCGGACCGTTTTCATTGGATATGTCCGATCGTGTGTAGGAGGCGTAAGAGGGAAGTTTCAGGGAAAAAACTTTCCACAGCCCCCTGCGTATAACACGCAGGCACAGTTTACCCTCTATTTTCAGGGTAAAAAAGTGAGTGTTATATGCCAATAAATACAAATCAAGCCTGTTTACTAGTGATTTAAATCAAATCCATTCTGATAACGACTATGCAGAACAGGTAGGAGGAGGGAATTTTAACACCACTTATTTAGTTAGGCTTTTTTCCACTTTAAGTATTAAAATTAGCGGGAGGAAATAGAGAATGTGTATTATTTCACACGTATGGTTCGATCAGGTCTGCCTGCAAGTCTTTCAGGCAGGCCTTATCAGAAGTGCCATGTGAGTATATGATCAGACGCATGTAAATGAATGAGCATCTGTCTACATCCACCTACTTCCAAGTCTGTACAAGTCAGGAAACAAGGATTAAAAGGTCTGCTTCCTTTCCATTTTGAATCACAGGTAGTCATGTAGTAATGTAAATGTATGCAAGTCGGTTTACATCCACAGATCCAACAAGGGTCCAGAAAACTCTGGTTTATGAATGCAATCAACACTGAACTGACACGGATGTCGCAAAAGTATGTTCATGGATTCCCTGCTGATCAGACCGGATGTGAATGTACAATGTATATGTAAAGCGCTGTGTAAATTGGCAGGGCTATACAAGTACCTGAAATAAATAAAATATCGCCCGTGTGAAAAGGGGCCTACGTTTTTAGCAAGTACAGAAAATACCTGGTTATCTCGTCAGAATCAGAGTGTCTGTGTCACTTCCTGTGAGCTGAAAAAAAGCACAAAGAACCCAAGTTTCATTGTGTATAATACTGTATGTATTAATCCACCAAGTATTAGAGATGAACAAAGACAGACATGCTTGAAGTTCAGCCTGGGTGACAACTAAAGATCAGTTCAGGTGTCCTGAAAGTGTGAGTTTGGAGTTAGGCTGGCGATAAGTCTGGAGAATGCTGGAGCTCATTTCTAGTACTAACCATTGCTCCTTCCATAGATACAATGAAGGAACAAGGGCTCATTTACACTCTCTTTGGCTTCAACACACATTATCGGCTAGTTTACGCTTCAAAACAAGGATTTGGACACGCTTTGTTAAAGCTCTCTGAACGCCAGTCAAAGCTCATGTCACTAAATAAAATGTTTAGCTTACAGTCCTGTTTACACCTGCTTTTACTGTGCTTCAATAATTATAACCCATGTAGCTTTTTAGTGGTGCTTCAAAGCCTCCATAGAAGTCTATGACAAAGCTCACTTGAAGCCTCACTGAAGCACCAAGCAAAAGCAAGGTGTAAACAGGACAGTAAGCTATTTTATTTAGTAACAGGAGCTTTGACTGGCGTTCAGAGAGCTTTAGCAAGGCGTGTCCAAAGCATTGTTTTAAAGTGTAAACTAGCTACAAGTGTAGAAATGAAGGGAGATAGGAAGTGTTTTATTTGCATAATTTCTAGAAGAAAAGTAAAGAAAAAAAAAAAATCGCCTGAAAAAAAGGAAACAAAAGCTGTCACTACTTGTAACAACTGGTGAGCTCCAATATATTACATGTTATTCTTGGTTTACAAACCCTTTTAAAGTTGTACTAAACTTAAGTATTAAAGATAATCTTACCTTTTCAGAATAAAAACATATTTTTGCAGAAAAAGAAAAATGTGTGCATGTATTATTTTCCCTGCAGGAGCCTGGAAAGAATTGCACTTGTGATCATCAGTGGTACAATGTAAGGCTTCTGCAGCTTTCAGCCCATACCTCCCAGGGCTGTCAGTTTGAAAGCTGCAGAGCTTGTAAATGAACTACAAGGGCGCCCATCAGCGCCCTCATCAGTCTTTCAGAACTACAAGCCATCTGCCCCAGTGGATTACGGTACTTAGAAACTGAATGAATGAGGGTGACACCCCACATAGCCATGATTTTTTTTTTTATTGCGACAGCGAGTGTGGGGAGAACACCTCTTGTCTGCTGTTACAGGGGGAAACAGGGTAGGAGCTGGAATATGCTATATGCGTTTCCCCAATGGGTGGAATATGTTCCAAAAGGTGGAGTTATCCTTTAAAACGGAGTCCCACCCAAAAGTGGAACTTCCACTTAATCCACTCCTTACCCTCATACATGCCACATTTGGCATGTCATTTTTTGGGGGGGTAGTGGGGGCTTCAGGAGGAGTGGGACTTCCTGTCCCACTTCCTCCTTCCGCCCAGGGCCCGCTCAGGTGATACGTCATATTGCCTTTTAGCGGCCCCTTCATGTAGGGCAGGAGTCTCCAAACTATGGCCCTCCAGGTGTTCAGGAACTACAATTCCCATCATGCCTAGTCATGTCTATGAATGTCAGAGTTTTACAATGCCTCATGGGAAGTGTAGTTCCACAGCAGCTGGAGGGCTGTAGTTTGGAGATCCCTGATGTAGGAGATCGCCTGGGACACGTGACAGGTCGCAGGTGATCGCCTGACCAATCACAGAGCGCAGCGCCGCTCACGCATGCGCAGTGAGTGCCGGCCGTGAAGCTGAAAGCTGTCACGGCCGAGTGAAGGGGGATAGGTAGAACCCGCGCTACGGATCAAATTATCAAGTATCGATAGCTACCTATAGGACTGGTAGCAGTGCTAAAGTGGCAGCCCCTACGTGTCACGGTCGAGTGTCCACATTAAGAATGAAGAAGCCGGCCGGAGAGAAGCGGAGCTTTGGCCAACACGTCGCTGGACCGTGGAGCAGGTGGGTGTCTGTTTATTAAAAGCCAGCAGCTAAACATAAAAAAAGCCTGGAACTCCACTTTAAATAATTGTGAGCAAGCTGCTCTGCATTGCGCAAGAAACATGCAATATCTCTTCTGCAATAACAATTACTTACCTGCCTACTTACTGGGGTGTGTATGTGCAGCTCAGCATGCATTCTCAGCACACTGCAGCTGTACTGCAAAAAAAACAACAACAACACCTATGTGTGGGATGATGTCATTCCACCAATGACCAATCGAGAGGCTGAAATGCCAGCACCCAGAAGTAATCGGGGAAAAGATGACAGTGGCTAGTGAGGGGGTGTAAGGCCTCTTTCACACGGGCAGATAGAATGGTGCTTTTTGCTGCGGATTTTCTCTTTTTCTACCGCAGCTGAAAGCGCGCAATGGTTTCCTATGGCCCCATTCACACACTGCGTTTAGCTGCGGTTTCATTACATGTGGTTTGGTGCAGATAGAAAAAATAGGTTTGACTGCGTCCAGGAACATTTTTGCGCAGCTATCTGCACATAACTGCAGGTAATCGCAGTGCACTGTGTCAGCTGCGGATAGCAGCATGAACAAAAGAAAAAACAACAGGAAGCACATCAAAAAAAAAAAAAAAAACGGTTGCTATGGGGATGACAATAATGGCCAACCGCAGCTAAACGTAGCTGCATGTAAACGCAGCTAATCACAGTGTACAAATGCAGCCGATCGCTGTGCCTGGAGTCTTGAATTTCAAAAGAAAGAAACATGCTTTTAACTGCGGCAGAACAGCCGTCCGTGTGAAAGGCGCCTAACTGCTGCATCACTGCAAGGTAAAAAGAATATTTCAGAAAGTTTAGTTCTGCTTTAAGGACGTTACACAAACAATGAAAGCCATACACCATATAAAAAAAAAACATGTTGATCTCCGCAGCCGATTGCACAGACCAAAGGCAGGCTGCAGCTGTACGCTGGCATATCCAAGCGCTTACCTGGGTAAGGATGGATGAGCGGACCTGGATGCAAACTGGGTCCTGGAGGGCATGTCCATCTCCACATGCAGGTAAACACTCAGATATATATATATATATATATATATATATATATATATATATATATATATATATATATATATATATATATATATATATATATATATATATATAGTTTCACAGGCTCCATGTCCCAGGTACAGATACATGTCTTTTATGGTGTACAAATCTCTGCACCCGGGTGAATGAGCCCTCATCCTGCTCACCCATCACAGCCAGGACAGCTCCAGCTGCACAAAGAAATGAGCTTTGTCCTTGTTTACTGCTGTATGGTGTCTGTCAGTATGAACCTGTCCACACAGAAACACCAATACCTGAACCAGCCCCAGGGTGATCATTATACTGACATGCTTTATAGCAATTGGAAGACATGCATTGCCATTGTATCAGTGGAGGGAGAGGCAATAACTTGTAGTAAACAGTACAAAATAAAACATGTACAGACAACACAGCACCCCACATCACACACGTGTGTCACCCACCTCCTTCCTCACTATAGAGACGTCAAACACCACTTCCACTTCCTGGGACCGCAGTTAATGTCACACTGCCCTCTAGTGGCAACGTGGTTACACTGACAGAATCCATGTACAAAACGAGCCAGCATTTCACCATCTTTTCACGACGAGAGTCACATTGTGAATTTCATAAATATTCAATCATGAGCCAAAAAATCTAAGTTTCAAATGAACTATTAACATAGTAAGTAAAATGACGGGTTGTACTTTTTTATGTAATCAGCATGACATGATCTAGAACAAATGAAAAACTCTTTAATAAAGGTGGAAGAAAAATAAATTCAGTCTGCACCTTTCTTAGAGTCCCCCTTACATCATGGTCCCCATCAGAGTACCCCCCTAAATCAGAGAACCCCTTACATCAGGGTCCTCATCAGAATACCCCCTAACATCAGGGTCCCCATCAGAGTACCCCCTTCCATCAGTGTCCCCATCAGAGTACCCCCTTACATCAAGATCCCCATCACAGTACCCCCCCCCCCTAAATCAGAGAACCCCTTACATCAGGGTCCCCATCAAAATACCCCTTTACATCAAGATCCCCATCACAGTACTCCCTTAAATCAGAGAACCGCTTACATCAGGGTTCCCATCAGAGTACCCCCTTACATCAAAGTCCCCATCAAAGTACCCCCTAAATCAGAGTACCCCTTTACATCAGGGTCTTTATCAAAGTACCCCCTAACATCAAGATCTCCATCACAGTACCCCCCCCCCCCAAATCAGAGTACCCCCCCTTACATTAGGGCCACCATCCGAGTACCCCCCTACATCAAGATCCCCAATCACAGTACTCCCCCTAAATCAGAGTACCCCCTTACATCAGAGTCCCCATCAGAGTACCCCCCTACATTAGAGTATCCCTTACATCAGGATCCCTATCAGAGTCCCCCTTTACACCATGGTCCCCATCAGAGTACCCCCTTACATCAGAGAACCCCTTACATCAGAGTCCCTATCAGAGTACCCCCTTACATTATGGTCCCCATAGGAGTTCCCCCTCTAAATCAGAGTACCCCTTACATCAGGGTCCCCATCAGAATACCCCCTTACATCAGGGTCCCCATCAGAGTACCCCCTTACATCAGGGTCCCCATCAGAGTACCCCCTTACATCAAGATCCCCATCACAGTACCCCCCTAAATCAGAGAACCGCTTACATCAGGGTCCCCATCAGAATACCCCCTTACATCAGGGTCCCCATCAGAGTACCCCCTTACATCAGGGTCCCCATCAGAGTACCCCCTTACATCAGGGTCCCCATCAGAGTACCCCCCTTACATCAAGATCCCCATCACAGTACCCCCCCTAAATCAGAGAACCACTTACATCAGGGTTCCCATCAGAGTACCCCCTTACATCAAAGTCCCCATCAAAGTACCCCCTAAATCAGAGTACCCCTTTACATCAGGGTCTTTATCAAAGTACCCCCTTACATCAAGATCTCCATCACAGTACCCCCCCCCCCCAAATCAGAGTACCCCCTTACATTAGGGCCACCATCCGAGTACCCCCCTACATCAAGATCCCCAATCACAGTACTCCCCCCCTAAATCAGAGTACCCCCTTACATCAGAGTCCCCATCAGAGTACCCCCCTACATTAGAGTATCCCTTACATCAGGATCCCTATCAGAGTCCCCCTTTACATCATGGTCCCCATCAGAGTACCCCCTTACATCAGAGTACCCCTTACATCAGAGTCCCTATCAGAGTACCCCCTTACATTATGGTCCCCATAAGAGTTCCCCCTCTAAATCAGAGTACCCCTTACATCAGGGTCCCCATCAGAATACCCCCTTACATCAGGGTCCCCATCAGAGTACCCCCTTACATCAGGGTCCCCATCAGAGTACCCCCTTACATCAAGATCCCCATCACAGTACCCCCCTAAATCAGAGAACCGCGTACATCAGGGTCCCCATCAGAATACCCCCTTACATCAGGGTCCCCATCAGAGTACCCCCTTACATCAGGGTCCCCATCAGAGTACCCCCTTACATCAAGATCCCCATCACAGTACCCCCCTAAATCAGAGAACCACTTACATCAGGGTTCCCATCAGAGTACCCCCTTACATCAAAGTCCCCATCAAAGTACCCCCTAAATCAGAGTACCCCTTTACATCAGGGTCTTCATCAGAGTACCCCCTTACATCAAGATCTCCATCACAGTACCCCCCCAAATCAGAGTACCCCCTTACATTAGGATCACCATTAGAGTACTCCCCTACATCAAGATCCCCAATCACAGTACTCCCCCTAAATCAGAGTACCCCTTCCATCAGAGTACCCCCCTACATTAGAGTATACCTTACATCAGGATCCCTATCAGAGTCCCCCTTTACATCATGGTCCCCATCAGAGTACCCCCCTACATCAGGATCCCTATCAGAGTCGCCCTTTACATCATGGTCCCCATCAGAGTACCCCCCTTACATCAGAGAACCCCTTACATCAGAGTCCCTATCAGAGTACCCCCCCCCCTTACATTATGGTCCCCATAGGAGTTCCCCCTCTAAATCAGAGTACCCCTTACATCAGGGTCCCCATCAGAATACCCCCTTACATCAGGGTCCCCATCAGAGTACCCCCTTACATCAGGGTCCCCATCAGAGTACCCCCTTACATCAGGGTCCCCATCAGAGTACCCCCTTACATCAAGATCCCCATCACAGTACCCCCCTAAATCAGAGAACCGCTTACATCAGGGTCCCCATCAGAATACCCCCTTACATCAGGGTCCCCATCAGAGTACCCCCTTACATCAGGGTCCCCATCAGAGTACCCCCCTACATCAGGGTCCCCATCAGAGTACCCCCTCCCCCTTACATCAAGATCCCCATCACAGTACCCCCCTAAATCAGAGAACCACTTACATCAGGGTTCCCATCAGAGTACCCCCCTTACATCAAAGTCCCCATCAAAGTACCCCCTAAATCAGAGTACCCATTTACATCAGGGTCTTTATCAAAGTACCCCCTTACATCAAGATCTCCATCACAGTACCCCCCCCCCAAATCAGAGTACCCCCTTACATTAGGGCCACCATCCGAGTACCCCCCTACATCAAGATCCCCAATCACAGTACTCCCCCTAAATCAGAGTACCCCCTTACATCAGAGTCCCCATCAGAGTACCCCCTACATTAGAGTATCCCTTACATCAGGATCCCTATCAGAGTCCCCCTTTACATCATGGTCCCCATCAGAGTACCCCCCTTACATCAGAGTACCCCTTACATCAGAGTCCCTATCAGAGTACCCCCTTACATTATGGTCCCCATAAGAGTTCCCCCTCTAAATCAGAGTACCCCTTACATCAGGGTCCCCATCAGAATACCCCCTTACATCAGGGTCCCCATCAGAGTACCCCCTTACATCAGGGTCCCCATCAGAGTACCCCCTTACATCAAGATCCCCATCACAGTACCCCCCTAAATCAGAGAACCGCGTACATCAGGGTCCCCATCAGAATACCCCCTTACATCAGGGTCCCCATCAGAGTACCCCCTTACATCAGGGTCCCCATCAGAGTACCCCCTTACATCAAGATCCCCATCACAGTACCCCCCTAAATCAGAGAACCACTTACATCAGGGTTCCCATCAGAGTACCCCCTTACATCAAAGTCCCCATCAAAGTACCCCCTAAATCAGAGTACCCCTTTACATCAGGGTCTTCATCAGAGTACCCCCTTACATCAAGATCTCCATCACAGTACCCCCCCCAAATCAGAGTACCCCCTTACATTAGGATCACCATTAGAGTACTCCCCTACATCAAGATCCCCAATCACAGTACTCCCCCTAAATCAGAGTACCCCTTCCATCAGAGTACCCCCCTACATTAGAGTATACCTTACATCAGGATCCCTATCAGAGTCCCCCTTTACATCATGGTCCCCATCAGAGTACCCCCCTACATCAGGATCCCTATCAGAGTCGCCCTTTACATCATGGTCCCCATCAGAGTACCCCCCTTACATCAGAGTACCCCTTACATCAGAGTCCTCATCAGAGTACCCCCTTACATCATGGTCCCCATAAGAGTTCCCCCTCTAAATCAGAGTACCCCTTACATCAGGGTCCCCATCAAAATACGCCCATACATCAAGATCCCTATCACAGTACCCCTTAAATCAGAGTACCCCCTTACATCAGGGTCCCCATCAGAGGCCCCCCCTTAACAATAGGGTTTACATGAAAACCCCCTTAACAATAGGGTTCCCATCAGCGTCCCCCCTTACATTAGGGTCCCCCCCCCCCCTTTTAGGGTTGCCACCTCATATACCTTTAAACCCAAACACATATGAAAAGTGTTCTATTTTTATTTTTTTTACAGAAGACTGCAGGGTTCTTGTTTACGTGGGATGAAGGAAAAAATCCTGGATCGCCGCACTCCTCGGAAAACGATGTCTTTATTTAAGCATACGCAAACAATAAAATTTCAATAGAAAAAAAGCTACGAGTAAGCATCACATGATGCGAAACATGTCAGCCCTTTTTTCCTTTTATTGTTTGCTTATGCTTAAATAAAGACATCGTTTTCCGAGGAGTGCGGCGATCCAGGATTTTTTCCTTCATCCCATGCTAATTGTGCACAGCCCAGCACCCTCTTGGTTTGATTGGACGGAAGCAACGGGGATCATTTGTTTTATGGAGCGGTACACTTCTCTTCTTGTTTACGTGCCTGTGTGCATAGGCACATTACAATTAATGAGATGTATTTTAGCTTAGTAAAAAAAACATTTTATTCAGGCTGCAGTGTGCAAGTGATCTTACAGTGTGAAAAAACTGAATAGGCCCAAACTCTGAGGCCAAGTGCAGGATTTAATACAGACTAAAGCCCCGTACACACGGCCGAGGTTCTCGGCAGAAACCAGCGAGAACCTCGCTGGGAGCCGCATTCTGCCGAGAACCTTGGCCGTGTGTACGCTCTCGGCGAGCCCCCCCGCCCGTCGGGAAACCCGTCGAGCAAATAGAGAACAGGTTCTCTATTTGCTCGACGGCCCGTCGGGATGAATGGCTGGTTGCCTCTCCCGACGGGCGGGTCACCGATTCTGACGGCCGGCAGAGAACCTCGACGGGCGGAACGATGAGGTTCTCTGCCGTGTGTACGGGGCATGAGAGCTGTCTTTGACAGCTCGGTCTCTATACTGGGAATTAACAGCAAGTACAGAAACCTCTACCACAAGCTGCACAACCAATTTGTCCACTTGCCTGCTGGGCACTTTCAGCCCTTTCCTGCCCAGGCCAATTTTCAGCTTGTTTGTGCGGTCATGTAACACAACCCAAATACATTTTTTATCATTTTTTTCACAAATAGAGTTTTCTTTTGGTGGTATTTACTCACCACATTTTTATTTATTTTTTATTGAAAAAAGATAAAAAATTGTGAAAAAAAAAAGTTTTTCTTCTCTTTCAGAAAATGTTGTAAATAAGTAATCTATCTCCTTCACTGATGTGTGCTAATGAGGCTGCACTGATGGGCACAGATAGGCTGCACTGATGAGCACTGATGAGGTGGTACTGAAGGGCACTGATGAGGTGGCACTGACGAGGAGGCACTGATAGGCGGCACTGATAGGCAATGATAGGTGGCACAGATAGGTGGCACTGATGGGCAGCACTGACTTGCATCACCGATGGGCACAGAATGGCCTCACTGATTCAGACATCCGAACCTGCAAAAACGAATTTCAGGGAGGTGGCGCTCCACACCTGCAATATCCCCTGCAATAACATTTTCAATATTTTTTAACAATGCTTCGGGGGAAGGGGTGGGGGATATGTGGCAGTGGATGGTGTTTTTTTGTTTTTTTACGTATTGATTTTTTTACAATTTAAATTGTTTTAAAAAAAAAAATCATAATGCTTTTTGGGTGGAGGGAGTTGTGGCAGTGTTTGGTAGGGCAGCAGAGAGTGGTGTCAGTCGTTTTTTATTTTATATATTTTTTTTACACTTTTTTGAATTTTTTTAGAATTCATTTTTTATATATTTTTTAGGGGCTTTGGTGAGATACCAGGGGTCTAAACAGACCCCTGACATCTCCCCTTTAAGAAAGAGTCTGGGGACACAGATTCCCCAGGCCCTTTCTCAGCACTGAAGATGAATGAACAGGAGACCAAGGCTCCTCTCCATTCATAAACTGAAGCACAGTTTACTCTTATCAGTTATCACAGGACACAGGAGCGATCTCGCTCACTGTGTCCAATTTATAACAGGAAGGGGACGGTAAATGACATATTTATCGGTCCCTTCCTTCACTCTCCATTCCTGATAGATTCCCCCCCCTACACCCAGTGGGAGAGGAGAGGAGGGAAGCCGGATGTGGGTACAAGGAGAGGGGGCAGAGGAGAGGGCATGAAAAGGGCCGGAGAAGGAGCACACAGGGAGCAGCCGGAAATGATCGGTCCGGCGGGGAACAGCTGTGAAACACCGATCTCCTGTATAGCTTTTTAGCCAACAGCCGCGGCAGGGAGAGAGGAGAAGCGGCTATTTTATAGTCCTATAACAAGGATATTAAATATCTACAACCACTGTTTGCATATAACAATAGGGTCCTGGTGCAATTTAAACTCAAAAGAGGGGGACAACAACAACGAACAAATATGAGGTCAAGGATAATGAAAAAGTACACATCATTTTTACATAAGACATGGTTTTGTAATATCATATATAACAATGACTAAAGATGGATGAAACCAAAACTCCCTGTCCAATCTCACCCCATAGAGTATACTAATGTGGACGCAATGAACAGCAGGCTAAAACATTTTTTAATATATGATAAAAAAGGTCACTTACATCGAAAGCCAACGAATGCCCAAAAGATTGTGTCAGCGGTCGCTAGTAAGTCCAAACTTTTTGATATTCTGAGAGTGATGGAGCCCAACAGAACTGTTGCTGTCTGTGATATGGGGGCTGAGAGAAGGAAGGGACAGGGCCAGGGGCGGACTGACAACTCCTGGGGCCCCCGGGCAATAGAAGATTATGGGGCCCCCGGGCTTACAGATGGCCAACAAGCCAGGTGGCAGTACAGAGACGGGGCAGCTAAAATCTAGGGATTTTCACATCAAAAGCATGTAGGTTTTGGACATATCAGGGACAGATGTAAAAAAAAAAAGATTTTTACATACTGTCCCTGGTTTTAATGAGCCTGGCAACCCTAATGGGGCCCCCTGGTGGCATGGGGCCCTCGGGCAGTGCCCGAGTTCCTCAATGGTCAGTCCGCCCTGGACAGGGCATAGTGTGTGTAGATACAGCTTTTTTCTTTTTAGAAAAAAAGGAAGAGCAGCATGCATATTGGGGGGGGGGGGGGGGGGCAACACTCACGCAAAGGTTAGATCATCCTGCAGCATTGTTGCCACCTGAAACAATGAAGTGGAAGTAATTGGCAGGATCAACATGGAAGTTATTGGCAGGATCAACAAGTAAATTATTCTGACTGAAACTCTATAGAAAGTAACAATAGAAATATAGATAGGGAAATGTAATAGGGAGCTTGAATTTTGAACTGGGCTATATGGAGCAATGTTCACTTCCACTTACTGTTCCTGTTTTGTAAGTGTAACTTGCCCTGTTCAGTTTATTTTTATTTTTATTCTTCTGCAAAGGTGAATAGTCATACATGAATAATACCCAAACCTATCTTTATATCAGTCTCCTATCATCACCTGATTAGCAACATTCAGACTAGAGCTGGGCATACATGCTTGGAATTTCTCTTGTTCAGCCTCTCAAAATCGATCGTGAAATCCATCAATTCCCCCATCCATGCTAAAACAGTAGAGTAACGTTAGCTGTTAGCTGGCAGCCTGCCAGCTATTGTATTTAATAGCAGCTGCAGAATATCTGAATGGTGTTTGCATCTGCACTGTTCAGCAGAGACATTTTAGATGGCTCCCTGACAAAAGTCTATTAAAAAATTGATTGCTTTTTGAGCGCGGGGGGCAGGTTGGGGTGCCGATATAGGGCCACCAATGGCTCAAAATTCAAGCAGTGCTTGGCCAACTTAGGAAGAAGGAGGGGGCATCTTAAGGTACTTTCGCAGTGAACAGATAGACAAGTGATGAGATGGTGATCTAGATTCTTTTAAATGCATTTATATCTGGTCTTAATGTAGCCCCCCTTTACTTTCAGTGTGGGCACTAGTCTAAATTTAGCAAGAATGGGAGAGTTACCTTGCTCCCATTCACACAATTGTTAGGATGGTGACCCTGTTATTTCAGAAGTGTCCTCTGGGTCAGTCTGCACTCTAGGGATGTGTCGTCATCCCTGTCAGCAGTTGACGGCAGAGGGGGTTCTGACAGAGCAAGCTTTCCCCAACAGCCGATTAGAGGATTTTGCCACCTGCGGGGCATGCTGGGGAGGCATATATCTGTGACGGGTGTCA